>JBBGZY010001009.1:3537500-3913679 GCA_037952925.1 Lithobates clamitans
TACTTAAGGTCAACTGATAAAGAATGTTTTGTTTCTTGGCAGACTGCCCGTTTTTTCTCTTCCTTTCTTTTGAGGGCTGTGGCTTCAGAAGAGCAGAGAGAGATCTTTGCATAGAAAGAATTGTGAAACACTTTAGTCAAGATCGCGATAACAATTCTTGACGATTAATTGTGCAGCTCTAATAAAGATGGTATTGTGCCCATATACAGTGGATATAAAACGTCTACACACCCCTGTTAAAATGTCAGGTTTCTGTGATGTAAAAAAAATGAGACAAATATAAATTTCAGAACTTTTTTCCATCTTTTTTAATGAGACCTATAAACAGTACAGCTCATTTGAAAAACAAACTGAAATATTTTAGGTGGTGAAGTAAAAAAAAAAAAAAAAAAAAAAAATGTGGTTGCATTAATGTGCACACCCTCTTTTATAACTGCAGATGTAGCTGTCTTCAGAATCAAGCAATCACATTCAAACGCATGTTACTTTGGAGTCAGTACAAACCTGCCATCATTTAAAGTGCCTCTGATTAACCCTAAATAAAGTTCAGCTGTTCTAGTAGGTCTTTCCTGACATTTTTTTAGTTGTATCCTTCAGCAAAAGCCATGGTCTGCAGAGAGCTTCCAAAGCATCAGAGGGATCTCATTGTTAAAAGGTATCAGTCAGGAGAAGCTACAAAAAAATCTTGAAGTCATTAGATATACCATGGAACACAGTGAAGGCAATCAAGTGGAGAAAATATGGCACAACAGTAACATTACCAAGAACTGGACGTCCCTCTAAAATTTATGAAAAGACCAGAACAGAACTGGTATGGCTACTTTACACTGGGGCGGGCGTCGGCCTTAGCTTTACCGTAATTTTAGCGGCCGAAAAAGGGTTAAAACTGCCTGCAAAGCGCCGCTGCTTTCATTGGGCAGGGCGCTTTTAGGAGCGGTGTATACACTGCTCCTACAGCGCTGCAAATATGCTGCTTGCAGGACTTTTTTTACCATCCTACAAGCGCACCGCTCCAGTGTGAAAGCACTCCAGTTTTCACACTGGAGTGACAGGAGAGGCTCTTTACAGGCGCTATTTTTAGCGCTGTGGCGCCTGTGAAGCTTCTCAGTGTGAAAGTAGCCTTAGGGAGGCTGCCAAGAGGCCTACAGCAACATTAAAGGAGCTGCGGGAATATTTGGCAAGTACTAGCTGTGTGGTACATGTGACAACAATCTCCCATATTCTTTATATGTCTGGGCTGTGGGATAAAGTGGCAAGATGGAAGCCTTTTCTTACAACGAAAAACATCCAAGCCTGGCTAAATTTTGCAAAAACAAATCTGAAGTTTCCCAAAAGCATGTGGGAAAATGTGTTATGGTCTGATGAAACCAAGATTGAACTTTTAGGCCTTAAATTCAAAAGATACGTTTGGCGCAAAAAAGCTGCACCTCACCAAAAGAACACCATACCCACTGTGAAGCATGGTGGTGACAGCAATATGCTTTGGGGCAGTTTTTCTTCTGCTGGAACAGGGGCAGTCAAGGTAGAGGGAATTATGAACAGTTTCAAATACCAGTCAATATTGGCACAAAACCTTAAGGCTTCTGCTAGAAACCTGAAGAGGAACTTCATCTTTCAGCATGACAAGGACCCATTGCATACATCCAAATCCGCAAAGAAATGGCTTTTCACCAGAAGAAGATTAAAATTTTGGCATGGCCCAGCCAGAGCCCTGACCTGAATCCAATGGAAAATCTGTGGGGTGATCTGAAGAGGGCTGTGCACAGGAGATGCCCTCGCAATCTGACAGATTTGTAGTGTTTTTGCAAAGAAGAGCGGGCAAATATTGCCAAGTCAAGATGTGCCATGCTGATAGACTCACACCCAGAAAGACTGAGTTCTGTATTAAAATCAAAAGGTGCTCAAACTATTAGTTTAAGGGTACGCACACTTATGCAACCATATTGTTTTTTATTTTTTTATTTTTATTTTTTTCCTCATCACAGAAGTGACTTTAAAATCTCCACTGGCTTAAGCCAGTGCTGCACCATGCAGGTGTAGGGTTTTTTTTTTTTCCGGAATTGATCGATTGCCTAATTGTATGCTTATTTGTACCTTCACTTGCTGTGGTCGAGGCATGTTTTGCATGTAGCTCAGATCACTTCCCCTTTTTGGTGGAGCTCTGCTTTTACACTGCCACAAGCCACCAATAGGGAGGGTAGTTTGAAAGTAGAATTCCAGCTTGTGCTAGCCTTAAAACTGCCCTCTTACCCCTAACACTTATGCTGACTAACCTATTTTCAGACTGCTCCAATCTGGCCATGTTATCTCACCTGTGCGATCCAGCAGCGTATGCAGGGGAGAGGAGGCAGCTTAGCAGGTGGATCCACTTGATGGAGTCCATCCCATGTGACATGGGGCCTAATGAAGAAGAATTTTATTCTACAAGCCGACCTCAATGCGCTGTTTAACCACTTGCCAACCGGCCCATAGCCGAATGACGGCTACAGGGCGGTTGCATAACTCTGGGAGGGCGTACAGTGACGTCTTCCCAGAATCCCGCTCTCGCGTGCCCCCTGGGGCATGCACCTGAGAACATCCATGACCGCCGGGTCCTCGGATGACTTGACGGACGATCACTTGTAAACCGGCGTCATGACACCGGTTCCTCTCTCCCCTCTGTGTACCGATCAGTACAGTGTGTGAGAGGGAGAGATCGGTGGCAGCAGCGCTGTGGGCTGGATCTGTAGTGCCCACAGAGCTGCTCTGTGACAATTGCAGTCACATTCAGCCATGCTCTGCAATACACAGCCATGCCCGGCCATACTCGGCCTCTGTATGTGGCCAGGTTGTGGAAGACTCAAACATGTGATATCGCCATACTCAGGAGTAGGAAAATCTATTTTGGGGTGTCATTTTTGGTATGTACATGCTATGTGTTTAGAAATATTGTATAAATGGACTACTTTGTGTTAAAAAAAAGTGTTTTAACCACTTCCCGCCCCCCGGCTGTCATATGACCTCTTTGACTTTGTGCGGGGATATCTGAATGATGCCTGCAGCTACAGGCATCATTCAGATATCAGCTTTTTCAGACGGCGATTCCCTACACCATAAGAATGATCATAGCGGCTGTCCCCCTGGTTGATCGTTCTTACAGGAGGCGAGAGGGGACCTCCCCCATGCCGCCCTCCGGTGCTTCTACCGACTCACAGCTACGATCAAAGACAGGATCGTTGTTTTCCCTTATCGTCTTTCAGTACAGCACATGAGAGTGACTCCACCCACTAGAAAACAGGAAACACAAACTCCACCACATTTTAAAAGGAGGCTTCTCCCCACAGCTCATCAGTTCTTGTTTCCTCCGGCAATGGAACACCTAGTAGGAGCCAGGGTCTCTTAAGGTGCTGTCCTGAGAGGCCAGGCTGCCTACCCCACTATACTTTTTTTTTTTTTTTTCCTCCAGGGAGTCTGCTCCTCCCACACCGCGCCAAAGGGAAGCTGGTAAGTGGGCTCTTTTTTTCCTTTCAGCTCAGAGAGAGCAGGACTGTTTCTGGAGCTGCTCCTTTAGGCAGCGGCGGCCGATCGCGTTTTTTATTTATTTATTTTTTAACTGCATATCAGCGTTACAAGCTGCCACCATCTTTGTGAAGGCAGAGTATGGACCCGGACGGAAGTGAGGTATCCGGCAAGGGGGCAACACTGGTAACAGGCGCTTTATAATTTACTGCGGAAATGGCGCAGGGGAAGAAGGGAGGGGCGGTCCTGGTGCCTATATTCCTGTCCGGCGCAGTGGCGTCTTTGGACTCTGGAACCAGTGTTTTTGAAACCACCAAATGAAGCAGCACCACAATGGATTCTGTGGCAGCAGCGAGTGGGACAGGCACGGGCACCAGCAAGGCCCAGGTAAGGGGGAATGGGGAGTCTACCCTGTTTACTGTGGTGCCTCTCTCACAATGTATTTTCCCCCTGGTGGCTGGGGTCTGTCTGGGCACAGGGAGTTAGCTTATGTTTCTGCCTGTTCACCTGTGGTGAGCCCGTTAGGAGGAAGCTTTGACTCACTGGGATGCTGGTGTTCTCTTTTTGTCATTTGTTTCTGGCAGGCTAAGAGCTCTGACCCAGCTATCAAAAAGAGATGCCCCTCATGTAAGACAAAGTTGCTAGAGGGTTGAAAGAAGACTTTATGCCAAGTCTGTATTGACTCCTTAGTCAAGGAAGAGGCTTCTTCTGCATGCAGCGAGTTAATCGCATCGGTTAAGAAAGGGCTAGATGCTACCATACAATCTTTTCACTCTTCTCTTGCAACATCATCCCTGAGTCAACTACCTCAGAATACTCTCAGGGCTCACAATTAATCCCAATGGTAGAGGCTGAGGCTGGCCCTCCTACCCAAAGGGAGCATTTCTTCTCTCACTCCAGGGAAGAGTAGGAGGAGGAAGAGGCAGAAGATGCACCTTCAAGATACAAACTGTCCTTAGAGGAAGTAGACAGTCTGTTGAAAGCAATATATGCAACATTGGGATTAGATGAAGAAAAAAGAGAATTATTGCTGCATGATCGAATGTACGCAGGGCTTAGTGAAACAAAGTCGCACTTTCCCTGTACATTCGGTAATCTCGGAGGCCATTAAAAAGGAATGGGCTGATCCAGAGAAAAGACCCTTTTTCCCAAGAGCGCATAAAAGGCGCTTTCTGTTCAGTGAAGACCGAGTCGCTTTGGAAAAAAGTTCCATAATTGGATGCAGCTTTTTCCCAGATCAACTGACTTGGCATTTGAGGACATGGGTATTCTGAAAGATCCTATAGACAATTGGATGGTTCAGCAACCTAAAGCTTGGCAATCCATCATGGGCAACCTTAAACCGGCTATGGCTACCACCTGTCTCTCTAGAAACATGGAGTTCTGGCTAAATCAGCTAAAAGCACACATTTATAGCGGATTCTCCCAAGCAGGAAATTCTCGATTCCTTTCCAACTCTAACAGCAGCTGTAGCTTTATATTTCTGATGCTTCTGCAGAATCAATAAGTATGTCAGACAGATCCGGAGCCTTAACTAACTCAGCTAGAAGAGCTCTATGGCTGAAGACATGGCCTGGGGACGCAGCTCCAAAAAATAAATTGTGTGGAGTTCCCTTTTTGGGAGATCTTTTATTCGGTCCTGATCTGGATTCTGTTTTAGATAGGACAGCTGATAAAAAAGAAATCCTTTTACTGTTAAAAAGAAAAAACAGCTGGTTTAAGCGGTTTATTCGACCTCAAAAAAATCAGGAGCAGTGTAGCAGGCCCCAGGAAAAGAAGGAATTGGTCGGCGCAAAAAGGTAATGGCAGAGGGAATGTCCTTTTCAATCCTACACCAGCCAATAAAACACAATGACTTGGTTCTGCCTGTGGGAGGAGGGCTTCAAAAATTCCTTCCTCTTTGGGCAAGCATGACGACAAATCCATTTATTTTAAACATACTGGCCCAGGGATACAAAATAGAACTGTCAGACCTTCCTCCAGAGAGATACTGTGTAACAGACCTGCCAAGGGACACAACAAAGGCCCTAGCCATGAAGAACCTGTTGGGGGATCTGATGCAACAGGGTGTTGTGATTCAGGTGTCTCCAGAGGAACATTACCGGGGTTTCTATTCCCATATCTTCCTGACAAGGAAACCATCAAGAAGCTTTCGTCTCATTCTTAATTTAAAACCGCTAAACAGGTCAGTCCAATACAGGCGATTCCGCATGGACTCCATCTTTTCGGTAAGAAATCTTAGTCGGGATGCTTCATGGCATCAATCGACTTAAGGGATGCGTACCTACATGTACCCTATAGCCGCTCAGTCTCAGAAGTACCTCAGGCTGGCAATAAATATGGGGAAGGAGGTGCTACATCTTCAATTCAGGGCCCTCCCGTTTGGTCTTTCTTCCGCCCCTCGAATATTTATCAAGATCATGGCGGAAGCCCTAGCCCCCTCTTCGGCGGCAGGGAATTGCGGTCGTCACTTATCTGGACGACCTCCTATTCCCTGCCCCTTCCAAAGAGAAGTTGCAGGTAGACCTAGACAAGGCCTGCAGTCATCTGGAGGCCTTGAGCTGGATTGTGAACCTTCAAAGATCAAATTTCAATCCAGCACAAAGGGTTCAGTTTCTAGGTTATCTGATCTGAGACTTTGTAGAGCAAAGGGTTTTTCTTCCAGAGGAGAAAAAAGAAAGTCTTAAGTGTAGTAGCCAGCCTTCAGACAAACCAGAAGGTATCAATCAGGATTATGTCAGTCCTGGGAACCCTGACCTCAACTATGCCGGCCATTAAATGGGCAAGACTCCATTTCAGGCCCCTTCAGAGTTTTCTCTTAAGAGTTTGGGATCAGAGTCCAGAAACCTTTAGAGACCGCAAAGTAAAGCTTCCCACCAGAGTAAGGAAGGACCCTTTGGTGGTGGAGAAGTCAAGCAGTTCTGTCAAGGGGCTTACTCTGGTCCTTCCCGACAGAGATAAGGGTCACGACAGACGCCAGCAGTTGGGGATAGGGAGCCCACTGGGGTCAAAACATAGCACAGGGAGTTTGGTCCCAAGCCGAAGCAAGAAGGTCATCAAATTGGAGGGAATTAAAAGCGGTCACTCTAGCCTTAGCTGCCTTCTATCCAAACCTCCAAGGGTCCCATGTGCAGATTCTTTCAGACAATGCCACCACCGTGGCATACCTGAACAAACGGGGGCACAAGGAGCGGGACTCTTCTATTACTGTCATCAGAAATCCTGGAGTGGGCTGAAAAACATTTACTCTCCCTGTCAGCAGTGCATCTCAAAAAATTCAGGAAGCAGAGTGGAGCTTGAATCCAGAAATATTCGCATTGATCACCCGGATGTGGGGGTGCCCACAAGTGGATTTGTTTGCATCAAAAGAAAACGCTTAGCTTCCTTAGTTCTTCTCTCTGCACCGAGACAGCGGATCAATGGGGATAGATGCCCTTACACATCCCTGGAACTTTCACCTGGACTATGCCTTCCCCCGTTTTCAGCTAATTCCTCTGGTATTGAGGAAAATACAAAAGGAAAAAGTTCTGGCCAAAAAGAGCCTGGTTTTCCTCCATCCTTCAAATGACGATCAAACCATTCTGGCAGCTTCCCCTCAGACAGGACATACTATTTCAAGGCCCCGTGTATCAACCAGATGTAGCCAGACTAATGCCCTGTACACACAGTCGGACATTCCGACAACAAAATCCATTGATTTTTTTCTGACGGATGTTGGCTCAGACTTGTCTTGCATACACACGGTCACACAAAGTTGTCGGAAAATCCAATCGTTCTGTACGCGGTAACGTAAAACACGTACGCCGGGACTATAAACGGGGCAGTAGCCAATAGCTTTCCTCTCTTAATTTATTCTGAGCATGCGTAGCGCTTTGTGTGTCGGATTTGTGTACACACGATCGGAGTTTCCAACAACAGATTTTGTCGGAAAATTTTATAGCAAGCTCTCAAACTTTGTGTGTCGGAAATGCCGATGGAAAATGTGTGATGGAGCCCACACACGGTCTGAATTTCTGACAACTAGGTCCTATCACACATTTTCCGTCGGAAAATCCGACCATGTGTACAGGGCCTTAGTCTCACCGCTTGGTATCTGAGGAGCAGCTGTTAAAAAACAAAGGTTTGTCAGAGCCTCTAGTATCCACTTTACTCGCCAGTAGAAAGAAAGTAACTAGAGATATCTATGCTGAAGTTTGGAGAGTTTACAACTTTTGGTGTCGTTTGCCAAACCGAAGCTTAGAAGACGTGTCGATTCTGGAGTTTCTACGGAATGGGGTGGACAAAGGTCTTGCAATTAGCACTCTTATGCCCTGTACAGCCGATCGCACATTCCGACAACAAAATCCATCAGATATTTTTTTCCGATGGATGTTGGCTCAAACTTGTCTTGCACACACGTGGTCACACAAAGTTGTTCGGAAATTCCAAACGTCAAGATCACGGTGACGTACAACATGTTACGACGAGCCGAGAAAAATGAAGTTCAATAGCCAGTGCTGCTCTTCTGCTGGATTCCGAGCATGCGTGGCACTTTGTGTGTCGGAATTGTCTACACACGTTCGTAATTTACGCGAACGGATTTTGTTGTCAGAAAATTTTAGAGCCAGCTCTCAAACTTTGTGTGTCGGAAATTCCGATGGAAAAAGTCCAGTGGAGCCCACACACGGTCGGAATTTCCAACAACAAGATCCGATCGCACATTTTCCGTTGGAAAGTCCAATCGTGTGTACAGGGCATTAAAGTGCAAGTGGCTGCCCTGGGAGTATATACCTAGAACAACCTATTTCCTCAGTTTCTTTGGTTACAAGATTCTTTAGGGCAATAACTAGGTCCAGACCAGTTGCTACTAAACATTTTCCAAAAATAGAACCTGTCCGTAATTTTGCAAGCACTCACAAAAGATCCTTTTGAACCGTTACAGACAATCTCATTGAGGTATTTGACTCCTAAAACGGTATTCTTAGTTGCAGTTACAACTGCGAGAAGAATTAGTGAACTACATGCTCTTTCAGTTAAAGAACCTTTTTTGTTAATTTACCCAGACAGGATTGTGCTTAAAACCGATCCGCGGTTTTTGCCTAAGGTGGCGTCAGTTCATAACAGGTCGCAGGAAATCATTCTGCCAACATTTTGTTTAGATCCTTCAGGAAGTAAGGAAGAATTATTCCATAATATGGATGTAAGAAGAATTCTATTACATTACTTGGAAATAACGAAGGACTTTAGGTCTTCAGACTCTTTATTTGTTCTTTTTTCTGGCAACAGAAAGGGGCGCCAAGCAGCAGAGGCTTAACTAGAACCTTCAGGGCCCCTGGTGCAAGAAACCATGATGGGGCCCCCCTTCCATCAGAGCCCCAGACTTCCAATTTTGGGAGGGTGTCCATGGACATACTCTCAAAACTGTGCTTCCCGCATGACCCCTGGGACATGCATCCAGCGCAATCACAGCTGCCCTTTACCATGTGATCAGCTAATCACATGTAAACAGACTTGCCGGTTATCTGCAGCCCTTTCCTTCCACGCTGTGTCTGTGTTAGTCAAGGACTGCCGTTATCTGTCAAGAATGTCAGTAAATTGTTTACACTGATAATCAGTGCCCCAATCATCAGAGCCACCTATCAGTGCCCATCAATGCTGCCTATCCGTGCCCATCACTTCCACCTACAAGTGTTACCTATCGGTGCTCATTAATGCTGACTATTAGTGCCCATCAATTCTGCCTATCAGCATCACCTATCAGTGCTCATTAATGCCGCCTAGCAGCGTCCATCAGTGCCACCTATCAGTACTCTTAAATTCTGCCCATCAAAGCCCATCAATACTGCCTGAGTTCTGCCTATCAGTCTTCTTCCTCAGTGCCTTCTATCAGTGCTCATCAGTTAATGCTATTAATTTCCATCAAGACAGCTCTGAGCTGAAATCGGTGTCTGTCATGGAACAGTAGCACAGAGACACCGGCATTAACGTTCCATTTGCCCGTCCGTCCTCTCTCGCAGGGAATGAGAGAGGACACACAACTGATCTCACTGCTCCCCCTCCCCTCTCCTGTATGCTCCGCGGGAAATGTGAGCTCTTTAGCTACACAGTAGAGGGGAGGGGGGAAGGGGGAACAGTGAGATCAGCTTTGTGTCCTCTCTCATCCCCTGCCAGAGAGGACGGACGGGCAAATAGAACGTTAATGCCGGTGTCTCTGTGCTACTGTTACATGACAGACCCCGATCTCCACTCAGAGCCGTGTGTGAATAGCAGCCCCGCTGCCCCCCCCCCCACAGTGGCGGAATGCTGGGCCCTGTCGCAAGTGCGACTGTTGCAACCCTGGTAATTCCGCCACTGATCAAAGGGATGAATTGCTAGGTGGCTAAGATTGGCCTTTTCAGAAGCTTATTCTCGCATGGGTTTGTCTCCTCCGCCGGGAATACGAGCACACTCTACTAGAGCTCTAGCCACTACATGGGCAATGTTTGTCCGTCATTACAGACTGGATCTTCTGTCAGCTGATGATCAGGCATTTGGCAGAAAGGTCCTGCAGGCTGTTGTCCCTCCCTAGTTGGTAAGTCTTGATTATCCTCTCGTGCTGTCCTGAAAGACGATAAGGGAAAATTCAAGTTAGACTTACCGGTAACTTGTTCTCCAGGAGTCTTTCAGGACAGCAAACTACCCGCCCTTCGTGTGTGTGTATGTGTATATATATATATATATATATAGATAGATAGATAGATAGATAGATAGATAGATAGATAGATAGATAGATAGATAGATAGATAGATAGATAGATATAGATATAGATATATACACACACACATACCTGTCATGCCATATTCCTATTACAAGGGATGTTTACATTCCTTGTAATAGAAAAAAAAATGGTCAAAAAATGTATTTTTTGAAAGTGTCAAACTAAAATAAGTAAAATGAACAATGGAAAAAAAAAAACATTTTAAACTGCCCCTGTCCCCGTGTGCTCGCATGCAGACGTGAACGCATGCGTAAGTCCCGCCCACATATGAAAACATTGTTCAAACCACACATGTGAGGTATCACTGTGAACGTTAGAGCGAGAGCAATAATTTTGGCCCTAGACCTCCTATGTAACCCAAGAGGAATGTCATAATTGGCCTGGGTGCTCCAGAACGTGCTCCCTGCATGTTGGGCCTCTGTATGTGGCCACACTGTGTAAAAGTCTCACACATGTGGTATCGCCATACTCGGGAGTAATAGCAGAATGTGTTTTGGGGTGTAATTTGTGGTATGCATAGGCTGTGTGTGAGAAATAACCTGCTAATAAATATATATATATATATATATATATATATATATATATATATATATATATATATATATATATATATATATATATATTTTTTTTTTTCATTAAAAAGATGTTTATTGATTTTTCAGTAAGGTACAGAAAGGATGGGAGCATGAGATATACACAAAATTATAAAGGAAGATAAAATAAAAACGAACAAAGAACACAAAGAAGCACATAGCCAGAGCGATCGTATGCATATATCCAGACTTATGATGAACTCTTCAGTTCATACATACAGTTAATTATGCAGAATGGTGTTTATCAGTCCATATTTTCCACAATTTGTCAAATTTATCACATTTAAGCGAATTAATTGCTATAAGTCGTTCAAATGTGTAGTTTTGCTGGACCTTCCTAATTACATCAGTTAGGTTAGTTGTTGTGAAGTTTTTCCAGTTGTGGAGTTTCAGGGACCTAGCAACCAACAGGATGTGAGACACTACATGCCTCATAGGATATGGGAAGTGTTCCAGTCCAATCAATAGTATAGCCAGCTTTTGGTTTGGGGGTGTAATTATTCCCGTGAGGGATGAAATGAGTTTAAAGGTTTGGTTCCAGAAGCTAGTGACGCTGGGACATTCCCAGAACGTGTGGAGAAGATGGCCTTTATGTCCGCATGCTCTCCAACATAGAGGTGATGTGTCGGGAAACATTTTCGAGATTTTACATGGGGTATGCTGCCAGCGGTGTATTATCTTGAGCGATGTTTCCCAGTGATTAATACAGATTGTATGGTTTTAAACGCGAACTGCCATTGTTTGTCTGTGATCGGTGTTCCTATATCTATATCTCATTTCAAAAGTGTTCTTGATTTTTTAAACTCTTTTTTTTTTTTTTTTTTGTTCTGTAGTAGATTATAATATATGGATATGCCCTTGTTTTGCAATGAACCTCGGGTAAGGTGTTGCCATACTGGGAGTGGAAGATGGGTATTGTTCCACGGGTGTGAGTGCATAAAGTGAGCCACTCGTATGCAGAAAACCTGCTAATATTCAATTTTGTGAAGAAAAAAAAAAAGAAGAAAAAAATCTTGATTTTTGCCAAGAATTGTGGGAAAAAAATGACAACTTCAAAAAACTCACCATGCATCTTTCTAAATACCTTGGAATGCCTTCTTTCCAAAAAAGGGTCATTTGGGGGGTATTTGTACTTTTCTGGCATGTTAGGGTCTCAAGAAATTAGATAGGCCGTCAGCCCTCTGTTCCTCATCGGATGACGTTTGGTGGTCCATCGGTTGATATCCTTCCGGACACCCCTACATTCCATCAGAGAGGTCGGGAAGTGTGACGTAGGTTCCCTTTGCTCTGGATATCGTTCCTAGCCCAGGTCGGGCTCCATGCCTTATTGACTCCATGTCATACGACAGAGGAGTCCACGCCATCTGGTAAGAGTACCCACTCTTTTACTTTTTGATGTGTTCACCTTGACGTCCTACACCGAGATGTTGATTTGCAGTTACTGATGTCCTGCAACCAGATGTCGGTTCACTGTCACGGATTTACAATCTATATCAGTGACTTTGTTGTCTCTCACTTAAAGGACTCACACCACTTCTCCTGCCTATGCAGGTTTCTTTGGAACATTTTAACTAGGGCTGAAACAACTAATCGATTAATCGACAACTAATCGATTATGTAATTAATCGATTACTATTTTCATAATCGATTAATCGGCCAGTAACATAATGGGGTTAAAAATAATAAAATTAGCCCTTTATAGTACAAAAAGAGCAAATAATCGCTACTGTAAATATTACTTTCACATTATTTGCTTTTTTTTGTACTATAAAGGGCTAATTTTAGTTTTTTTCTAACCCCATTATGTTACTGAACGTCTTAGACCTGGTTCATATCTTTGTTTTTTGGTACTTTTTGCAGAAACACACTACAGTTCATTTAACATGGTTTTCTGTGGGACACATTCACATCTGTGCTTTTTTTCAGTCACTGCGTATTTGGAAAGGGTCAAGGACTTTTTTTTTTTAATGCAAAACGGTGCTTTTTTGGTTCAATATACTTCAATCGAGAAGCTGCAGAAAAGCACGTAATGCGTTTTTGCAGCAATTTGTATTTTTTAATCTGCCCAACAACAAATTGGCCAAAAAACTGTATTTCTCTTCTAATAGTGTATACAGTATATTCCTCTAATAGTGTATATACAGTATATCTCTTCTGTCTGTTATTCTCAGAGTGGGTTCAATATTTTGCTCCCTCACCAATAGTTGGTTGTTTATATTTACCACTGCACAGAGATATTTAAGAATAAATAGTTTTTAAAAAAAAAAACTTTACATAGTAACTAAATTATACACCACACTTTTTTTTTAAAGTTATTAACCGATTAATCGAAACAATAATCGACCCACTAATCGATTATGAAAATAATCGTTAGTTGCAGCCCTAATTTTAACTTTGATTAATTCCTCTGCTGTATGTTAACTTTCATATAGTGGCCACACATTTTCATTTTGCATAATGGTTGTTTGAATACATGTTTTACTGTTGTACACATTATTCTCTTTGAATGGGTTTAGCTACACCTAAACTTTCACATTTTTTGGAGCGCTGCATTTTCTTTTACTGTATATTGTTGTATGTGTGTATTTTTATGTTCATCTCTCTTAAAGTAGTATAGTAGTGTTAAATAGTGCTGTCGTTTCTAAAAAGGGGAAGCAGACCTTTGTGTACCATAAATTAGAAACTGAGAAAAGATGTTACCCATAAGTGATGCCCCAATGCTAGATCTTGGGGTCCTCATTGTTTGCATGATTTCTCTGTGGTGTGTACTATTACCAACTACTTTTGCTTCTGGTACTTTTGGCCTAAGCTATAGACTGGAAATGCAGTCTGCATTATAGCCCCCAATTCCTAGGAGCGTTATTTCTGGTCGGTGGATTTGACATCCTCTGTTAAATTGTGGCAAATGGAACGCCGAAAGGAATGGAAGTGAAAGTCATATTTCTAGTGTGTGCTATGAAGATACTGGGGCCTATACATGTATTGCAAAAAATGAAGTTGGAGTAGATGAAGACGTATCTTCTCTCTTCATTGAAGATTCTGCCAGAAGTGGAGATTTTCCTGCTAGATAACTGCACAAACCGCATACTTTAGTGACCTTAGTGATGGATTACGGGAAGATCATAGCGGGGTTCTGGCTGTGTCATCCAGCCCTCGATTCCTTGTATGCTGCTGCTGACCTCTCTAAAATTTGACGGTCAATAGGTTCCAGAATGCATGCTTGACCCCCCCCCCACAGACGTGACGAGTGTGCATGCACATCCTTTTCACAAAAGTCGGTGTGGGGATTTTGTCACTATGCATTTTATATGTGGACTTTCATGTGATATTTTTTTTTTTTATTAGTGAATATTGAGTTAGCGCTGCACCCTCTCTGTATTATGTATGTTGTATACGTCTATTAGTGCTGGTTGCTAAAATTAATTTTTTTTATGTAAGTGCAGATATTGTTTGGGTTTATAAATGCAGTGGGCTGGGCAGAGCTATTGAAGGTCACCCTAATTTGTCCATTTACTTCCTATTAACCTATTAAATGTTACTCTTTGTCTTTGGTTGAAAGTAAGTTAGTATAAACATATGACAATCTTGACATCTTTGCA
Source organism: Lithobates clamitans (assembly GCA_037952925.1). Taxonomy (NCBI): domain Eukaryota; kingdom Metazoa; phylum Chordata; class Amphibia; order Anura; family Ranidae; genus Lithobates; species Lithobates clamitans. The sequence goes on from JBBGZY010001009.1 coordinate 3,551,927, forward strand.
GACAGCAATGCAGTGGTGGGTGTATGGAAGGTTGAAGTTTTCTGTTGGTTTATTTCTTCCTGTCCCCTGCCTTTTGTTGTACATATAGGTACCTGGATTTGTGCTTGTGGGTGGTCTTTAAGTTACTACGTTACCAGGCTGTGGGAGTTGCCATATACCATCCCTTTTTTCAGTTTGTTTCTTTTTGGTCACCTCTACTGAGCTGTCAATCTTTAGTTGTTTGTAGCCATGCATCTCATTTTTTGGAGGGGGTCCTTTGTGCTTTTCATAGTAGACCAAAGCCAAAAAGGGAGAAACCAACTGCAATGGTTATACCCAAGAGAGCTGATCTTCCTAAAAGATGTTTAAGGCTACCTTGGGGCTTAGGCCCATTTAAATCCAGGTGCATTTTGATATTCTAATAAAAATGTTAAAATGTAATTGGTGCATAACTACTGTGTACTCCACAGCGCACACCAGAGGCCACGTTACAACATGGCTGCTGGTGTGACCTAGCCCTTGAAGTTCTATGGTCGCAAAGTAGACTTTCATCTGTTAGACCAGTTTGTTTAGCAGTAACATGGCTATATATATATATATATATATATATATATATATATATATATATATATATATATATATATATATATATATATATATATATACATACACACAGTTCTTATAGTACTTCAAAATCCCGAGGGACCATTCCCTCAAACATTTGTGCCGTGTTGCTGTCCATTTCCCCACAAGATCTCTGTCATTTCAGAAATATATTTTATCTTGTTCATTTACATGTCAGATTGTAGAGTGCTTTCAGAGTTAATCCATTTAACCCAGACTTTATTGAATTTTTTGGTTGATTCCCCCTGGACTCATGTCATTTTATACATGGTGACGTTAGCGTTAACCAATCCTTTCCAGGCGTTCAATGCAGCCTTAGCGTTCTCATATTGTTACTCATAATCTCATTCTCTAACTCCTAACAGTCCCAAAAGTGGGCTACATATGTTTGGTGTATCAAGCGTGTCAGCAATGAATTGGGTTTACTGTGACCACAACGGTCTTATCCTGTCACATTCCTATCCATATGTATAAAAGAGCCTTCTGCTGTCAGGCATTTATGACATGTGGGATCGTCCTTTCTCCCCATTTTATATAACCTAAGAGGGGTATAGTACATTTGATGCAAATATCTGAGTTGTGTCAGTTTGTCTCTAGCAGAAATATCTGTAGGTAAATATGAAGTTAGGACTCCCTCCCATTGTTCCTCTGTAATTTCTGGTATAATCTCCATCCATTTTTCCCAAAGTTTCCTTTCCTTTGGATTCGCCTTTTCTGCTAGTGTATTGTAGTATGTAGATAATCCTTTTTGCGTGGTCTAGAGCAGCAAGTCAATTTTCCAGTTTAGAGTTCTCCAGAGACACTGGTCCCGCCCCAAATTGAGCATGGGCAGCATGTCTCAGTCTAGTGAACTGGTATTCCCATGCCTCTGGAATATTTAGTTCTCTTTTCAGCTGTACAAAGGATTTTAGTAAACCATTTTCATATAACTGATGTAAGTATGTGAGACCAAATTTTGGCCCATCTAAATCCATCCTCTAAGCGAAAATATTTCTTCAAACATGGGTTAAACCATAGCGAAGCGTTAGGGGATAGGTGGAGAGGATTGTCCATTATTTTTTATACAGATCCCCAGTATCCGTTTAGTGGATTTGAGTATCTCTTTACCCCCTTCAGTGGGCACCTCTCCTCCTAAAAAATAAATTTATTAAGGTTTCATAAGTTACTGCTGCTGCTTCAACTGCAGCATTGTTCAGCTGTGGGAACATTCACCAGTGGATAAGTACTAATTGGGATGCTAGGTAATATAGGCGTAGGTCCGGTATCGCTAATCCCCCTCTCTGAACTGGTAGTTGTAATCTCTCCAGGGAGACTCTAGCCTAGAGGTCGACTGATATATCGGCCGATATTTGGCGTTTTATTTAATTGGCATCGGCCGATTGTGCTGATAAAAAAGGCCGATTATAACTTCAGCGCGACTTGCAAATGATTTTAGCAGAGACCCTAGGGAATAAAATAGCGGTTGTTGCAATATTTTATGTCACACGGTATTTATGCAGCAGTCTTTTAAACGCAATTTAAAAAAAGAAAAACACTAATGAATTTAAAAAAAAAAAAAAATAAGCAGTAAAGTTAGCCCATTTTTTTTTCGTCCAAAAGTTTTGATTACCTGTTTTTGTGTATTTAATATTTAAGATATAGTTTTTTTTTAAATCTAAATTATACATACAAGTGTACTGATTGGAGGTTTGTTTTGTTTAATGTTTAAATGTAAAAATTTAAATTGTAAAAATTCTGTATCACTTATTACTTAAGGTTGCTTCAACACTCGAGCGGGCATGCGTTGACAGTAAAACACTGATAGTTTTAGCGGCGCTTTATCGTCATTTTAGCGGCGCCAATCGGCTGCTAGCGGGGAGCTTATGACCCAGCTAGCGGCCGAGGAAGGGGTTAAATGCGCCACTGCCAAAACGCTTTGCAGGCGCTTCGCATTCATTTCAATTTGCAGGAGGGGTTAAGCAGCGGTATGCACCGCTTCAAAGATGCTGCTTGCAGGACTTTTTTTTAACATCCTGCCAGCGCATCGCCTCAGTGTGAAAGCACTGGGGCTTTCACACTGAGACTGCAGGGGAGCTGTTTTGCAGGCACTTTACAGGCGCTATTTTTAGCCCAAAAGCGCCTGAAAAACGCCCCAGTGTGAAAGGGGTCTAACTGTTAGATTTTATGAGATGAAGGGGAAAAAAAAAAATCGGCCTAACATATCGGCCATCGGCCACCGCGATTTCTAAATATCGGCATCGGCCAGAGAAAAACCCATATCGGTCGACCTACTGTAGCCACCTTATTGCCCCACAGAAAAGATGTCAATAAGGAGTTGATATGTGAATATTTTCTTCGGGATGTAGATTGGGGCATTGGAGAGCAGCATATAAAAATTTTGGCAGGAAGATCATTTTAAATAAATTGGCTCTACCATGGAGTGTAAGTGGGAGTTCCTTCCACTTCTATATCCTGTCACTAAATGCTCTAATTATAGGCCATAAATTGGCCTCAATGAATGAATCTACTGGTAATTGGATCATTATCCCCAAGTATTTAAATTTTCCTACAATGACCAGAGGACACCGGGCTGGGAGGACTGTCTGGCTGTGGATCCAACGGAAAAAGGACAGACTTGGTCCAATTGATTCGGAAACCGGAAAAATCTCCAAATTCCCGAATCGGGGTAACTGCGGCTGTTAAAGACTCATGCAGAGTCCCCCAGGTATAGGAGCATGTCGTCCGCGTATAGCGATACGCGTTCCTCTAGATCTCCAACCAGAAATCCCTTTACAGTGTCATGGGTCCTAAGTTTAGCCGCTAGTGGCTCAATGGCCAGACAAATAGGAGAGGCGACAGGGGGCACCCCTGTCTCGTTCCCCTATGGATCTGGAAGGAGTCAGATATGGGCCCATTTGCTCTAATGCTCGCTTGGTGTTCCTTGTATAAAAGTTTAACCCAGGATATAAATTTTGGTCCAAAGTCCAATTTGCCTAGAAGGGAGAATAGATAGTTCAATTCTACTGAATCAAATGCCTTTTTGGTATCTAAAGACGCTATCACTCGTTTGCCCTTATTCATATGTTGGATCTGTAGATTGACATATAATCTACGTTAGTTCATTTGGGTAGAGCGGCTGGGTATGAATCCTGTCTGATCAGAATTTATTAGTTTAAGGATCACCGACATCAGTCTACTGGCAAGATACTGCCAGTATCTTGACATCAGAATTGATCAGAGAGATGGGCCTGCATGACTCACATTCTTGTGGATCTTTCCCAGGTTTGGGGATCACTACAATTAAAGCCTCCCGCATAGTCTGGTAATTTGACGTCGCTTCCGCCCTGCAATGACTTAGAGATGGGCGGGGGGGGCATCTTCCTCTCACTTGTCTCCATGTCAGACCAGGGACAGATCCGGATCGCCTCCGCCGTTACCGACCGCCACGGTAAGCGCTGAAGGGCACCGGAGAGTGGCGGTAGGGGGGGGGCCCTCTCCTGCCGCCGATAAAAGTGATCTCACTGCTAATTTGCTGCAGAGACCACTTTTATCTGAAAGAGAACCGCTGGCTCTTGAAGAGAATACCGGGGTTATGGTAGCTAGCTGCTACCATAACAACGGTATTTCTCTTCAAAGACAGGAAGTGTATAGTCGTCCTGCGGGAAGGAAGTGGTTAATTAAAATGAATTTATTATTTGTCATCTCCCTGCTTGGCCCCATTCACACGGGCTGTCTGATCAGGTTCGCCTGTCAGTTTTTCAGGCGGACCTGATTGGATCCTTAGCGGGAATATGGCGGTCTTATGTCCCTGCATGGCAGGAAATAAAAGCAGTCACATTAGTTCTAGTCATCTCTGTGTAAATTTAAGATTGGTTAATTTTTATATTGAAAATAAAGCTTTGTCGGTCGTTTAAAAAAAAAAAAAAACCTGGCTCCTAACTTTTTTAGCTGGCTCCTAGATTCCAAGCAAATTTGTCAAGCCCTGGTCTAGAGCACCATCTGACACTGCATTGAAATCTCCCAGGAGTAGTAGTGGGCCCTGTGCAATCAATACAGCTTCCTTCAGAATATTATGTAGTATTTGGAAGGAGAAGAGGGGTGGAACATACCAACGTTACGGATACATTGAACATTTGGCACACCAATATAGCATATTTACCATTTGGGTCCAGTTTGACCTGTATAATGTGCGCTGCAGCCTTTTTGGTGACCATAATAGCAACTTCTCTAGAGTATGTGGAGTATTCAGCATGGAGTACTCTCATGTTAGCTTTTTTCAATGCCGTAACTTTAGAGCCTTGCAGATGCGTTTCTTGCAATAGGGTGATATGTGGTTTAGATCCTGATTGTTTATACATCCTGTGGGGAACAGAGCAAAGCACACCAGCAACACACGGCACAAACCAGCACATAACATTAACAATAACCTCTCCCGTCCCACCCTGCACACAACCCCAACCTGTTATGTGCCGGAATCCCATAACCAAAAGAAATGTAATTTATTCTGGGGGGGGGGGGGGTGTCACAGGTCTCTAGTAATATCTGACAAACCACATAGCTATAGGTGGTTGTATCATGGAGGAGCTGGATAGCGTCCAAAACGGCTTCCCTACTTTTTTTTTGTTTAAAATAAAAAATATAACAAGTCTGTTCTCCCTCTCCTCCCCTCCCCCTCCGAGTTAGGAGACCAAAATTTAAAAGGGAAGCTGCCAAGAGAGGAGAGAGAGGAGAAAAAAAAAAAAAAAACAGCAAACTTTCTCATAGGCGGTAAGCTAATAGGTAGTCTAGCTAGGAACTAGCCGGAGAGAAGGAGAAAGAGGGGGAAAAAAAAACAATGGAAAAACAAAACCAAAAGAAAAACAAGGTCCCACATAGTTCTTATTCTCTCTTCTTCTCCTATATCTGTAACAGTTCAGTAGATTGTAGTTTTAATTCGTGCATAGAACTAGGTGGGACAATTCGCCAGATTAATGTAGTACCAGATGATATAATGTGTATGCCCATCGCTATAAAATGACATAAGTGTCCATGTTGCTAATTTGATATCCAATCACCATGAGGCCTCCGTGGGGGTGTTAAAGGGGGACACTTTCCCTCTATCCACCACTCTCAATTTTGCCAAGTACAGCATATTGTAGGCAAGTTGCAAGTCTGAATCTTTTTTTCACATGAAGGAAGCTGGCTCTTTGTTTTTGTGTGGCCGCAGAGAAATCTGGATAGATGGAAATGCGGATCCCTTTGTATTGTAATTCACCCCCTGTACGAGCTGCTCTTGAGTATGCCTTCACAATCTCTGAAGTGCAAAATGCGGGCAATCATAGGGCGCAGATGTGCACTGGGGGGGGGGGAGAAGGTTTAGAAGGAATCCTGTGTGCTATTTCTATGGCGAATAAGCGTGAAAAGTGGTGTCAGCCATATTCTCTTTAAGCCCCAGCTCCAAAAAAATTCTCTGGCTGTTTACCCTCTGCTTTTTTTAGGGAAACCTACAAAGCGGACATTGTTCCTCCTCTGTCTGTCTTCCATGTCTCCCAGCTTATTGGTATGGGAATTTACTTCTCTGTGAAGATTTTGTACTTTATCTTCCATAGGACGCACCACGTCCTCCATGTCACTAATTCTTTGCTCTGCTTATGAGGCCCTTTCCCTAATGGTCTGTACATCCTGCTTCAGGAAGGACATTTCAGCCCTCATCCCATCAATGTGTTCAGTCAAAGTAGTTTGGCAGGTGTTAATAGCCTCCATGATTTGCTTTAGTGAAGGTTCCTCTACCCCCTCTGCTAGCACTATGTCCCTTGTATCTTTGTGGGGTAGTCTGCTATGGACAAGCCTCTTCTCCTTCCCAGGGATCTGCGGGGCAGCGGGCTTACCTTCCCAGAATGTGTGGGTGATCTATCAGCTCCACTGTGTACTGCTGGGGCCTTGGTCTGCTGCCTCGTGTGTGCCGCCATGCATAGCGGGACAGATGGTCCGTGGCCGCTTCCATGAGTACTGGCCTGCATTTAACCATACCCGGTGATCTGCAAGGTCCAGGTAGTATGGTATGGCATAGTATCTGTGCTGTGGAGGATCTGTGTCTGACACTCAGGATGTCCCGGCCGGAGCTCCTGTAAAGCACTGCTCACATGTCCGCTGCTAGCTCCGCCCCCAAGCAAAATATTTTTACCAGTATTGACAAGTGTGAACATTTTTTTTGCAGTAGCAATTTACTCTGGAAATTTTTATATTCATGTATGTTTTTCAAACATCATTTATGATCGTGCTTGAGAAATCTTTGCGTTTGCACAGTTAAGATTTTTTAAGTGTAAAATTAACTACTATTTGTATTAGGGTTGTCCCGATACCACTTTTTTAGGACCGAGTACAAGTACCGATACTTTTTTTCAAGTACTCGCCGATACTGATTACCGATACTTTTTTTTTAATGTCACGTGACAGTTTTTTTTTGTTTTGTTTTTGAGGGGGGGGGGGGTGGGGTGGGGTGGGGGTATAGTGAACGGTGTCTGTATGTGTGTTTTTGTTTTGTTTTTTTTCATTTACATTTATTATTTTTTACAATTTTTTTATTTTTTTTATTCTTTATTGCACTATGTGTGTGTGTTTTTTTTTTTTTTTTTTTTTAATCAGCCCTGTTGGGGGGCTTTGGTGAGATATCAGGGGTCTTAACAGACCTCTGATATCTCCCCCTTGAGACAGAGAAATAGACTGAGGATAGAGATTCCCCAGTCCCTTTCTCTGCAGCGTCAGCTGCACTGAGAATGAATGGAGAGAAGACAACGGCTCCTCTCCATTCATAAACTGACACATTGTAATCACAGGAGATTACAATGTTTCAGTTATGTGAATGGAAAGAGTCAGCTGACTCTCTCCATACACACAGCGGAGAGAGACAGCAGAACGGAGGGGACAGACGAAGAGAGAGGGGGACAACGGAAAGCCGGAACGGATGGGCACAGCGGAGGGGGACAGAGGAACGCATGGGGACAGCGGAGGGGGACAGAGCAAAGAAGGAGGACAGCGGGGGGACAGAGGAACGGAGGAGGACAGCGGAGGGGGACAGAGCAAAGAAGGAGGACAGCGGGGGGGGACAGAGGAACGGATGGGGACAGCGGAGGGGGACAGAGCAAAGAAGGAGGACAGGGGGGGGGACAGAGGAACGGAGGGGGACACAGCAATGGAGCAGGACAGCGGAGGGGGACAGAGGAACGGAGGAGGACTAAGGAGGAGGAGGTGACAGTCAGCGGTGATCGCGTGTGGGGGAATTACAAGCACCGATCACCGCTGTATGTCACTAAGCAGCTGAAAGCCGCAGGGGGAGAAGCTTGTAACTCCCCCACACGTCCATCACCGCTGACAGTCAAGGTATCGGGGGAAGCATCGGGAGCATTTGCCCGAGTACAAGTACTTGGGCAAATGCTTGGTATCGGTGCCGATACCGATACTAGTATCGGTATCGGGACAACCCTAATTTGTATGTGTTTGCAGTCAACCTAATAATGACTTTTATTTTTTCTATTTTTTTTTTTTTTTTTTAGGTGATGATAACTGGTCTCCCCCATCTGAGTCAGACATGAAAATTGTGAGAGCGCGCCAAGAGCGTCAAGACAAGGTTAGCCGGTTGATGGGAGATTATCTGTTAAAGGGATACAGAATGCTTGGTGACAGCTGTGATATATGTGGAGTAAGTAATTAAATATTGTTGTGGTAGGAAAGTGTACTCTCTCTTGCTGTTATGTAAAAGACTAACATGCTTGTCTGTTTTGCCGATTGGTAGACGATATTGTTACAGGACAGACAGAAGAAATTACTCTGTATCTCTTGTCAAGAACTTGATTCTGACACTGAAAAAGACAACCCAGGTAATAAAATATTTTATAGGAATGTCACCAAATAAAGTTTTTATAGTATGTGTTTTATTTGTTTCCCTTTTGCATCCGCAGTCTGTCAAATTTGTGTTCTATTGATATTTTTATTTGACAGCTATTTTTACTCTGTTAATATTCCCATTTACTATCATTTATTGCTTTTATTTGACCTTGGTATTTATTCTGTCTGCAGTAACATATGCTTATTCTTTTATGTTTATGTGTGGAACATCTTTCAGAAACTGTATTTAATCTAGAAAAATGAATTGGTGATAAATAACCGCTCAAACTTTCCAGGGTCGCTGTACATGTATGCATGATATGACCTCTTTTTAGGTTAAGCAAACTGTAGGGTGCTGCTGCATTCTCTGTAAATTTCTAACATGGGCTTATGAACCATGTCAAATAAAAGAAGTGAAAAGCTGTGTTCAGGAGACTAACATTGTTTAGAAGGGAACAGTAGCAGATTTTTCTTTTCCATCCCAACATAGGTCATGTTTGTGGACCGTGTTATTTTTCTGCTATAAGATAAAATCTGTTCCATGGATTTTTTGCCAAAGGGTCAAACTATAAGGCTTTTGTAACTTGTGCTCTAAAACTGTGATTTCACTGTGGTACCACAGAACAGGGAGCGCTGCCATGATTTGTGACACCCACCATTAGTCAACAGTTTTTCTCAATTGACTTATGTCTTTGGTCTTTTAAACCTTAGACCAGGGGTAGGCAACCTTTTGAGCACAGTATGCCGAAAAATGTCTTCAAAGAAATTGAGCATGCTGATTTTATAACAAAAAACGTCAACTACACATCCTCAATCACGAAAAGGATTTTTTATAAAGTACTGTATATACTCGAGTATAAGTCGAATTTTTCAGCACATTTTTTTGTGCTGAAAGTGCCCCCTTCGACTTATACTCGAGTCAAGCACTTTTCTGCAGCAAAAAAATTCATTTTCCGAACCGACTTTGGGGCCCCGTATCTCGGGGCCACTTGGTGCTAGGAACCCCTGCTTTGGATATGTTATGGTACCAGGTCCACTGGGTTTGCACACCAAATTTGGGGTTCCTAGCACCAAGTGGCCCTGAGATACGGGGCCCCAAAATCGGTTCGGAAAATGTCATTCTCTGCTGCAGAAAAGTGCTTGACATTTTCTGAACCAACTTTGGGGACCCATATCTCAAGGCCACTTAGTGCTAGGAACCCCAGCTTTGGATATTTTATGGTACTAGTTCCACTGGGTTTGCACTCCAAAAATAGGGTTCCTAGCTCTAAGTGGCCCCGAGATAAGGGGCCCCAAAGTCGGTCAACTGTGTCCACCTGCAGCAATGTCATTTCGGGACACTTTGGGTTCAGAGACCCCAAATTTTGGCTGCAGCTAGGGGGCATCTAGGAACACTTAACTACCGAGTTTGAAGTTCGGGGGACCTTTGGTTGCAAATGGGCACAGTGAGGCATGCAAATGGGCACAGTGAGGCTGCAAATGGGCATTGTTGACCCTCTTTTCCACTTACAGTAGCTGTGCATTTCTCACCCTCGTCTTATTCTCGGGTCAATAAGTTTTTACCATTTTTTTTGTGGTAAATTAGGGCCTCGGCTTATACTCGGAACGACTTATACTCGAGTATATACGGTAAATGCTGTAGTAGTGAGAAATTAACATCCTGCACTCTCATGCCTCAGATAAGCCCCAATTCATGCACCTTCACACCTCACATCATTGTCCCCCCTGCAAGTCTGTCCCGCCACTGTACCCCCCTGCACATCTGCCCCACACTTGCATTGGTACTACCCTGCACATCTGCTCCACCTCTGTACCGCCCCTGCACATCTGCTCCACCTCTGTACCGCCCCTGCACATCTGCTCCACCTCTGTACCGCCCCTGCACATCTGCTCCACCTCTGTACCGCCCCTGCACATCTGCTCCACCTCTGTACCGCCCCTGCACATCTGCTCCACCTCTGTACCGCCCCTGCACATCTGCTCCACCTCTGTACCGCCCCTGCACATCTGCCACATCTCCTCTGTACCCCCCTGCACATCTGCCACACCTCTGTATCCCCCCCTGCACATCTGCCACCCCTCCTCTGTACCCCCCTTGCACATCTGCCACCCCTCCTCTGTACCCCCCTTGCACATCTGCCACACCTCCTCTGTACCCCCCCTGCACATCTGCCACACCTCCTCTGTACCCCCCCTGCACATCTGCCACACCTCCTCTGTACCCCCCCTGCACATCTGCCACACCTCCTCTGTACCCCCCCTGCACATCTGCCACACCTCCTCGGTACCCCCCCTGCACATCTGCCACACCTCCTCGGTACCCCCCCTGCACATCTGCCACACCTCCTCGGTACCCCCCCCTGCACATCTGCCACACCTCCTCGGTACCCCCCCTGCACATCTGCCACACCTCGGTACCCCCCCTGCACATCTGCCACACCTCCTCGGTACCCCCCTGCACATCTGCCACACCTCCTCGGTACCCCCCTGCACATCTGCCACACCTCCTCGGTACCCCCCTGCACATCTGCCACACCTCCTCGGTACCCCCCCTGCACATCTGCCACACCTCCTCGGCACCCCCCCTGCCCATCTGCCACACCTCGGCACCCCCCCCTGCCCATCTGCCACACCTCCTCGGCACCCCCCCTGCCCATCTGCCACACCTCCTCGGCACCCCCCCTGCCCATCTGCCACACCTCCTCGGCACCCCCCCTGCCCATCTGCCACACCTCCTCGGCACCCCCCCTGCCCATCTGCCACACCTCCTCGGCACCCCCCCTGCCCATTTGCCACACCTCCTCGGCACCCCCCCCTGCCCATCTGCCACACCTCCTCGGCACCCCCCCCTGCCCATCTGCCACACCTCCTCGGCACCCCCCCTGCCCATCTGCCACACCTCCTCGGCACCCCCCCTGCCCATCTGCCACACCTCCTCGGCACCCCCCCTGCCCATCTGCCACACCTCCTCGGCACCCCCCCTGCCCATCTGCCACACCTCCTCGGCACCCCCCCTGCCCATCTGCCACACCTCCTCGGCACCCCCCCTGCCCCACCTCCTCGGCACCCCCCCTGCCCATCTGCCACACCTCCTCGGCACCTCCCCTGCCCATCTGCCACACCTCCTCGGCACCCCCCCTGCCCATCTGCCACAACTCCTCGGCACCCCCCCCTGCCCATCCTCCTCGGTACCCCCCCTGCCCATCTGCCACACCTCCTCGGTACCCCCCCTGCCCATCTGCCACACCTCCTCGGTACCCCCCCTGCCCATCTGCCACACCTCCTCGGTACCCCCCCTGCCCCACCTCCTCGGTACCCCATCTGCCCATCTGCCACACCTCCTCGGTACCCCCCCTGCCCCACCTCCTCGGTACCCCCCCTGCCACACCTCCTCGGTACCCCCCCTGCCACACCTCCTCGGTACCCCATCTGCCACACCTCCTCGGTACCCCATCTGCCACACCTCCTCGGTACCCCATCTGCCACACCTCCTCGGTACCCCATCTGCCACACCTCCTCGGTACCCCATCTGCCACACCTCCTCGGTACCCCATCTGCCACACCTCCTCGGTACCCCATCTGCCACACCTCCTCGGTACCCCATCTGCCACACCTCCTCGGTACCCCATCTGCCACACCTCCTCGGTACCCCATCTGCCACACCTCCTCGGTACCCCATCTGCCACACCTCCTCGGTACCCCATCTGCCACACCTCCGTACTACCCTGCTCAGTTGTCCCACCACCGTACTACCCTGCTCAGTTGTCCCACCACCGTACTACCCTGCTCAGTTGTCCCACCACCGTACTACCCTGCTCAGTTGTCCCACCACCGTACTACCCTGCTCAGTTGTCCCACCACCGTACTACCCTGCTCAGTTGTCCCACCACCGTACTACCCTGCTCAGTTGTCCCACCACCGTACTACCCTGCTCAGTTGTCCCACCACCGTACTACCCTGCTCAGTTGTCCCACCACCGTACTATCCTGCACATCTGTCCCACCACCGTACTACCCTGCACATCTGTCCCACCACCGTACTACCCTGCACATCTGTCCCACCACCGTACTACCCTGCACATCTGTCCCACCACCGTACTACCCTGCACATCTGTCCCACCACCGTACTACCCTGCACATCTGTCCCACCACCGTACTACCCTGCACATCTGTCCCACCACCGTACTACCCTGCACATCTGTCCCACCACCGTACTACCCTGCACATCTGTCCCACCACCGTACTACCCTGCACATCTGTCCCACCACCGTACTACCCTGCACATCTGTCCCACCACCGTACTACCCTGCACATCTGTCCCACCACCGTACTACCCTGCACATCTGTCCCACCACCGTACTACCCTGCACATCTGTCCCACCACCGTACTACCCTGCACATCTGTCCCACCACCGTACTACCCTGCACATCTGTCCCACCACCGTACTACCCTGCACATCTGTCCCACCACCGTACTACCCTGCACATCTGTCCCACCACCGTACTACCCTGCACATCTGTCCCACCACCGTACTACCCTGCACATCTGTCCCACCACCGTACTACCCTGCACATCTGTCCCACCACCGTACTACCCTGCACATCTGTCCCACCACCGTACTACCCTGCACATCTGTCCCACCACCGTACTACCCTGCACATCTGTCCCACCACCGTACTACCCTGCACATCTGTCCCACCCACTGTAACCCCCTTTCTCATCTGCCCCACCCACTGTAACCCCCTTTCTCATCTGCTCCACCGCCGTTCCCCCATGCTCTTCTGTCTCACCGCTGAACCATCTTCTCATCTCTCCTAACACTAAAATTATCTGCTCATCTGCCACATAACTGTAACCCCCTTTTCTTATCTGCCCCACCACTGTACCTGCTGCACATCTGTCCCACCTCTGTTCCCCCTGCTCTTCTCCCCCACCGCTGTAACCCCCTGCTCATCTGTCCCACCAACGTACCTCCCTTCTCTACCCAGCGACTGTACCCCCCCCCCCCCGTACATCTGCCCAACTACTGTAACCCCCTCCTCTGCTCATCTGTCCCACCAATGCACCTCCTTTCACATCTGCCCTAACGCTGTACCCCCCTGCTTTCCTGCCCCACCACTGTAAACACTCTGCTTATCTGCCACATCAATGTACCCCTTTTCTCATCTGCCCCATCACTGTACCTTCACTGTACCTCCCTGCACATCAGCCCCACCGCTGTATCCCCATGCTCTTCTGTCTCGCTACTGCATCACCTTCTCATCTGTCCTAACACTGAACCCATCTGCTCATCTGCCGCACCACTGTAACCCCCTTTCTCATCTGCCGCACCACTGTAACCCCCTTTCTCATTTGCCCCACCACTGTAACCCCCTTTCTCATCTGCCCCACCAAAGTACCTCCTGCACATCTGTTTCACCCTTGTACCCCCATGCTCTTCTGCCCCATTTCTGTTCCCCATGCTCATCTAGCCCACCAATACACCTCCTTTCACATCTGCCCCCCTGCTTTTCTGTCCCACCACTGAACCCCCTTTTCATCTGCTCCAAACTGAACCCACCTGCTCATCTGTCCCATCACTAACCCCCCTCCCATCTGGCCCAATACTGAACCCCCCTTCACATCTGCCCCATCGCTGTCCCATTTCTAAACCCCCTTCTCATCTCTTCAACCACTGTACCTCCTGTACCTCCCTGCACATCTACCCCACCGCTGTACCCTCCTGCTCTTCTGTCCCACCTCGGAACCCCCTCCTGTTAATTTTTTCCACCGCTGTACCCTCTTCTAATCTATGATGTGCGTGATCTGCAGAATGGTGAAAAGAAGCAGAGATGAGACACATCTACCTGTCACACTCATCCTGCTAATCAGCCCACGTACTTGTATGTGATGTCACATACAAGCATCTGGAATGGATGCGCAATAATGAGCTTAGGTCAGGGGCGTTTTCTGAAAGCAGTGGGCCTGTGTGCAGGATCATAAAATGTGCCCCCACAGCTGAGAATAAGTGCGCAGCAGCAAAAGTTGGGTTTGATTATTTTTATTTATTTATTTTTTAATTGCGCTGAATAGTGGCTGTGTCTTAAAGGGACACAGTGCAGGGGTTCAGTAGTAAGGTTTAGGAATAATTTCAACAAAGTTCCCAGAAGCTCAACATTAATTCCACAAACTGTCACCTGATTGTGGTTTTCTCAATCAGTGAAATACCTTCCTTCTGAGATTGGGAGTGGCAACCAAGCGGGTCCAATTCCTCCAGATGGTGGACGGGGCTAGCAGGACTGTGAATGGCTTTAACAGTGGCCACTGACAGTCGTCGTCGTCCTGGAAATAAGCCCCCCCCCCCCCCCCAGCAGAACTGCACCCAATCTCTTCCCCATCACAAAAGCCGACGATCGCAGCTACAGCAAAGTTAGAGAACCAAACAATGTTTCCCATCTTTTACAATGTGTGGGGGCACAGTGCCTCCCCCTCAGTGCAGGTGCAGCATGGGGAATTCTGAGATTGGAATGCATTAGTGTCTCACTGAAGTCCCAGCGCTGCTCTGCTGATGGAGGAGGTAGAGCTGCACGATTCTGGCTATGAGAATCACAATTTTTTTTTTGCTTAGAAGACAGATCACGATTCTCGCGGTGTAACATCATTTAACGTTAAACAAAAAAATTGTTAACTTTACTGTTTTTTTTTTTTTGTTTTTTTTATTCATTGAAGTGTATTTTTCCCCAAAAATTGTGATTGAAAGACCACTGTACAAATACAGTGTGACATAAAATATTGGAACAATCGCCATTTTATTCCCTAGGGTTTCTGCTAACAAAAAATATATATAATGTTTGGGGGTTCCAAGTAATTTTCGAGCAAAAAGTACTGATTTTAACTTTTGTAAGAAACAAAAGTCAGAAAAAGGTTTAGACTTTTAAGTGATTAAACTTCCTGCATTTACACATTGTTTATCCCTTTTGATCTAAGAAGGAAAAGTTGCAATGTTTCTAGTTATCTACTAGCACTAACAGTGTTGTTAAAGACTTGGCAGGCTGCCAGTTTTTTTTCTTTTGCCAGCTGAGTGAACAGAGAAGTCTCTACACTTGTTACATGAAAGAATTGGGAAACTGCAATAGAGATGTGAGTGGGATTGAATCGAGATCACAATTTTTTTAAATGATTAATTGTGCAGATCTAGAGTCAAGTGCCAGCAAAAAAGGCTTCGAGTGCCGGTTGCGGCACCAGTGCCGGTGGTTGCCTACCCCTGCCTTAGACCATACCCTATAGATGAGCATCGTGGTAATTCAAGATGCCATTGTAAGACCGATAATACCTCATTGATTTTGTTTGTAAAAGTTTTAGTTAAGTGAAAATTAAGACATAACATAAATGTGTCTTTTACATATCTTTCGAGTTTAGACACCTACAGAACATGTAAAGCAGAGATATCCACAAGATATTTGTGAAGCATATTTGCAATCAAATGCTTTTTTTCTTGCATAGTAAATAATTATGATAATGGAGTAGTTAGTTATGGTGTCCTATATAAACTTTTCAATCTTCAGCTTTATTAAGATTATTGTTTGATCAATGGATCTGATAGGACAGTTGAGTAAATTCCAAATTTAGATAAATCCATGCTTCTCTCCTTTTGATCCTCTCTCTGATAAACTGGAGGGAATTGTTTCCCATTTAAAAGTGGTACAAAAATAACTTGAGCATCCATATTTCCCCTTCTGTTACTGATTTTCTTAAACTTATCTTTACTCCCCATATTACACTCTTTAGGATGTACTTGTAGCACATGGGGTTGATTTATTAAAGCAAATGGACTGTGCACTTTTCAAATGCAGTTGCTCCAGAGCTTAGTAAGGAAAACTTCATATTGCAAAGAATACCTAATCATATGCCATTTACAGAAAGTAAACACAAAGTTACAGCATCACACATCATTGGTCTGTTGTGAAAATGCCGATGCATTTCGACCCACATGGTCATCTTTAGGGGGTAGGTTTGCTATAAAGAGATATATTTAGTATCTCAAAAGAAGGAGAGATTCCAACATGTATTCAATTATATATATTCAAGGTATAGTTACCACTGAAAGGTGAAACGAGAGAATTCCTGACCATAAATTGAAAACCGTTGGATGATTCCCGGGGGTCCATTCGTGTCCCAAAGGCGGGAAGGGTCGATCCGATGCGACTTTCAAGCAGTCACGCTGAGGACACCCTCAGAGGGTAAGGGAGGCCAACACCTGCAGCAAATTCCCAATGATATCAGTGCATCAAATGGGGATTCTAAAAAGTCCTAACTTACTACAAAATGCCAGATGGATTCCAATTGTTCATTAATATTTGTCTTCTTTATGAAGATCTGGAACACCAAATGCCAAACAGATTCCATATGTTTGTTGGGTATAAAGATGGTCATATATTGCTATAGTAGTTTGTATTAATTGGATAAAGTGTATATGTATTGTTCTGACAATAGTATGGTGTTTAAAAAGCAAAGAGAGAACAAAAGCGGGACTTTGCATGAGACATGTCAACGGGTAAATAAAAATGAATTGGTCAGGCTTAAATAGAATTGACCTGTATCCAATACAAATCTATTGTTCATAGTATCAATGATAATAAAAAAAAAACAAAGGGTGTAATCACAAAGGATTTACATCTGGTATTCATAGAAAATATCAATTTAATTCATCAATAGACATAATAGAGCTGATATAAATAGTCAATCGGACATAATAAATACAATAAATATAGTTACAGTACAAAAGGTTATTAAAATGTAGGCATCCATAAGTTGTTAACTCAATGCGTTTCTTGGCTTACAACCAATCATCAGGAGTTCAGATGCATAGTGTCTAAAAATAGAGTGATGAGATAGCCATTAGTCTAATGATTGAGATGTAGGTATAGAGAAAGCATCAGCTAAAGTAGTACTCACAGATAAATAATAATAGTATGGTGTTGTGTGAAAGAGAAAAAAAGTGATGTGAAGGGTATGGAATGAGTGGATGTGTTATGTGAGGATGGATGGGGAAGAGGAATGGAGTGAGTGCAAAGTGAAATAAACAAGGGGACAAGAACATGTGAGGTGTGAGTGATGATGTGAGAGGTGAAGGGGTGCTAGAACCTACAGAGTATGAAGTGAGAAAGGTGTATGACATGCTGAAAAAAATTTTATGAAAAACATGTAAAAGAAAAAGCTGATGAGGAGGTGGAAAGGGGGAGGGGAGGAAAGGCCCAAAAAGACAGTCCAAGTATGCAGGAGTAAAAGTGATCTAGTGAAAGGGGGTGCAGGCGCACAACCCATAAATATAGTCTGACAACATAAGCCTAAGTGTGTATATAAATGCTATAAAACATCAATTGACTAAGATGGAGTGCCTGGCTTCAACCATAGAATGAGCCAGAGACTCAATAGAAGCAAAGTTGCAATATTAAGGTATATTTTAAAGATGGTAACCTGAAAAGGCAACTTGGGAATCAATCATAATGTTATGAAGTACTTACATGGAGCCAATCGTGTGGAATGACTGTAGGTTCAGGAGTGTATGGGATCCTGTCTTGATCCACATGCAGCCTATAAATAACCTTAGGCTGCATGGGGATCAAGACAGGATCCCATACACTCCTGAACCTACAGTCATTCCACACGAATGGCTCCATGTAAGTACTTCATAACATTATGATTGATTCTCAAGTTGCCTTTTCAGGTTACCATCTTTAAAATATACCTTAATATTGCAACTTTGCTTCTATTGAGTCTCTGGCTCATTCTATGGTTGAAGCCAGGCACTCCATCTTAGTCAATTATAGCATTTATATACACACTTAGGCTTATGTTGTCAGACTATATTTATGGGTTGTGCGCCTGCACCCCCTTTCACTAGATCACTTTTACTCCTGCATACTTGGACTGTCTTTTTGGGCCTTTCCTCCCCTCATACACCTCCTCATCAGCTTTTTCTTTTACATGTTTTTCATAATTTTTTTTTCAGCATGTCATACACCTTTCTCACTTCATAGTCTGTAGGTTCTAGCACCCTTCACCTCTCACATCACCACTCACACCTCACATGTTCTTGTCCCCCTGTTTATTTCACTTTGCACTCACTCCATTCCTCTTCCCCATCCATCCTCACATAACACATCCACTCATCCCATACCCTTCACATCACTTTTTTTCTCTTTCACACAACACCATACTATTGTCAGAACAATACATATACACTTTATCCAATTAATACAAACTAATTACTATAACAATATATGACCATCTTAATAACCAACAAACATGGAATCTGTTTGGCATTTGGTGTTCCAGATCTTCATAAAGGTGACAGATATTAATGAACAATTGGAATCCATCTGACATTTTGTAATAAGTTAGGACTTTCTGGAATCTTCTCTTGATGCACTGATATCATTGGGAATTTGCTGCAGGTATTGGCCTCTCTTACCATCTGAGGGTGACCTCGGCATGACTGCTTGCAAGTCGCATCGGATCGATCCTTCCTGCCTTTGGGACACGAATGGGGTATGGACCCTCGGGAATCATGCAACGGTTTTAAATTTCTGCTCAGGAGTTCTCTCGTTTCACCTTTCAGTGGTAACTATACCTTGAATATATAGAACTGAATTCACGTTGGAATATCTCCTTCTTTTGAGATACTAAATTTATCTCTTTACAGCAAACCTACCCCCTGAAGAAGACCATATGGGTCGAAATGCATCGGAGCGTTGTCACAACAGACCAATGATGTGTGATGCTGTAACTTTGTGTTTTGCTTTCTGTAAATGTGAAATGTGTTTGTTATCCCCTAACCAGATTATACTGTATGTCACAGCAACATGCTATTGACCCTACATGTTTCCAATTTAATACTTTTATATAATCCATTTCTGAATTGCCTGCATTGCGGTTTTAAAGCCCCCTGGGGAAACCTTCCTATGCTACACATTGTTTTTGGGGTGTGCAGCTGCTGTACCTCTCTTGTGTGTGTGTGTGTGTGTGTGTGTGTGTCATCCGTTTCTTTTGCTACCTAATCACATGCAAAGAAAATTTAAAAAAAAAACAGCATTTTTGCTTGCACATGATTGTATGATAAGTCGGCAGAGCTTCTCGTTTACTAAGCTCTAGACCAGGGGTACTCAAATTACAGCAGTGATCTACCAATTCCGCGGACTGCCCCTATAACATCGCAGCACCCCCCCCCCCCTTCTACCTTAATCACACAAGACGATAAACATGACAGGTCAGGACAAAGGGCAGGCCTTTTTTAGTTAAGCGGGTGATTGGTTACTAGGCAGTGGGGGGTGGGGATCTGTGATGGGGTGAGAGGAGGCGTCTGTGATTGGGGGGGTGATCTGTAATCGATTTGTAAGATACTGTATATAGCAATAAAAACCTGACTGGTGTTCATTCCCCTCCACTCTATCCAAAACTAAAAAAAATAAAGAAATTGCTTCTAGTTAGACTTAAACCACTTCAGCCCCTGATGGTTTTACCCCCCTTAATGACCAGGCCATTTTTGCGATACAGCACTGCATTACTTTAACTTACAATTGAACGGTTGTGCGACGCTGTACCCAAACAATTTGTCCTTTTTTTCCCCCTAAAATAGAGCTTTCTTTTGGTGGTATTTTATCACCTCTGCAGTTTTTATTTTTTGCGCTATAAATAAAAAGAGCAACAATTTTGTAAAAAAAAAAATTTTTACTTTCTGCTATGAAACCTATTCAATTAAAATATGTAAAAATACAAATTTCTTCATCAATTTAGGTCAATTTTGTATTCTACATATTTGTGGTAAAAAAAATCCTAATTAGCGTACATTGTTTGGTTTGCGCAAATGTTATTCCGTCTGCAAACTATGGGATAGATTTAAGTTCTTTTTTTTTTTTTTTATAGCAAGACTGCGACATTGTGGCGGACAAATTGAACACTAAGCGACACCTTTTGAGTACCAGTGACACCAATACAGTGATCAGTGCTAAAAAAAAAACTGTCACAGTATAAATGACACTGGCAGGGATGGGATTAACATCAGGGGACAGTCAAATGGTAAAATGTGTTCCCTGGAGGTGTTTTACTAACTGTGTGGGATGCTGACGCTGGACAAAGAGATCTGTGTTCCTAGGAATCACAGATCTTTGTCTGCGACAGGACAACGGTCTGCCTTGTTTACATAGGCAGACCGCCGTTCTGTCATTCTCGAACGATCGCAGCCACCGGCCCCTGCTGATTGGCTCCCGCTGTGCCCAATCGCATTGGGAGCTGCTTGTCGTCAGTGCGTGCGCGGACAACGTACAGGTACGTTGTTTCGCGCATCCGGGCTGCCCTGCCGCAGTATATGTGCGGTGGGCAGTCCGGAACTGGTTAAGAGAAATAGTTGAATTGGGGCGATTCAGAGTTTTGCAGCTGTTTCAGTAGATGCATGAGTAGGAGATGTTGTGATAAGTTTGAAATGGTAAAGGATTTTGGGGTGTTATTTTGATGTAAATGCAAAATTGCAGTAAAACTTACAAAGGTCAGGAAAAATAGCAGCTCAAACAAAAAGAAACCTTCAATGAAGGTAAAAGGGTGTAAACTATCAATTTTGGTTAAACCCCCTGGTGCTTTTGGCATGCCTCTAAGTCCTGTAAGCAGCATCTTTGGGCTGGTTTGGGAACGGTGTATACGCCGCTCCCAAAACGCCCTGCCCATTGAAACAAATGGGCAGCGCTGCCGAAGTGCATGCAAAGTTCTTTGGCAGCACCGCATCACGGGCGCTTTTAACCCTTTCTACGGTCGTTGGCGGGGGTTAAAAGCGGCCCAAAAGCGCTGCTAAAACGACAGTAAAGCGCCTCTAAAACTAGCGTTAATTTACTGTTAACGCAGAGCGGCTACAGTGTGAAAGTAGCCTAAAGCCTCGTACACACGATTGGATTTTTGGCAGGGAATTGTGTGACAGACTGTTGGCCTAAAATCCAACCGTTAGTACTCACAATCAGACAATTGTCATCCAGCTTTCTGCCAACAAATGTTGGATGGCAGGCTAGTAAATTTTCGGCGGACAACGGTCTGTTGTCAGATTTTCCTATCGTCTGCGCGCAAGTCCGTCACACAAAAGTTGAAAGTACAAACACGCATGCTCAGAATCAATGCTCACCAAACGTGACATTAGCAGAAGGTGCCCAAAGGGTGGCACTCAAGAGCTGAAATTCCTTGTCACTATGTTCGTGTTTGTTTGCCGACAATTGTGTACCGTTTGTATGCAAGACAAGTTCCTGGCACACGACCTTCGGATAAAATTCTGGCACTTTGTTGGCCAATAATCTGTGTGTACCAGGCTTAAGAAAGCAGCAGGTTTTTTTAATAGTAAAATTATTTATAATGCCCTGTGCACACGATCGGACATTCAGACAACAAAATCCATGGATTTTTTCCGACGGGTGTTGGCTCAAACTTGTCATGCATGCACACAGTCACACAAATCTTGTCGGAAATTCCGGTCACCAAGAACGCGGTGACATACAACACATACGACGAGACGAGAAAATGAAGTTCAATAGCCAGTGCAGCTCTTCTGCTTGATTCCGAGCATGCGTGGAACGTTGTGTGTCGGAATTGTGTACACACGATCGGAATTTACAACAACGGAATGTGTTGTCGGAAAATTTGAGATCCAGATCTCAAATTTTGTGTCGGAAATTCCGATGGAAAATGTCCGCTGGAGCCTACTCACGGTCGGAATTTCCGACAACAAGCTCCCATCGAACATTTTCTGTCGACCATGTGTACAGGGCATTAGAATGGCTTTAGAGTTCAGGATTCAAAATGGGATCTGGAATGCCGAGTGAATGTGAGGAGTAGATCTGGATAAGGAGTTCCGGTGAGGAGACAGGAAGGTAAATGCAATGTGAACAACGGGGACTGCAAGGAGGAGCTGAGAGTGGGGCAGAGGATTCTGTTCTGCTCTGGTGGTGCTTTACTGCAAAAGGGAGCAGGTCCAATTTGACAAATAGTACTGACGCTTATCTAATTTCCTGAGGCCCTAACATGCCAAAACAGTACAAATATTCCCCAAATAACCTTCTTTGGAAAGTAGACAGTCTAAGGCAGGGCTCAAAATTTCAAGTCCCGAACTACAAGCCAGGCCTCAAGGGTTACTCACCACTAGTTGCCCCACCCAACCCTGCCCCTAATTTCACCCCTAAACACGCCCTCATAAATTATCTCATGAAATGACACTTAAATGTTTTATGCAGAATTAGGTTATAAAAATAAATATTAACAACAACTTTGTTGGGCACGGATAATGCAGCCTGCCTGCGTCTGCCAGTGCAGCCTGCGTCCCCAATGCAGCCAACCTGTGCAGGGGAAGAGCGAGGAGAGCCGCTGCCCAGGAGATCAGAGCGGCGGGAACATAACGGCTTTCATTTCAATAGCTGTGTGTTCCCCGCCGCGTGCTGTCAAATACAGCCCCTCCCCCTTGTCTGAGGAACTTTGATAGACAGATCATCCGTCCCAGGATCGGACGGGTGATCTGTCTATCAAAGTGCCCGGACAAAGAGGAAGGGCTGTATGTGATGGTGTACGTCGAGGAACACACAGCTTTTGAAATGAAGGCTGTTATGTTCCCGACGCTCTGATCATCTGGGTGGGAGCTCTTCTCTCTTCCTCTCCAATCGCTGGGAGAACTGCTCCCAAACAACCCGCCTGCCGGCTATGCTCCCTCGCTCCCAGGCAGCCATAGCTCGCCAGCCTTCAAAATCCACTTACAAAATGTGAGCAGGCGAGGGGAATTTTTGAGGGCTGGTCTAAGGTATTTAGTAAGACAGTGCAAGTTTTTTGAAGTTGTCATTTTTTTTCCTGCAATTCTTTGGAAAATTAAATACAATTTTTCTTTCTTTTTTTTTTTTTGTACAAAATTGTCACAGTAAGTTATTTCTCACACACAGCATAAATTTCAATCAGATTTTTATTGAAAACTTATGACAAACGCATAAGACGTCGAATTGACAAGCATTTTACAATAAGGATATACAAAGTCAACATTGCGAGTAATATATAACATTGTGTAATTGATATCCAAAAAAGTTTCTTGTAATCATTTTCCAGTATTGCATACACCTTACATAACATCAGATATTGTAAGCAAATAAAGACCTAGGTATACCTCTAGACATATATTAACCAATTTGGACATGTTTCCAGTCCTTTCATGTTCCTGTCCTTGTTCTGGGGGCAAAAAATCAAAAGAAAAATGAAACCCCAGGGAGCAATAAGAGAGTGAGTGTCTAAAACCCTTTAAACTGAGTTGCATATTAGCACCATAAAAAATGAAACCCAACAAAAACATAAAATATAACTAAGGTAACCACTGCATGTCACGTCTACCTGAGTATATATATATTTATAGCTCTATAGAATCTTGGGGCCATCATTAATAGGCTGATAGTCAGTCAGTGCGAACCTTATCTAGTATTTTAGATTACAGTTAAGTAGAAGAACTGCTTCTCCCTAAGATTCTATTTTGGACCAGTTGTAATGGGGCCAATCCAGGTGTATCCAACCAGGCATCCCAGATACGTTCAAATGTAAATGGGCTTCCCCTATGTGCATAAGTTAGTTTCTCTTGTATGAGGACTGCATTGACAGCCCCAAACCATTCCTTGTCCTGCGGAGATTTAGTGGAGAGCAATTTCTGTGCTATAAGTTTTCTAGCAATGAAAAGGACTCTTGTAATAGCAAAATATGTGTGTGGTGTATATAACTCTTCATCCCGCCATCCCAGTAGACAAAGTTTGGGTTCCGTCTTAAAGGAGTCCATATTCTATTTACTGTTGCACGTAGGTCTTCGAGTGGCCTGCGAGTGCACGTAGGTCTGCGAGTGGCCTGCGAGTGCACGTAGGTCTGCGACTGTTCTGCGAGTGCACGTAGGTCTGTGAGTACCTGTGTATTGTCTTGAGTATTGGTGCCAGGAAGCTAGCTGTTAGGTAATTTGGAGAGGGTATAATCCCCAATCCTCACTAAATTTAATAGGTACGATGCCTGGCAGGTGTGGAGAGGCGACTCTTTGTACATCTTGCTGCATGTATGCGTTCCTTTATCATCCGATCAAGGGCGAATACTGCTGTGCAAAATGTGAGCACATTGTTTCCCTGGAAGCCCAGGTTCTGAATCTGGGGAAGCAACTGTCAGCACTGAGAAGTCCCTCCATACTAAAGGAGAGCCAGGAACGTACACTGCAGGGGCCAGCACAGAGGCGGGTGGAGACAAAGAGGTGCAGGCACTAGCAAAGAGTAGATGGGTGACAGTCAGGAAGGGTAGAGGGGGAAGTGCCAGGTGGGAAGTGCCAGGGAGGCCGGTCCAGGACTGGAGCATCCCAATAAGTATGCTCCATTGAGTGACATTGGTGAAACCAGTCATGGACCAGCACTGCTGGAGCTGAGGGACTCCTAGCTGCTGGGGGAAGAACGCCTCCAGTGAGAGTGGGAGGGGGGGCAGCGAAGGGAAAGGAAAGGCAGGTTCTGGTGGTAGGTGACTCAGTTCTTAGAAGGACAGAGAGGGCAATCTGTAACCAAGACCTGAAGCGCCGAACAGTATGTTGTCTACCGGGCGCTCAGGTTCGGCACATCAGGGATCTTGTGGACAGATTACTGGGAGGGGCTGGGGAAGACCCAGCTGTCATGGTGCACGTTGGCACCAATGACAAAGGCAGATGGAGTGTCCTAAAGAACAATTTTAGGAACTTAGGAGCTAAATTGAGGAAAAGGACCTCCAAGGTAGTATTCTTAGGAATACTACCGGTACATCGACGCCCCTCAAGACGCATGTTGATGACGATGAGCGATGATAGAGACTGGCGATGCAGGACGCGGTGGGATGGTGACACGGCGGTCAGCTTTGTGGTTAGAAGCGCTGGACGCTTCACACTGCTGTATACCTTCTTACTAAATTTTGTCTCTACATCGTTTCACTAGTGACGAAACGACGTAGGGAGGAGGAGCCACATCCTGACGTCACCACTGTACGTCCAGTCCCGGAAGCTACGGGCTGTTTGGAAGCCGGCTGGCTTAGTCTTTTATCTGCCTATTTACATCTCTAATGCTGTAAGTGTTCATTTGTCTTTTTATAATACAATAAATGTAAAGGATTTACACTGTGGAGCCTTATATTTTTTTGGTGACAATACTGCCTATCCATCGATTCTTCCACTAACCATCCCTGCTGACACTGAGGAGTTTGGTGCCTGCCATTGGGATCCCGGGCTGGGGTTACAGCCACTCGCTCAGTGTGGTCCCCTTTAATAAGGGCCCACCGCCTTCTGGTAAGCGGCAGCTGTTTCTGTGGTGGAGGATATACCTATTCACTTAGTCACTTGAGTGTGGAATTTCACCAAAACATCACTTTTTGGATCAACATGTTTACTGGACTTTTTTTGTTTTCACTATATGGATTCATTCTTTATTATTATTATTGATTAACTTTGGGGGTTTTTTTCAATCTCTTTTTTTGTATTTTCACCTCATTCAGTGGATATTTTTAGTTTTATTTTGCCATAAATTTTTTTTCTTTTTTGAAAACACTCGATTGTATTGATTTTTATATGCACTTCAATGTAATTTTTTAGTTGCTGCATTTAATTTTGCATTTTTATCTTGATTATTGTGTCACTCACATATTATAAATTTTTTGCACTTAATTTGGGCAACATATATTGATTTTCCCACCATTTAGCGCGGCTTTTTATCTTTGTATACTGGTACATCGAGCCACACCAGAAAGGCAGAGGGAGATTAGGGAAGTAAACAAGTGGCTGAAGAGCTGGTGTAGTAAGGAGGGGTTTGGGTTCCTGGAGGACTGGGCCGACTTCTCAGTCGATAACCGGTACTATAGAAGGGACGGATTGCACCTAAATGAGGAGGGTGCATATCTGCTGGGAATGAAGATGGCCAAAAAGTTAGAGGAGTTTGGCGATGGGGGGGGGGGGGGGGTCCAGACGTAAAGATAGTCAGCGCGGAAGATATTCCAGAGGGTAGTATTGGGGGCATTAGTGGTAGGTTGACCAAAGCACAAAAACACAAGGTAAGTATAATAGCAAGTCCTAGTTGCAATCTCAAAACACCCAATACGAGGACAATATGCAACCGGTCTAAACTATGTGACATGTTCACCAATGCCAGGAGCATGGCGGATAAGATGGGTGAACTAGAGATACTGTTGTATGGGGAGGATTTGGATTTTGTGGGAATTTCAGAGACCTGGTTCAACAGCTCTCATGATTGGCTGGCAAACATTCAAGGGTATACCCTTTACTGCAAGGAGAGAGAGGGTAAAAAAAGGGGAGTGGTATGCCTATATATCAAGAATAATGTACAAGTGAATGTGAGAGATGGCATCACTGAGGGAGCTAGGGAGGAGGTGGAATCCTTATGGGTAGAGCTCCAAAGGGATGAAGCTAAGGGGAAAATAATACTGGGAGTATGCTATATGCCCCCTAACCTGAGGGAGGAAGTGGAGACAGATCTCCTATCACAATTTGGATTAGCAGCAAGGATAGGAAGTGTTATCATAATGGGGGATTTTAATTATCCAGACATAGACTGGACGGAGGGAACCGTTTATTCATTTAAGGCTCGCCAGTTCCTTAATGTCTTGCAGGACAATTTTATGGGTCAGATGGTAGATGCACCAACTAGAAATAAAACATTACTGGATCTACTGATTACCAACAATACAGACCTGATCACGGATGTGGAAATACGGGGCAATTTAGGTAACTGCGATCACAGGTCAATTACTTTCAGTATAAATCATACAAATAGGAAACATAAAGAGAATACAAAAACACTGAATTTCAAAACGGCCAACTTCCCTAAACTACAAACCTTGCTAAAAGGCATAAATTGGGATAAAATATTAGGAACAAAGAATACGGAGGAGAGATGGGTTGGCTTTAAGAGCATATTAAATAAGGGCATTAGCCAATGTATCCCATTGGGTAATAAATTTAAAAGCGCGAACAAAAGTCCTGGATGGCTTAACTCTAATGTAAAAATGCATATAAAAGCAAAGGAGAAGGCCTTCGAAAAATACAGGGTTGAGGGATCATCCTCAGCATTCAGACTTTATAAAGAATGCAGCATGAAATGTAAGGGTGCATTTAGGACGGCTAAGATAGAACATGAAAAAGACAGCGGAGGAGAGCAAAAAAAATACCATAGAAATTCTTTAAGTATGTAAACAGTAAAAAAGGAGACCATATTGGCCCCATAAAGAATGAGGAAGGACATCTGGTTACAAAGGATGGGGAGATGGCGAAGTTATTGAATTTATTCTTCTCCTCAGTCTTCACAAGTGAATCGGGGGCTTCGGTAACCAAAACTGCAGTGTTTATCCTCATGACACAACACCGGACACAACACCGGAAGCACCTTCATGGTTAACAGAGGACAGAATTAAAATTAGACTTGAGAAACTTAACATTAATAAATCACCGGGACCAGATGGCTTGCATCCGAGGCTACTTAGGGAACTCAGTCAAGTGATTGCCAGACCGATGTTCCTGTTATTTTTACAGATAGTCTACTGACTGGAATGGTACCAGCTGATTGGAAAAAAGCCAATGTAGCACCAATATTAAAAAAGGGCCCAAAATACATCACTGGGAATTACAGACCAGTTAGCCTAACATCAATAGTATGTAAACTATTGGAGGGGATGATAAGGGACTATATACAAGATTTTAGTAATAAGAACGGTATCAGCAGTAATCGGCATGGATTCATGAAGAATCGTTCTTGCCAAACCAATCTACTAACCTTCTATGAGGAGGTGAGTTGACATCTAGATAAAGGAAGGCCTGTAGACGTGGTGTATCTGGATTTTGCAAAAGCATTTGACACAGTTCCCCATAAACGTTTACTGTACAAAAAAAGGTCCGTTGGCATGGACCATAGGGTGAGTACATGGATTGAAAACTGGCTACAAGGGCGAGTTCAGAGGGTGGTGATAAATAGGGAGTACTCAGAATGGTCAGGGGTGGGTAGTGGGGTTCCCCAGGGTTCTGTGCTGGGACCAATCCTATTTAATTTGTTCATAAAAGACCTGGAGGATGTGATAAACAGTTCAGTCTCTGTATTTGCAGACGATATTAAGCTAAGCAGGGCAATAACTTCTCTGCAGGATGTGGAAACCTTGCAAAAAGATCTAAACAAATTAATGGAGTGGGCAGCTACATGGAAAATGAGGTTCAATGTAGAAAAATGTAAAATAATGCATTTGGGTGGCAAAAATATGAATGCAATCTATACACTGGGGTGGAGAACCTCTGGGGGAATCTAGGATGGAAAAGGACCTGGGGGTTCTAGTAGATGATAGGCTCAGCAATGGCATGCAATGCCAAGCTGCTGCTAACAAAGCAAATAGAATATTGGCATGCATTAAAAAGGGGATCAACTCCAGAGATTAATAATAATAATAATTCTCCCGCTCTGCAAGACTCTCGTGCGGCCGCACCTAGTGTATGCTGTCCAGTTCTGGGCACCAGTCCTCAGGAAGGATGTAATGGAAATGGAGCGAGTACAAAGAAGGGCAACAAAGCTAATAAAGGGTCTGGAGGATATTAGTTATGAGGAAAGGTTGCGAGCACTGAACTTATTCTCTCTGGAGAAGAGACACTTGAGAGGGGATATGATTTCAATATACAAATACCGTACTGGTGACCCTACAATAGAAATAAAACTTTTTTGCAGAAGAGAGTTTAACAAGACTTGTGGCCACTCATTAAAATTAGAAGAAAATAGGTTTAACCTTAAACTACATAGAGGGTTCTTTACTGTAAGAGCGGCAAGTATGTGGAATTCCCTTCCACAGGCAGTGGTCTCAGCGGGGAGCATCGATAGCTTCAAGAAACTATTAGATAAGCACCTGAATGACTGCAACATACAGGGATATACAATGCAATACTGACACATAATCACACATAGGTTGGACTTGAGGGACTTGTGTCTTTTCAACCTCACCTACTATGCAACTATGTAACCCAGTACCTCTTCAACTTTGGGCACCTCCACAACATATCAATGAGCGTACCCTTGTCTACCTCACATCGTGGGCATATGGGAGTATCCCTTCTGTACCACAGATGCAAATTATAATTAGTGCGATATGTACGGTGCATGATAAAGAGCTGGGTGAGACACTGGGCTGTGGATAGGGATACCTTAGGGACATTATTTGGCAATATCTCTGATGGACTAATATACTTATGTCTTCTGACCATTTAGCTCTGTTTGCACAAGACATGGCCCTTGAGACCTGCATTAAAAAGTAACTTTATAGTGATATCTGTCCTTTTCTGGATGACAATCATACCAATTGTTTAAGCACTGTATGGTTAGTGTATTCCCAGTGAGATCTCTTGGATTGGGAGGAAATGGCATGCCTAATTTGTAAGTATTGATAGAACAATTTATTAGGTAGGCCAAACTTCTCTTTCAACCACTGAAAATCTTTCAAAATTGTACCACAAAATAATTGCGGAATGTATTTTACACCATACAGAGCCCTGGACGTAAGTCCCTGTAGTTTGTGGAGTACAGAGTAGTGGCTATTGTTGGAGTATAATTAGTGAAGCCCAAATACTTAAAGCGGTGTTTAGTTTTACACCATAGTTTTATCAATTTAGGCCAATGAGGGAAACTTAGATCTTTAAATTCTCCTGATTCCAGACATTCCACTAGATCGGCGTTGGAGAGCAACGCTATTGGTATACTCTTACTGGGGTCAGACGATTCGGAGTTAAGCCAACCAGTGACATGCTGTAATTGTGCAGCTAAATAATAATACAGGTTTGGCAGTGCTAGCCCTCCTGTATCCTTCGACTCCTGCAAGATTTCAAGTAATACGAGGGATCTGCTTCCTCCAGATCAAGGCACGAAATATAGTATATATTTTTAAAATATGCATCGGTAGCCACACTGGGGTGTTATGGAGAGCATATAAAAGTTGGGGGGGGGGCCAGATCATTTTTATCAAGTTACAGCGGTCGACCACTGTCAACGGTAGCTTTATCCAACTAGCTGTTTTTTGTTGAAACTTTTGAATCAGGGAGTCAATATTCAACTTAACATAATTATCTAATTTGGGATGTACAACTATGCGCAGATATCAAAGTCTCCACCACTTTAGTTTGTTCTGCTATTGGTGAGGCATTGGTGATCCCATCGGATCCAGGGGTAGAAGCATGGACTAAAGGTGTATCCAATACATTATTAAAATCCCCCAGAACTAGTACGGAGTTCATGGATGACTGGCTATAAATTGAGACAGACTCTTTGTCACCTTGGTGATAATTGCGATAATACACATATGAGAGTCCCAATTTCCCAGTAAAAAAATATCTGCCTTGAGGATCTATTTGGGCAGAGTGTCTTAAATGGCGTAGACCTTGAAATCCGTACACTTGCACCCCTAGAGTACTGTGTATTGAGTGGTATTGTACTGAGTAATTGGAATTGTGCAAAAGTCTTACCGTATCATCAGTCAAATGTGTTTCCAGCACACAGATAATAGTTGTAGAATGATGGGTAAAGACTGTGAAACTAGCACAAACTCTCTTTGTGTCATGTAGAAGGATGGGGTAAAAACAGTCCAATCTCTGTATTTGTGAATGATACTAAGCTAAGCAGGGAAATAACTTCTCTGCAGGATGTGAAAACCTTGCAAAAAGATCTGAACAAATTAATGGGGTGGGCAACTACATGGCAAATGAGGTTCAATGTAGAAAAGTGTAAAATAATGCATTTGGGTGGCAAAAATATGAATGCAATCCATACACTGGGGGGAGAACCTCTGGGGGAATCTAGGATGGAAAAGGACCTGGGGGTCCTAGTAGATGATAGCCTCAGCAATGGCATGCAACGCCAAGCTGCTGCTAACAAAGCAAACAGAATATTGGCATGCATTAAAAAGGGGATTAAATCCAGAGATAAAACGATAATTCTCCCGCTCTACAAGACTCTGGTCCAGCCGCATCTAGAATATGCTGTCCAGTTCTGGGCACCAGTCCTCAGGAAGGATGTACTGGAAATGCAGCTAGTACAAAGAAGGGCAACAAAGCTAATAAAGGGTCTGGAGGATATTAGTTGTAAGGAAAGGTTGCGAGCACTGAACTTATTCTTTCTGGAGAAGAGACGCTTGAAAGGGGATATAGAGATAAAAGACAAGGTGTGCCAATCTAAGTGCAGTATCAAACGTAACTTTTTAATATTAATATGAACAGCCAAATGGCTACTCACAAAGATTCAGTAAGGGTAAGGCACATAATAACATGTAGATAGCCCAGGGCGTGATCACGGCTGCTCTCGGTACAGGATCCCAAAGCTGTTACAAAGCGCTGGGGAGAGTGCAGAAAGGCTGTCCGCGGTGTGTAGTCCTCCGCTGGTGGGGGCTTTACTGTGGGGGGAACGAAGAGACCCAGGTGTCAGCAAGGTAAAGCCGGCATCTCGTCAGGCACCGGAAGCCAGGAAACAGGAACCAGATGAGGACCAGCGTAAAGCGCACCATACACTGGACTGAGGGTGCGGTTACATCATAGTTATATACCGTTATTTTGGACACTTGGGACATTGTTATTTTGATATCTTTTTCTGTTGATACCTGGCGCCATTTGTCCCTTGCTTGAAAGGAGATATGATTTCAATCTACAAATACTGTACTGGTGACTCCACAATAGGGATAAAACTTTTTCGCAGAAGGGAGTTAAACAAGACTCGTGGCCACTCATTAAAATTAGAAGAAAAGAGGTTTAACCTTAAACTACGTAGAGGGTTCTTTACTGTAAGAGCGGCAAGGCTGTGGAATTCCATTCCACGGGCGGTGGTCTCAGCGGGGAGCATCGATAGTTTAAAGAAACTATTATATAGTACCTGAACAACCACAACATAAAGGGATATACAAGGTAATACTGACATATAATCACACACATAGGTTGGACTTGATGGACTTGTCTTTTTTCAACCTCATCTACTATGTAACTATGTAGCCCTCTCACATTCCTTGAGAAGGGAGGCCGTGTGTACACTCATCTAAGAACAAAAGAATATATGGTTCGTTTCCAGAAGAATAGTCCAAATGGGGGTCAAGCTGAGAGTGTGAAACAAGAATCATTAGCCAAAGGCTGCAAGTAAGGGCAGGTCGCGATCAACTGATCTAAAGGGGTAGCATACCCAAGCCAGAGTACCATGATAGTGTCCTGATAGTAGGGTTGCAAAAACGCTGTTAAAGCGTGCAGCTACAGTACCTGACCGCGAGATTGTGTTTCCAGCGCGATCCCATCGCGCTGGTTCTCGGCGATGGGGTACTGTGCATCTCGCGCTGGCTCGCTCATCGGGAAAGGAAAAATTTGTTTTTTCCTTTCCCGATGAGCGACAGGCAGTGCTGACAGCTGTCTAATATGAATCATGAGGGGGAACGCCGTGCCAAATTTTAACTAAAAAACCGGCATGGGTTCCCCTCCAGGAGCATACCAGGCCCTTCGGTCCGGTATGGATTTTAAGGGGAACCCCCCTACGCCGAAAAATCAGCGTGGGGGTCCCCCCAAAATCCATACCAGACCCTTATCCGAGCACGCAGCCTGGCCGGTCAGGAAAGGGGGTGGGGACGAGCGAGCGCCCCCCTCCTGAACTGTACCAGGCCGCATGCCCTCAACATGGGGGGGTAGGTGCTTTGGGGGAGGGGGGCCCCCACCTCAAAGCACCTTGTCCCCATGTTAATGAGGACAAGGGCCTCTTCCCGACAACCCTGGCCGTTGGTTGTCGGGGTCTTCGGGCAAAGAGCTTATCGGAATCCGGGAGCCCC
This sequence comes from Lithobates clamitans, assembly GCA_037952925.1. Classification (NCBI taxonomy): domain Eukaryota; kingdom Metazoa; phylum Chordata; class Amphibia; order Anura; family Ranidae; genus Lithobates; species Lithobates clamitans. The sequence continues at coordinate 3,585,215 of JBBGZY010001009.1, forward strand.
TTTTATTGAGGGGCCCCCCAGATCCCGAGCCCACCCACCTTATGTGAATGAGTATGGTGTACATCGTATCCCTACTCCTTCACCTAGGGAAAAAAGTGTCCATAAATAAAACGCACTACACAGGTTTTTAAAGTAATTTATTAGGCAGCTCCGGGGGTCTTCTTCCAACTTCTCCGCTCTCTCCGGCCTCTTCTCCCGGCGTCCAGTTCTTCTCCCGGTGTTCGGCATCTTCTCCCGGTGTCTGGTTCTTCTGCCGGACGCCCCTGTTATCTTCTGCCGCTCTTTTGCTAGTGGTGGCCCAGGCTTCTGCACCGTCTTCTCCCCTCTTCTCTTTTTCCGATGTTGACACAACGCTCTCTCCCACTGTAATGCTGTGTGTGAGCTGCGCAACCATTTATACAGGCATGGGGCGTGGTCGCCGGGTGATGTCACCTGGTGACCCCGCCCTCTTATGACGCCACAGTCCCTGCGCATGCTCACACAACATTACAGCGGGAGAGAGCGTCGTGTCAACATCGGAAGAAGAGAAGAGGGGAAAAGACGGCACAGAAGACCGGGCCACCACTAGCAAAAGAGCGGCAGAAGATAGCGGAGGAGCCCGGGAGAAGAAGCCGGAGAGCGGAGAAGTCGGAAGACCCCCGGAGCTGCTTAATAAATTACTTTAAAAACCTGTGTAGTGTGTTTTATTTATGGACACTTTTTTTTTACGATGTACCCCATACTCATTCACATAGGGTGGGGGGCCGGGATCTGGTTGGGCCCTTATTAAAGGGGGCTCCCGCGCCCGCAGACCCCGACAACCAACGGCCAGGGTGGTCGGGAAGAGGCCCTTGTCCTCATCCCCCAAAGCACCTACCCCCCCATGTTGAGGGCATGCGGCCTGGTATGGTTCAGGAGGGGGGCGCTCGCTCGTCCCCACTCCCTTTCCTGACCGGCCGGGCTGCGTGCTCGGATAAGGGTCTGGTATGGATTTTCGGGGGACCCCCACTCTGATTTTTCGGCGTAGGGGATTCCCCTTAAAATCCATACCAGACCGAAGGGCCTGGTATGCTCCTGGAGGGGAACCCATGCCGTTTTTTTATTTAAAATTTGGCATTCCCCCTCATGATTCATATCAGACAGCTGACAGCACTGCCTGTCACTCATCGGGGAAGGAAAAAACACATTTTTCCTTTCCTCATGAGCGAGCCAGCTCGGCACTGGCTCCCGCGACGGGTGTCGCAGGTGTCAAATCTCGCAGATAAAGGCAAGATTGACACAATATCGTGGTCACCTACTGTAAAACTAACTCCAACAGTCTGGTGTGAACTTATATTCACAAATTCCCAGCAGGGTATCGTAGGATGGTATCACAAAGGGCCAGGTCTCGAGAGTCATTCGTGACAAACACAAGAGTTATCCAATGCCTATTAAGACAAACTCAGTAATTTCTGGTGCTTGATCTTTAGCTCTCGTGAACTAATGGTGAGATTATCCCATTAGAAAAGGACAAGTATTCTTAGGCCGGTGCACATTAGCGATTGGCCGCCTTAAGTTGTCGCTCATGTCGATCAAGCCAGTTATTCGCCATCACCAGGTTGTCAAAGAAATGCACAGATCCATCTGAAACAACACGCAATTTTGCTGGGTATAGCAAATTTCTCTCTCTGTTTTTGGACAGCAGTTGAAAAATCAGGATATATGGAAACTTTCTTTCCTTGTATTTCAAGATTAGGCTGTTGTCTGGCCAACCAAAGAATGATGGCTCTGTCCTTTGTAATGAAGAAGTTTTAGCAAAAATGGTCCATCAAGGCCCCCTGGTGGTGGAGCTCGAAATGGCACCCTGTGAGCCCTTTCCACAGAAAAAATAGTGCAAGATTTTTTCCCAAATGTCAGTTTTCAATAAAGTCTACAGGGTTTTTGCCCTTTGCTCTTTCAGGCATACCGACTATCTGAATATTATTACGTCTAAGCCTGTTCTCCGTATTCTTGACTTGCAGCAGTATCAGAGGATTTTGCTGAGATCAGACGAACATCCTGTAGCAATGGTGGCATTTCATCCTCAATTGTGCTCTACCCTCTAAAGCAGTGGTTCTCTTACTCATTTTCTGCATATTGTGCCTTATGTGTGAAGAGATTTGCAGTAGAAGACCCATAAGTGTGCACTGCTGTAAGGATATCCTGCAGTGGGCTCCCTGTGTTCAGTGTCAGTAATGGGGATACCACATATGTAAGACTTTTTCACAGCCTAGCCACATAGAGAGGTGCAATATCCAAGGAGCACCTTCAACCATTATCTACTTTAAAGGATAAGTTCACCTCTTTTGGGCGGAATTTCACTTATTTCATAATAAATAGAAGCGTTTTCCAATGCCATTCCTGACCCAGCCCTCCCAATGTGCCTTTCTCTTACTTACCTCATTCACATGATATTTAGAATCTTGTCAGTCTTGTAGCTTTGAATGGATTTTCAGATTACATCATTTCCTGTAGCTTGTGTCAGCATTCACTTCCTGTTCGGTCATCTCCCAGAAGCCATCACTTCCTTGTTGCATCACAGAAGAGGGAGTGATAGGGTGTGTTCACTACTCTTGACCACACCTCCCTCATTACAGTACCACCTTCCACCCACTTCCTATACAATCTGGATTGTACAATCTCCTTTTAGATCTCCCATCAGCTATGTAGTACAAGGGCCTGCCGGATTTGCTACAAATTGAATGGATTGTTCAGGTGTGTACTCTATTCCATAGTTCTGGTAGATCTAAAGGAAACTGTACAGAGTTTGTACAATCAGATTGCATAGTGTATGGCATCTTTATACAAGTATGCCCGCATGCATTTTGTGTGTTTTTAAAGTGTTTTCACTCGTCACACACAGGGCAGCCCATTCACTTGAATAGACTGCCCTATGCGCAACAATCGCCCCAGAGAAGCTCCAGCACTATTTTTGGAGCGTCGCATGGTGTGTTACTGTAGTTTTCAGTGTGTTTGCCACACTTGGGGAGCCTTTAACATGTGAGGACAACACAAACAATGCACATTTACAGCATTTATGAAACGCATGGCAAAGCGCACATTTTCTGTGCAGTTTGCCATGCGTTCGGAAACGCATGTGAATGGAGCCTCATTGTTCTTTTGTAAACGCACCATTTTCACTCTCAGGCCCTATTCGCACCTAGAATTGTAGGAGTGCATGTTTTTTGGCTCGTTTTTTCAGTGACACAAATAGGGCAGCCAGTCGATTTTCAATGGGCTGCGCTCCACCTGGCAAAGTAGCTCATAGGACATTTTTGTAAATTTGTTACTGAATATGTCACCTGTTTTTTCATGTGGCAAAATGTGTTTTCTTCTTTGGTGTGCCATTAATAACATTGATAGCGCAACTAGGTAATTTTAGGTGTATAAATGTGGCCATACACTATACAATCTGATTGTACAATCTCCTTTAAATTTATCAAAACTATGTAAATAGGAGATGACACCATCAATTCAATCACTCTGTATCCAATCAGGCAGGCACTTGCACTACATCAGGGATGCCCCGTGGGCTGCATGTGGCTCCAGGGAATTTAGCATGCACCCCGTGCATGTTTGAAGGATGTTGGAGTCAGGCAAATTCACACATGAAGGAATGCCGGGGGGGCTGTGAAAACTTTGTGTGAAGGTGTGCTAATGAGGAGAGCTGATAAACTCTTTCCTGGGTCATACTGGCTGGTCCGTCCTGTGTGTCCATTCTCTGTTTACCAGGAAGTTTTTGAAATTATCTGCAAACTACATCCATGGATGGATGTGAGGCCTGGTCCTCAAAACCAAAGAAAATGTGTATTTTTGTATAACAGAGGTACATTACTGGTATATTGATGCATGGGGGAGCTGGATTTTAAAAAAATATATATTTTTGCTAGAAAATTACTTAGGACCCCCAAACATTATATATTTTTGTAGCAGAGGCCCTAGAGAATAAAATTGTGGGTTTTGCAAATTTTTATGTCACATGCGGTATTTGTGCAGCAGTTTTACAATCTCAATTTTACAGACTTAATGCATAAATACATTTTAGATATACAAAAATAGTTCAATACTAGTGGGGAGAAGGAGAAATTGCCCACATCCCTAATAGTACATCAAAAAGACACAAAGAAACCCTCTGACGGGACTTTTTAGGGCAATGACTCCAAAATAGTGTATGCAGACAATGAAATTATAGAAAAATATAGATTATTACAAATTCTAAAAAAAAAATCAATATATAAAAGCTTTTGTCAAAACTGCATGTTAAATTGATGTCATAGATAGAAGAGCATATTCAAACCACTGTTTATAACACTTGTGCAATTGTACCACGAGCACTATATTTTTTTTTGAAAAACATTATTTACTGACCATATAGTTATGTGTATATATACATGCAGATATCCTGATGCTTTCCTATGATATCTGCGTGTGTGTGTGTGTATGTGTGTGTATGTGTATATATATATATATATATATATATATATATATATATATATATTATTATTATTATTATTTTTTTTCTTCTCTTCTTTTTCTTCTTAAATGTTTTTTTTTTTTAAATATATATTGCTTGTCTATTGACAAATTTCTGTGTCCTAATTTGTGTATGCATGTAGTTTGTATTTACTCATATCTTTATGAATTGTAGATTGCATAGATTTCTCTACCACTTGCTCCTGACGAAGAGGAATTACGCCAAAAAACCTTGAAACTCATAAAGCTTCACTGTACAATTGCACGAGTGTTATAAACAGTGGTTTGAATACGCTCTTCTATCTATGGCATCAATTTATCATGCAGTTTTTACAAAAGCTTTTATGTATTGAGGTTTTTTAGAATTTGTATTAAAGTATATTTTTCTATATTTTATTGTCTGCATACACTATTTTTGGAGTCATTGCCCTAAAAAGTCCCGTCAGATTGTTTCTTTGTGTCTTTTTGAAATACATTTTACAGAATTTTATTGCACACAGACAACATAATGCCCAAATTTTTTGTAAAATATGGTGTTACGCCAGGTAAATACATACCAAACCTATCACACTCTTAAAATTTTGCACGCTTGTGAAATGGTGCCAAACTTCAATATTTAAAAATTTCCATAGGCGATGTTTTATAAGCCTTTTGGTTACCAGTTTAGAGTTACACAGGAGGTCTGGTGCTAGAATTATTGCTCTTGCTCTGACATTTGCAGCGATAGCTCATGTGTGGTGTGATCGCTGTTTACAAATGTGTACGGGACAAACGTGTGTGTTCGCCTTTGCATGCGAACTTAGGGGGGTGGGGGCGCTTTCAATTTTTTATTTATTGGTGGGACACTGGTACACTGACAGATGTTTTTGTACACTATGAAATATGTTGATCGTCCACCGGCGGTCACAGTGGAACACTATTGCAGATGTTTTGTGCACTGATACAGATGTTCATGGGGACACTGTGCCAGATGTTTATAGGACAGACAGTGGTGCTTGGTGTACTGTGTGGGGATGGTTGCAGCCTGTGTGATCTGTGACAGCTGTGTGTGTGTAAAATTATCACTTACACACGGAGCTGTCAGCACAGGCTGCAACTTCCCCCACTCGCCCCCCACTAAGCTCAGCGGGGAGAACTGTCAGTGTCTGATTACACTGAAGGCTTTGATTGGACACAGCCATCATGTGATTGGGAGGGCCCACAGTTCCCATATTCCGATCTGTGCTTGGCAGTGATCACAGCCTTCAGAGGATTGCGCTGCTGCATGGCCTCTCATTCTGAGTGACGTACCATTTATGTCAGCTCAGAACGGCAAAGCTCCCACCCTGCTGTTTATGTACAGTGGGTGGGGTGGAAGCAGTTAATGTCTTAAAACACATCTGCAAATATTTACAAATTGTCTGTCCTGCGTAAACACTGTAAAATGACATTGTCATAGTTTCTGTCTACTGGTTAGAAATGAAAAATAAACCTCTTGTATTTAAATACTAAAAAGTCCTCCGTTTAAATGGAGGACTGGGCCGACTTCTCAGTCGATAACCAGTACTATAGAAGGGATGGACTGCACCTAAATGAGGAGGGTGCAGATCAGTTGGGAATGAAAATGGCCAAAAAGTTAGAGGGGTTTTTAAACTAGGTGATTGGGGGAAGGGGGGTCCAGAGGTAGAGATAGTCTGCATGGAACATGTTCCAGAGGGTAGTATTGGGAGCACTAGTGGTAGGTTGACCAAAGCACATAAACCCAAGGTAAGTATAGTACCAAGTCCGAGTTGCAATCTCGGAACACCCAATAAGAGGATAATATGCGACCGGTCTAAACTGTGGCATGTTCACCAATGCCAGGAGCCTGGCGGACCAGATGGGTAAACTAGAGATACTGTTTTACAAGGAGGATTTGGATTTTGTGGGATTTTCAAAGACCTGGTTAAACAGCTCTCATGATTGACTGGCAAACATTCAAGGGTATCCTTTATTGCAAGGATAGAGAGGGTAAAAAAGGGGAGGGGTATGCCTATATATCAAGTATAATGTACAAGTGAATGTGAGAGATGACATCACTGAGGGAGCTAGGGAGGAGGTGGAATCCTTATGGGTAGAGCTCCAAAGGGATGATGCTAAGAGGAAAATAATACTGGGAGTATGCTATAGGCCCCCTAACCTGATTAGAAGCAAGGATGGGAAGTGTTATCATAATGGGGGATTTTAATTATCCAGACATAGACTGGGCGGAGGAACCACACATTCATCCTAAGCTCGCCAGTTCCCTAATGTCTTGCAGGATAATTTTATGGGTCAGATGGTAGACACACCAACTAGAAATAAAGCGTTGCTGGATCTACTGATTACCAACAATACAGACTTGATCATGGATGTGGAAATACGGGGCAATTTAGGAAACAGGGATCACTGGTCAATTGGCTTCGGTATAAATCACACAAATAGGAAACATAAGGGGAATACAAATGCACTGAATTTCAAAAGAGCCAACTTCCCTAAACTACAAACCTTGCTAGAAGGCATAAATTGGGATAAAATCTTAAGAACAAAGAACACGGAGGAGAGATGGGTGTGCTTTAAGAGCATAATAAATAAGGGCATTAGCCAATGCATCCCATTGGGTAATAAATTGAAAAGAGTGAACAAAATTCCTGGTGGCATAACTCCAATGTAAAAATGCATATAAAAGCAAAGGAGAAGGCCTTAAAAAAAATACAAGGTTGAGGGATCATCATCAGCATTCTGACTTTATAAAGAATGCAACAAGAAATGTAAGGCTGCAATAAGGATGGCTAAGATAGATCATGAAAGACACACAGGGGAGGAGAGCAAAAAAAATCCCATACATTTTTTCAGTATGTAAACCATAAAAAAGGAAGGACAGACCATATTGGCCCCATAAAGAATGAGGAAGGACATCTGGTTACAAAGGATGGGGAGATGGCGAAAGTATTGAATTTATTCTTCTCAGTCTTCACGAGAGAATCGGGGGGCTTCAGTAACCTAAACATAACTCGTCATGACACATCACAGGAAGCACCTCCATGGTTAACAGGACAGAATTAAAATAAGACTTGGGAAACTTAACATTAATAAATCTCCGGGACTAAATGGCTTGCACCCGGGGGTACTTGGGGAGCTCGGTTAACCAGTTGCCGACCGCTGCACGACGATGTACTTCGGCAGAATGGCACGGGCAAGCAAAAGGACTTACAGGTACGTCCTTGCCTGCCCGCGGGGGGGGGCCCTGCGGCGGTCGGCAAATCTTCCCCGGCGATCGGAGGTGAGGGGGAGGCCATCCATTCGTGCCCCCCCCTCGCGATCGCTCCCAGCCAATGGGATCATTTCCCTTCCTCTGTATTGTACACAGAGGCAGAGGAAATGATGTCATCTCTCCTCAGCTTGGCATTTTCTGTTCCGGCGCTGAGGAGAGAAGACTGTAATGTGAGTGCACCAACACAACACACTCAGTAGAACATGCCAGGCATACATTACACCCCCGATCCCCCCCCCCCCCCCATCACACTGACACCAGTTTTTTTTTTTTTCTGATTACTGCATTGGTGTTAGTTTGTGACAGTGTGGTAGGACAGTTAGTATTAGCCCCCTTTAGGTCTAGGATACCCCCCTAACCCCCCCTATAAAGTTTTAACCCCTTGATCACCTCCCCCCCCCGTCGCCAGTGTCGCTAAGCGATCATTTTTCTGATCGCTGTGTTAGTGTCACTGGTGACGCTAGTTAGGGAGGTAAATATTTAGGTTCGCCGTCAGCATTTTATAGCGACAGGGACCCCCATATACTATCTGATAAATGTTTTAACCCCTTGATTGCCCCCTAGTTAACCATTTCACCACTGATCACCGTATAACTGTTACGGGTGATGCTGCTTAGTTTGTTTATTTTTTATAGCGTCAGGGAACCCGCTGTTTATTACCGAATAAAGGTTTAGCCCCCTGATCGCCCGGCGGTGATATGCGTCGCCCCAGGCAGCGTCAGATTAGCGCCAGTACTGCTAACACCCACGCACGCAGCATACTCCTCCCTTAGTAGTATAGTATCTGAACAGATCAATATCTGATCCGATCAGATCTATACTAGCGTCCCCAGCAGTTTAGGGTTCCCAAAAACGCAGTGTTAGTGGGATCAGCCCAGATACCTGCTAGCACCTGCGTTTTGCCCCTCCGCCCAGCCCACCCAAGTGCAGTATGGATCGATCACTGTCACTTACAAAACATTAAACTGCGGCGTTCGCAGAGTCAGGCCTGATCCCTGCGATCGCTAACAGTTTTTTTGGTAGCGTTTTGGTGAACTGGCAAGCACCAGTGGCCTAGTACACCCGGTCGTAGTCAAACCAGCACTGCAGTAACACTTGATGACGTGGCAAGTCCCATAAGTGCAGTTCAAGCTGGTGAGGTGGCAAGCACAAGTAGTGTCCCGCTGCCACCAAGAAGACAAACACAGGCCCGTCGTGCCCATAATGCCCTTCCTGCTGCATTCGCCAATCCTAATTGGGAACCCACCACTTCTGCAGCGCCCGTACTTCCCCCATTCACATCCCCAACCAAATGCAGTCGGCTGCATGAGAGGCATTTTCTTTATGTCCTCCCGAGTACCCCTACCCAACGAACCTCCCCAAAAAAGATGTGTTTGCAGCAAGCGCGGATATAGGCGTGACACCCGCTATTATTGTCCCTCCTGTCCTGACAATCCTGGTCTTTGCATTGGTTTATGTTTTGAACGCTACCATGCACTAGTTGAGTATTAGCGTAGGGTACAGCATTGCACAAACTAGGCACACTTTCACAGGGTCTCCCAAGATGCCATCGCATTTTGAGAGATCCGAACCTGGAACCGGTTACAGTTATAAAAGTTAGGTACAAAAAAAAGTGTAGTAAAAAAAAATATATGTATGTGTATGTATATATATATATATATATATATATATATATATATATATATATATATATATATATATATATATAATTTTAAAAAAAAAATGTTTTATTGTTCTCTCTCTCTCTATTCTCTATTGTTCTCTTTTTTACTGTATTCTATTCTGCAATGTTTTATTGTTATTATGTTTTATCATGTTTGCTTTTCAGGTATGCAATTTTTTATACTTTACCGTTTACTGTGTTTTATTGTTAACCATTTTTTTGTCTTCAGGTACGTCATTCACGACTTTGAGTGGTTATACCAGAATGATGCCTGCAGGTTTAGGTATCATCTTGGTATCATCATTCTTTTCAGCCAGCGGTCGGCTTTCATGTAAAAGCAATCCTAGCGGCTAATTGGCCTCTAGACTGCTTTTACAAGCAGTGGGAGGGAATGCCCCCCCCTTCCCACCGTCTTCTGTGTTTTTCTCTGGCTCTCCTGTCTCAACAGGGAACCTGAGAATGCAGCTGGTGATTCAGCCAGCTGACCATAGAGCTGATCAGAGACCAGAGTGGCTCCAAACATCTCTATGGCCTAAGAAATCAGAAGCTACGAGCATTTCATGACTTAGATTTTGCCGGATGTAAACAGCGCCATTGGGAAAGCATTTTATCACACCAATCTTGGTGTGGTCAGATGCTTTGAGGGCAGAGGAGAGATCTAAGGTCTAATGGACCCCAATTTTTTCAAAAAAGAGTACCTGTCTCTACCTTTTGCTATCATAGGGGATATTTACATTCCCTGAGATAACAATAAAAATGATTAAAAAAAAAAAAATGAAAGGAACAGTTTAAAAAAAAGATAAAAAAGCAAAAAAATAATAAAGAAAAAAAAAAAAAAGCACCCCTGTCCCCCCCTGCTCTCACGCTAAGGCGAACGCAAGCCGTGGTTTGGCGTCAAATGTAAACAGTAAAACAAGTAAAAAAAGGCACAATACAATATACCTTACATACCATTGCCTATGTACACAAGGGCAGGGTCCATACAAACATATATATGATATATATATATATATATATATATATATATATATATATATATATATATATATATATGGGTACAGTAAGAGTCATTCAAGGCAGCCACCGGAAGGAACCAAAAAGCCAGGTCCAATGTGCTAGAGAAAAACAAGGAAGAAGGGCGCCACTGAATATATATCAAATTAAATTTATTGTTAAAAACAATATCCACTCACATGTAAAACTGAAGTGTAGATCTCCGATACATCTCGTGACATAAAAAGGAGCGGAGGACTACAAGTGGCAGCAAGTCCAGATGCGCTGACATCACCTCTCATAGGCTGAAGATGAGCTGTGCTAAGCCAATATTGTAGTCTGTGAGCACACCACAAAACAGGAGAGCAGAAGACCAGTCTAGGGTGGTGTGAGTTCCGGGAAGAGAGGGCGTGGGGGCGTCTGAGCTGGTGCTTTGGTGTAAAGCGAGATGTCCCAGCGTCTCGTCCGGCATCCATGATGGAAGTAAAAGCACGGCCGTGTGATCGGAGCCAGAACGAGGCTTGGATCGCAAACACTGTGGCGCCGAGCTGTGACGTCACTCCTGTGCGACGCGTTTCCGAGATAGCTCGCTATCGATGGAGGAGATAGCGGCACTCCTTTATCCTTATTATTAGGATAAAGGAGTGCCGCTATCTCCTCCATCGATAGCGAACTATCTTGGAAACGCGTCGCACAGGAGTGACGTCACAGCTCGGCGCCACAGTGTTTGCGATCCAAGCCTCGTTCTGGCTCCGATCACATGGCCGTGCTTTTACTTCCATCACGGATGCCGGACGAGACGCTGGGACAGCTTCTCCCGAGTATGGGGATACCACGTGTGGGACTTTTTGGGAGCCTAGCCGCGTACGGAGCCCCGAAAACCAATCTGCCTTCAGGATTTCTAATGGTGTAAATTTTTGATTTCACTCTTCACTGCCTATCACAGTTTCGGAGGCCATGGAATGCCCAGGTGGCACAAACCCCCCCCCCCCCCCCCAAATGACCCTGTTTTGGAAAGTAGACACCCCAAGCTATTTGCTGAGAGGTATAGTGAGTATTTTGCAAACCTCACTTTTTATCACAAAGTTTTGAAAATTAAAAAAAGAAAAAAAAAAGTGTTTTCTTGTCTTTCTTCATTTTCAAAAACAAATGAGAGCTGCAAAATACTCACCATGCCTCTCAGCAAAAAACTTGGGGTGTCTACTTTCCAAAATGGGGTCATTTGGGGGGGGGGTTTGTGCCACTTGATAGGCAGTGAAGAGTGAAATAAAAAATTTACACCATTAGAAATCCTGAAGGCAGAGATTGGTTTTCGGGGCTCCGTACGCGGCTAGGCTCCCAAAAAGTCCCACACATGGTATCCCCATACTCGGGAGAAGCAGCTAAATGTATTTTGGGGTGCAATTCCACATATGCCCATGGCCTGTGTGAGCAATATATCATTTAGTGACAACTTTGTGCAAAAAAATAAAATAAAAATTTGTCACTTTCCCTCAACTTGTGTCAAAATATAAAATATTCCATGGACTCAACATGCCTCTCAGCAAATAGCTTGGGGTGTCTACTTTCCAAAATGGGGTCATTTGGGGGGGGGGGTTGTGCTATCTGGGCATTTTATGGCCTTCAAAACTGTGATGGGTAGTGAGAGGAGTGAAATCAAAACTTTACGCCCTTAGAAATCCTGAAGGCGGTGATTGGTTTTCGGGGCCCTGTACGCGGCTAGCCTCCCAAAAAGTCTCACACATGTGGTATCCCCGTACGCAGGAGAAGCAACAGAATGTATTTTGGGGTGCAATTCCACATATGCCCATGGCCTGTGTGAGCAATATATCATTTAGTGGCACCTTTTTGTAATTTTTTTTTTTTTTTGTCATTATTCAATCACTTGGAACAAAAAAAAATAATATTCAATGGGCTCAACATGCCTCTCAGCAATTTCCTTGGGGTGTCTACTTTCCAAAATGGGGTCATTTGGGGGGGTTGTACTGCCCTGCCATTTTAGCACCTCAAGAAATGATATAGGCAGTCATAAACTAAAAGCTGTGTAAATTCCAGAAAATGTACCCTAGCTTGTAGACGCTATAACTTTTGCGCAAACCAATTAATATACACTTATTGACATTTTTTTTACCAAAGACATGTGGCCGAATACATTTTGGCCTAAATGTTTGACTAAAATTGAGTTTATTGGATTCTTTTTATAACAAAAAGTAGAAAATATCTTTTTTTTTTTTTCAAAATTTTCGGTATTTTTCCGTTTATAGCGCAAAAAATAAAAATGGCAGAGGTGATCAAATACCATCAAAAGAAAGCTCTATTTGTGCGAAGAAAAGGACACAAATTTTGTTTGGGTACAGCATTGCATGACCGCGTAATTAGCAGTTAAAGCGACGCAGTGCCAAATTGTGCCAAAAGTGCTCTGGTCAGGAAGGGGGTAAATCCTTCCGGGGCTGAAGTGGTTAAGTAATTGCCAGACAATTGTTCCTAATTTTTACTGACAGGACTGGAATGGTACCAGCTGATTGGAGAAAAGCCAATGTAGCACCAATATTTAAAAAGGGCTCAAAATACATCCCTGGGAAATACAGACCAGTTAGCCTAACATCAACAGTATGTAAACTCTTGGAGGGGATAAGGGACTATATACAAGATTTTAGTAATGAGAACAGTATCGTTGGCAGTAATCAGCATGGATTTGTGAAGAATTGTTCTTGCCAATTGTTCTATTAACCTTCTATGAGGAGGTGAGTTACCATCTAGATAAAGGAAGGCCTGTAGAAGTGGTGTATCTGGATTTTGCAAAAGCATTTGACACCGTTCCCCATAAACGTTTACTGTACAAAATAAGGTCCGTTGGCATGGACCATATGGTGAGTACATGGTTTGAAAACTGGCTACAAGGGCGAGTTCAGAGGGTGGTGATAAATGGGGAGTGCTCAGAATGGTCAGGGGTGGGTAGTGGGGTTTACCCAGGGGTTCTGTGCTGTGACCAATCCTGTTTAATTTGTTCATAAGCGACCTGGAGGATGGGGTAAACGGTTCAATCTCTGTATTTGCGGATGATACTGAGCTTAAGCGCGGCAATAACTTCTCCGCAGGATGTGGAAACCTTGCAAAAAGATCTGAACAAATTTAATGGGGTGGGCAACTACATGGCAAATGAGGTTCAATGTAGAAAAATGTAAGATGATGCATTTGGGTGGCAAAAATATGAATGCAATCTATACACTGGCGGGAGAACCTCTGGGAGAATCTAGGATGGAAAAGGACCTGGGGTTCCTAGTAGATGGGCTCAGCAATGGCATGCAGTGCCAAGCTGCTGCTAAAAAAAAAGCAAACAGAATGTTGGCATGCATTAAAAAGGGGTTAATTCCAAAGATAAAACGATAATTCTCCCACTCTACAAGACTCTGGTCCGGCCGCACCTAGAGTATGCTGTCCAGTTCTGGGCACCAGTCCTCAGGAAGGATGTCCTGGAAATGGCGCAAGTACAAAGAAGGGTAACAAAGCTAATAAAGGGTCTGGAGGATATTAATTATGAGGAAAGGTTGCGAGCACTGAACTTATTCTCTCTGGAGAAGACTCTTGAGAGGGGATATGATTTCAATATACAAATACCATACTGGTGACCCCACAATAGGGATAAAATGTTTTTTGCGGAAGGGAGTTTAACAAGACTCGTGGCCACTCATTAAAATTAGAAGAAAAGAGGTTTAACCTTAAACTATGTAGAGGGTTCTTTACTGTAAGAGCGGCAAGGATGTGCAATTCCCTTCCACAGGCGGTGGTCTCGGCGGGGGGCATCAATAGTTTCAAGAAACTTAGATAAGCACTTGAACGACCGCAACATACAGGGATATACAATGTAATACTGACATATAATCACACACATAGGTTGAACTTGTGTCTTTTTTTAACCGCACCTACTATGTAACTATGTAAATTTAGTTTGTAATAGGTTCATTGAAGGGCTATTTTATTCTTCTCAGTCCACCTAGACCAGTGATGGAGAACCTTGGCACCCCAGATGTTTTGGAACTACATTTCCCATGATGCTCAACTACACTGCAGAGTGCATGAGCATCATGGGGAGTGTAGTTCCAAAACATCTGGGGTGCCAAGGTTTGCCATCACTGACCTAGACTATAATGGTTGGTCAGTGTTGATTTGTTTTTTCATAAAAGTGCTATTTTTGTTTTTTTGTTTATTTGCTCCTTACAGTAGCTAACCCTGTGAATTTGGTTTTGTTTCTCAGCCTTGAATCCTCAGGCTGCTCTTTCTCAAGTGCGAGAGCATCAGCTGACTCTACAGGATGACCCTGCTCCAGATGTCCCTGCTTGTGTTCTTACCAGATCAAACCTTGATCCTGCCCATGCTAAGCCCACTGTCCCTGATGCTATCTTTTCTGCTGAAGCTGCGCTTTTGGAGAAAATTAGCTGGGCCTCACATCAATTGAAAGAAACTAGTTCTGTGGAATATAGCTCTCAGTTATGCGCCCTTATTGGTTCTTGTGCCCAAAGCCTACGATTTCTTCAAGACCTACGCCACTGAAGCCTGAAGAAGTACAGCTATTAAACAGAATTAGTTCAGCTTGTCATTTTATTGCAGTTTTATTTTCGAATATATTTTTTTTCTTGAATGATATCACAATAAATTATTAATCTGCATTTTCTGTGTGTCAAAATCGTAATTCCAGAACTACTAAGAATGCAATAAGAAAGGCAAGAGTACGATCAGGAATAGTGCCCCAAGATCCAGATAAAGGCAAGCAAAGGGCCGCACTTTGGAGACCACTGGTTTATAGGAAGAAAAAGTAGTGGTATAGTAATCAAGACAGTAATGTTAATATTAAATGTTCCCTTGTGGCTGACATTGACCAGTGTTCAAAAAAGACTATGAAAACCATCACAAGATGGCTAACACCCGAAAGTCCCCAAAGAACTTAAAGCGGAGTTCCAGTCCCCCAAACTTTTTTTTTTTTTTTTTTTAAAGACTGCTCTAACTGTAAATGAACATTTCTAACAGAAAAATGTATAAGGTGGTCTCGCGCAGTGATATGTAAGTCACTTAAAACACTATGTGCAATATACAAGGAACTAAATAAAGTGCAATAAAAATACATATGATCACAAAAGCACTGTGTGCAAAAGGACTAAATGAAGTGCAGTAGGAAGTCCCCCAAAGGAGAGCTAAAATAATTGCAACAAATGTCCATCAAAATAACTGTGTAAAATCAAAAATAAAGAACACTAATGTCTATATGAATGGTAAACAAATCTTGAATGGAGAACAAATACTGCGGAGGTTCTAAATGGAGGGCAATGAACAAATGGGATGTATGAGGGATCTCCAAATCCAACCAATGGGTAATGTCATAAATGCAGACCTAAAAAGTGTTACAATGGACTCGTAGCCAAAAGTGATGTAGAGATGTATATAATGTCCATAAAATATAATGGTTCCACGAGTGGTCTCTTCTTGTGCCCAAAGCCTACGATTTCTTCAAGACCTACACCACTGAAGCCTGAAGAAGCACAGCTATTAAAAAAATACTGCGGAGGTTCTAAATGGAGTTTACCAAGACATGTGGCCACTCATTAAAATTATAAGAAACCTTAGTTTAACCTTAAACTACGTAGAGGGTTCTTTACTGTAAGAGCGGCAAGGATGTGGAATTCCCTTCCACAGGCGGTGGGGTCTTTGCAGGGGGCATCTATAGTTTTAAGAAACTATTAGATAAGCACCTGAATGACCGCAACATACAGGGATATACAATGTAATACTGACATAAAATCATACACATAGGTTGGACTTGTGTCTTTTTTCAACCTCACCTTCTATTAACCAAGTATCAATATGTTGTTAAATGTTGTACCTTCATTAAATGTAACTATATTTCTACACTTAGAGGCGCCTCTCTTCTCTTTTATACTCAGTTGTGACATGACGCTACTCTTCTATCAAGACATTGCTTGTATATCAAGTCAAAATTTATTAAAAATGTTTGCTTGTCTTGCAAAACGCTCTCAAACCAAGTTACTCTGAAACCAAGGTTTTACTGTACTGGTTCTAAATGGAGGGCAATGAACAAATGGGATGTATGAGGGATCTCCAAATCCAACCAATGGGTGATGTCACATAAATGCAGACCTAAAAAGTGTTACAATGGACTCGTAACCAAAAGTGATGTAGAGATGTATATACCGTATTTATCAGCATATAACTTAAAATCAGGGGAAAATCGCGGGTGCGTGTTATTCGCCGATCCCCTGCGATCCGGAGCTGTCAGATTTTCAAAATTGCCGACCGCGATTTGAAAATGGCGCCGCAATACACAGTGCCGGTCCTCGGCTCTTTTCAGCCACTTTCGTCTTCACTCGAGCGCCGCCCGAACCTAGTCGAGTGTACTCGGCTAGGTTCGGATAGCTCCGCTCGGGACTACGAGTGGAGCCGAAAGTAAACGAGAGCCGCCGAGGACCGGCTCTGTGTATTTCGGCGCCGGCGGCGCCATTTTCAAATCGCGGTCGGTGATTTTGAAAGACAGGATGGCAGGGATCACAGGATGCAAGGCTGCACTGGGGAAGGCTGCACTGACAAGGCTGCACTGGGGAAGGCTGCACTGACATGGCTGCACTGACATGGCTGCACTGACATGGCTGCACTGGGGAAGGCTGCACTGACAAGGCTGCACTGACATGGCTGCACTGACAAGGCTGCAATGATGGGCATTTAAATGTAAGTTTTTTTTCCTTCAACTTCCCTCCTAAAAGTTTTTTTTCCTTAAAATTCCCTCCTAAATTGGGGTGCGTGTTATACGCCGATAAATACGATAATCACTTTTGGCTACGAGTCCATAAAAAATAATAGTTCCACGGGTGGTCTCTTCAAGAAACAGCCTTGCAGAACTCTTACCTCATATGAAGAAAAAAATGCATCACTAAGGGATTGAACTTTCCACACCATCCTATTGGGATGTCTTCCTGTTTGTATGTCCTAGTAGTGGGGCCAGAAGGTACTTCTACAACTGCCTAGGTTCTTCACTACACCATCCTAATAGGCTCCAATGGGCGCTGTAATGAAGTATGCTTGTCCATGTTGTGCTGGCAGCTGATGGGATGCCCTGTGTTCTGCTGAACTTCTGGTGCTGTGGGAGTTAATCGCTCCAAGTCATCTGTGAAGCTGCAGTGAACAAGATCACAATGTGCAGCTTAACTCCAACACAGGAGTGTGTTTAAAAAAAAATAAAAAATTGTGCTGGCTGCAAAATTGTCATAGAGACATAAGAGCAAAGAGGAGCATGAAAGAGGTTTTGGTGACACTGGCATTTTCTATTTGACACATTTACTATTAGTATCAGGCTGAGCATTAATAGCAGCGGCAGTGGCTGGACTATTGCTCAAGCAATGGATGCGATTCCTTTGGTAGTACCCCTGCTTTGTGCATCAGGCTAAGGTCAGAAGGGGGGGTTGAAACCCCCAAAAAAGAGCTAAAAGTGTCTCCCTCAAGCTCTGGAAAGCCTACTCATTTTTACAAATGGCATCCACCCCTGAGAGAGGGTGGCTGTTCAGAGTGAGCATCGGGGCCATGAAATGTTTGCAACTGTTTTCAACACTGCAGCCCCTGTTTATTTTACTGAAAAGATCCTCCGCCATGATAGGTTTAAAAAAAAAAGTTTTGCGACTTTAATCGCATCCCAGTATGGGTCAAAATGCGACAGGTTCTCTTCCATTGCCCAGGATCCTCAGACTGAGGAACTAGGGGCGGGAGAAGACAAATTCACTCAGGGGTTTGTGGTGAGGCTGATGACGCCTCTTCTGAGGTATCAAATGCGGGAGAATCGGCTGTTCCAATCTTAAAATTGATGGTGCAATTTCTTGCTGAATGGTCCGCTCCACATTTATGTACCCTTAACTGAGTGTTTGGGTTCGCTAAAGCTTCCTCAAGCTGTGCATGCCTTTTCCTGTCCATTCATTGTTGGAAAAGCTTTTTTGTATCTGAGAGGATCACCCAGATAAGCATTATTTCCCCTCCTAAAAAGTTTTCACATTTTATCCTATGGTGGAGGAAATTCACTAAGTAGGGTATACCAGCAATTAACGCTGTTATATCCTCTGTAAATAAGAGCTTGACTTGTCCGGCAGACCATGCTCAAATGCTTAGGGATCTAACGTATAAAAAGTTGGAATTCCTATAAAAAAACTTTTTTTCTCTGGCAGATTGAGTGTCTGAGCCTGCGCTGACAGTAATTGCTTAATCGTTGAGAGACCAGTTTAAACAGGTGTTCAAGGTTATCCTGCTCAGCATACCCAGGATCTGGCAGCTTTATGTTTGCAATAGTTGCTTCGAGAGATTCTATCCTTCAGGCCTTGCCTCCTTCGCTAAGCACCATCCAGAAGCTACTGGCTAGTCTTCCTTTTGCGGTGAAACAGCTTTTTGGGGATGTTTTGAATAATACATCCAAAGAAATTCTAGTGGAAAAGGTACCCCTTTTGCCATTTAAGAAAAGGAGTAAATGTATTTTCGTTTTTAAAGCTCCTTCTGTGCCAGGGGCATCAGCCTCCAGGCAGTCACGACGGCTTCAGCCATCAGGTTCAAAAGGTAATCCTCAGGGTTAACCCCAGGGAAAAAAGAGGTCTTGGGGGAGGAAACATACAAGATACTGAAGCCTCCTTATGAGGAGGCGCCCCCGCTGGCTCAATAGGGGGAATTCTTCTGCAGTTCTCAAGGATCTGGCAGGAAGAGTGTCAAGACGAATGGGGGACTTCCTCAATAGCTCCAAGGTACAAACTGGAGTTCCAAGAGTTCCCGTCTCCTTGTTTTCTCAGGTCACACATTCCTAAGGATCCAGAGAAAAAAGTCTTTCTCTCAAGCATTGGACCATCTTTTGGCAAAAAGTGATCACGTGGCCCCCATGTAAGAGCAGAGGTTGGGGTTTGGTTAAATCCAAATTTACATTCTGGATCTCAAAAATCTAAATTCAATTCCTGAATATCACTCTTTTTTTCGCATGAAGTCAATCTAATCAGTTCTCTCCATCCTACAAGGAGGAGAACTTCTGGTGTCAATAGACTTTAAAGATGCATACCTCCATATGCCTATTCCCTCCCTCACTAGTAATATCTACTTTTCAAGGTGGAAAATCTTCATTTTCAGTGTGTAGCTCTGCTTTCCTGTCTAGCTACTGCACCTTGAATGTTTACAAAGGTTCTGGTCCCTCTTCTAGCCTGATTAAGGGCCCAAGGTATAACGATTATGGTTTAACTGGACGATCTTTTCTTGATAGTCCAGTCGGTAGCACGCTTAGACCAAAGTATGGTCACCACATTCAGCTACCTGGAATATCTAGGTCGGTTTCTCAGCCTAGGAGAAATCTTCTTTAAAACCATGAAAAGGGCTAAGATACTTAGATCTGATCATAGGTACATCCAGAAAAGGGTATTCTTGCCCCAGGCAAAGATCAGCGCCATAAAGGAACTGATTTAGGTGGTCGAAGCAAGATGAATTCTTCTATTCAACTTGCATGAGGTTGTTGGGAAAGATGGTGGCTTCACTCAAGGCCGTTCCTTATGCTCAGTTTCATTCAAGACTGCTGCAAAACATTATCCTATTGGCTTTGAACAAAGGGCTCCCAATGTGTCTGACTCCAAAGTGTGCGGCCACATCACCCTGAAAGCGCCTGATCTCCTCTGATCTTGGAGGTTAAGCAGGGTCGGGCCTGGTTAGCAGCCAGATGGAACACTTGGAAATACCAGGTACTGTAGGCTGGGTACGCCGGAGCCTCAGTTGATG
This sequence comes from Lithobates clamitans, assembly GCA_037952925.1. Taxonomy (NCBI): domain Eukaryota; kingdom Metazoa; phylum Chordata; class Amphibia; order Anura; family Ranidae; genus Lithobates; species Lithobates clamitans. Next base: position 3,605,401 of record JBBGZY010001009.1, read on the forward strand.
GTTAATATCCAAAAATCTGCAAAGGGGAAAATCCTTCCTTCAGTTACCACAGAACTGGCCCAGATCAGAAATGACCTTGCCCATTATCATTCTAGAAATTCAGGCAGAGCACTTGGTTGGTTCTGAGGGCCTGAACGTTCAGTTTATGGTATTGTCCTGCCAGGATTAAATCCGACTATGCCACAGCAATGGCTTATATTAATCACCAATGGGGCACAAGAAGTTGTGCAGCCCAGAGAAAGGTGAATCATATCCTATCTTGGGCAGAAAATGATGTACTTTGCCTATCGGCGGTCTTCATTCTAGGAATAGAAAACTGAGTCGCCAGCAGTTGTTCCCGGGAAACTGGTTCCTTCACCCCGATATCTTCCTGTCAATATGTCAAAGATGGGGGATCCCAGACATAGATCTGTTTACGTCCAGGTTCAACAAAGAAATCGACAACTTTGTGTCAAAAACAAAGGATCCGCTAGCATGCAGAACAGATGCCTTGCTATTCCAGTGGAATCGGTTCTCACTGATTTATGCATTCCGTCCTATTCTGCCTGGGTCCATGACTTCTTTGCAGGATTAAGCAGGAAGGGAAGTCTGATTCTTGTGGCCTCCAGCGGGGCCCAGGAAATCTTGGTATGCAGGGATCGTAAAGATGACAGTAGGGGACCCATAGACCCTACCGCCACGGCCAGACCGTCTTTCGCAAGGTCCGTTATTCCATCCTACTTTACAAATGCTAAACTTAATGGTTTAGCTATTGAGACCCACACTCTGTAGAAACATGGGCTGTCAGGTTCAGTGGTTTCTATCTTGATTACTGCAAGGGAGCCGACCTCCATAATTATATATTGAGTCTGGGAAGCATATGTCTCCTGGTGTGAAACCAGGGGTTGCACCCCAGGAAATAGATCAAAGGTAGAATCCTTGACCTTCTGCAGATGGGGTGAGAAATAAAGCTGGCCTTGAGTGCTTTCTAAGGACAGGTCTCGGCCTTATGGGTAATAGTTCAACGACCACTTGCTTTGCTTTCTTTGGCTCGTAACTTTATTCAGGGGGTTAATACCCGATTAGGTCACCGCTGAACCCTTGGGACTTGAATTTATTTTTCTTTATCGTACATCATGGGACACAGAGCACCATAGTAATGACTATCTGGGTTATATGCTACCTTTAGGTGATTGGACACTGGCAACCAATAGTAAGAAGGTTCCTCCCATATAACCCCTCCCATACAGGAAGTACCTTTTAGTTTTTTGCAAGTGTCTTGAAGGTGATGTTCATGGCTGTGGAAGCTCTTCAAATTTTCTTCAATAATGTCCCAGTGAGGATGTTATATCAGATCCATTCGGATGGCATTAAAAGCTAAAGTGGATGGTACCCGAGCCTTGGTTCAAGAACAAGGTTTTGCTTGTAATGTGTCCTTTTTAGGCGCTGGACCCTTGTTACATGGTATCCCTGGTCTTTATTTGCCCAAGGGAACTAAAAGGGTGCTTTACAGGTCCAGGGGTGTGGAGCCCGTACAATGGGGGACCCGGTCCCTGAAGGTCCTCAGAGGCGCTACCCACCGTGATGGGGGAAGATTGGGCCTGTATCGGGTCCTGCAGCGAGGACTGGTGAGTACTCCCTCTGGGAGGCCTATCAATTTTCTGTTTCCAGTATAAAATGCCTTATGTAAGCCCTGTTTCTCATTGCGGGTGGTTTTGTTACAGAGCAAGCTGACAGATGCAGCTTATGTTTGTATCTCCCGCACATGGCGGCGCCCGCGAGGTCGCGGCGTACCTGTGTATCTGCGTCATACAGGGTGCGCATGCTCGGTAGAAGCATGGCCGCGTGTGTGTCACTGGGCGGTGCACGAAATAAAGGGAGGTACGCTCCAACATGTCATTGCTGCTAGTCAGTTAATCTCAGCAGGGCCTCGTATGCGGTGGGACACAGGTCTGGAATTTTGAAATTGGGCATTTGCAACAAGTTGGAGGTTGGTAAAGCTGTGGTGACGGCTGTGTGCTGGGCCCAGCTAGATAACTCAGAGGGAGTACCTTTTTTTTTCCTCAAACTTGTAAGCGATGTCTTCCAGGAAACGAGGTGTGGGGAGCAGGGCAAGTCCTGGGGCTAAAAGTGCTCCTTCAAAAACAGGAGACCAAACTCAGGTTGCTGCAGCATCAGTCACCCCTGAAAGACCTGCGGCATTTAGCCTGGCTGAGCCATTGCAGTTGTCAGGCATGGTGGCCACTACCAATATCCCTGCTTCAGCCTATGTTACTAAGGATGATTTAGCATCAGCCCTTGCTGGCCTTAAAGGCAAAATAGCAGGTATGATTGCTACAGTAACACAGGGGGGGAAGAAACGTCATAGATCTCCCTCCCCTGAGCCTGGTCCCAGTGATGAAACACTTGAGCACCAGGACCCGGTTGGCATGGGTCTCTGTGATTTGGATCCAGAACGGGCAGAGGATTTGGAGGAGGAGGCCGTTAAAGACAATGGAAGGGAAGGCTGATCAGTCCTCGGCTGAGGATTCAGTTTCTGAAGAACCAATTTCAGCTTCCCAATCCCAAAAGTTGTTTATCCAATCCTTGACCGAGATAGTGAGAGCTGGATTTAAATTACCTCTGGTACAGAGACCGGGACCCTCTTTTTCTACATTAGGGTCCTTGCGTCCTCAACCAGGTCCCCAGGCGTTTCCTTTGCATCCTTTATTGGAACAGGTAATTTACGCTGACTGGGACCACTCGGACAGGACATACTTGCCTTCTAAAAGGTTTTCTTTTTCATATCCTATGGAGGAAAAATTCAAGAAGTGGGATACACCCTTGGTTGATGCTGCCATTTCTTCAGTGAATAAAAGTCAGACCTGCCCAGTGGATAATGCCCAGGGATTTAAGGATCCGGCAGATAAAAAGCTGGAATCCTTACTAAAGGCTTTTTTTTCAGTAGCTGGGTCAGCAGTACAACCGGCAGTGGCAGCTATAGGTATTTGTCAGGCATTGAAAGACCGATTTAAGAAGTTGGTCAGGAACCTGCCTGTTGCAGAGAAAGTTTCTGAAGAACTATCAGAAATTCCTCATGCCTTATGTTCTGCGGTAGATGAAAAGACTCAATTCAGCAGATGTCTCGTTTTGCGCTACTCTCAATCCATATGTGCAGGATACTGTGGTTAAAGAATTGGTCGGCCGAGACGCCATGCAAAAGGCTACTGGCAGGTTTTCCTTTTCACGGTGAGCGTCTTTTTGGGGAAGATTTGGATAAATATATCCAAAAAATCTCAGGCGGGAAAAGCTCCTTGCTTCCAGTTAAAAGACCGGGTAAGCAGCCTTCCTTTAAGATTCCTAACGCTCCTGGACCGAGTGCCTCTTCCCCTAAGAGGTATGGACGGCCTCAGCCACCTACCTTTTAGGAAGCCTCAAGGTCAAAAAAGACCTTGGACCCAGAAACCAGCCAAGACCAATTCCAAGACTTCCTTGTAAAGGGGCGCCCCCACTCCTCCGAGTGGGGGGCAGGCTGCGGTGGTTCGCAGATGCTTGGGGAAAATTGGTTCAGGACCAGTGGATCATTTTCACCATTTCTCAAGGTTACAAAATAGTTACGGGATTTTCCCCCGACTCGGTATTTGGTATCCAGGGTTCCATCAGACCCAGGGAAAAAGAGGAGCCTATTCCTGGCTTTATAACAACTGGAACGACAGAAAGTAATCATCAAAGTTCCACAAAAAGAAATATTCAAGGGGTTTTACTCTAACCTATTTACAGTGCCAAAGCCAAACGGAGAGGTAAGGCCCATCTTGGACCTCAAATCCCTCAATTCCTTTTTAAACGTCCGAACCTTCTGCATGGAGTCGGTTTGTTCAGTAATTACTTCTTTGAGAAAAGGAGACTTTTTAGCGTCTATAGACATCAAGGACACATACCTGCACGTACCGATTTTTGGCCCACATCAAAGACTCCTACGGTTTGCAGTAGAGGGGTATCATTTCCAGTTTGTGGCACTTCCATTCGGTCTAGCCACGGCCCCTCGAGTCTTCACAAAGGTTCTGGCCCCAGTGTTGGCTTTCCTAAGGTCCCAGAAAATCACGGTGGTAGGATACCTGGGCGATCTTTTGCTAAGAGATCAAGCTTACTCCACCTTAGTAGGAAACATTGCAACTACGGTCCGTTTCCTAAGGTTGCTAGGCTGGATTCTAAATTTGAACAAATCGGTCCTTCGTCCAGCTCAGGCCTTAACATATCTGGGTCTGATCTTGGACACAACTCAAGAAAAAGTATTTCTACCTCCCTTAAGAGTCAGTTCTATAATGGAGCTGGTTCAGAAGATCAAGGGGACAGAAGGTCCTTCGATCCGTCTATGCATAAGGCTTTTGGGCAAGATGGTGTCATCTTTCAGCGTGGTTCCCTATGCGCAGTTTCACTCCAGGATGTTCCAAAGAGCTATCCTGGAAGCTTGGGACAGGTCTTTTCAATCCTTGGATCATCCCATGTATCTATCCCTACAGGTAAAAAGGGAACTCTCTTGGTCAAAGACCAGCAACTTGAACGGCAGGAAATCTTTTCCGCCAATAACCTGGAAAGTAGTAACTACGGACGCCAGTCGTCTGGGCTGGGGAACAGTTCTGGAGGAGGCTTCCATTCAGGGATTGTGGTCTCGGGTAGAGAAGACCTTACCCATCAATCTGCTAGAAATTCGGGCAGCTCGCTTGACTCTCCTATTTTGTGACATCCAGACTGCAGGGGTTCCCTGTCCGAATCCAATCCGACAACTCCACTGTGGTGGCGTACATCAACCACCAAAGGGGCACCCGGAGCCCGGCGGCCCAAAGGGAAGTAGATCACGTATTAACTTAGGCAGAGAGACATGTACCGTTTCTGTGTTCATTCCAGGGGTGGACAATTGGCAAGCAGACTATCTAAGTTGCCAGCAATTACTTCCAGGAGAGTGGTCTCTTCATCCCGAAGTTTTCCTTCAGATTTGCCAGCATTGGGGGGGTGTCAGATGTGGATCTTCTAGCATCCAGATTCAATGCCAAGGTAGACAGGTTTGTGTCCAGGACCAGGGATCCACTTGCTATCAGAACGGATGCACTGGTAGTTCCCTGGGACAGGTTTTCCCTGATTTATGCGTTCCCTCGGATCCAGTTGCTGCCACACTTGTTGCGCAGGATATAGAGGGAGCAGAATACAGTGATCCTGGTGGCCCAGGAGGTCCTGGTATTCAGAGATGGTGAGGATGGCGGTGGAAGACCCGTTGTGTCTCCCAGACGTCCAGATCTGTTATCTCAAGGTCCCATATACCATCCTTCTTTACGGTCGCTGAATTTGATGGCATGGCTGTTGAGACCAGTACTAAGGGCCCGTGGTATCGGGTTCAGTCTTATCCACTCTGATTAATGCTAGAAAGCCATTTTCTAGAAGTATCTACTATAAGGTATGGAAATCATATATTACTGGTGCGAGAAAAAGGAATGGCATCCTCGCAGGTATGTGATTGGGGGGATCCCTTGCCTTTCTTCAATCAGGAATTGATTTAGGCTTATCTTTCAGAACCATTAAAGGACAAATTTCGGCCTTATCAGTTTTTTTCCGGAGGCCAATTGCATCCCATTCTTTGGTGCGAACCTTCGTCAAGGGGGTACTGCACTTGAAACCGCCGGTTAAACCTCTCTTAAGCCCTTGGGACTTAAACTTGGTGTTATCAGCTCTGCAGGTTCAGCCCTTTGAACCGATTAGGCACATTCCTTTAAACCTGTTGACCAGGAAATTGTTTTTTCTGGTAGCCATAACTTCGGCTAGAAGGGTGTCTGAATTGGCCGCCCTTTCATGTAAAGAACCGTTATTATTTTTACATCAGGACAAGGTGGTGATGCGCCCCGTCCAGATTTTTTACCGAAGGTGGTTTCCAGGTTTCATTTAAATCAGGATATCATTTTACCCTCCTTTTTTCCAAATCCTAGGTCTATGGAGGAAAAGTCGCTTCACGCACTGGATGTGGTGAGTGGTCAAGGTTTACTTAAACATGTCAGCCCCTTTTCGGAAAACTGACTCCCTTTTTGTCCTGCCAGATGGTCCTAAGAGGGGACAGGCAGCAACTAGTTCAACTATTTCTAGGTGGATTCGCCAGCTCATTGTCCAGGCTTATGAGTTAAAACGCAGGGTTCCACCTCAATATTTCAAAGCTCACTCTACCAGAGCAGTGAGTACATCATGGGCAGTGCGCCAGCAGGTGTCTATGGCTCAGGTTTGCAAGTTCATATGTTCACCAGGTTTTACCAGCTGGACGTCAGATCTCAAAGGGAGACTGTTTTTAGACACAGCGTGCTGCTTGGTATCTGAGGAGCAGCTGTTAAAAAACAAGGGTTTGTCAGAGCCTCTAGTATCCACTTTACTTGCTAGTAGAAAGTGACTAGAGATATCTACGCTAAAGTTTGGAAAGTCTACAACTCTTGGTGTTGTTCGGCAAACCGAAATTTAGAAAACATTGTGTTGGTTCTGGAATTTCTGCAGAATGGGGTGGACAAAGGACTGGCAATTAGCACTCTTAAAGTACAAGTGGCTGCCCTAGGAGTTTTCCTGGATCAACCTATTTCCTTAGTTCCTTTGGTTACAAGATTCTTTAGGTCACTTACTAGGTCCAGACCAGTTCCCACTAAACACTTTCCAAAATGGGACTTGACAGTGGTCTTACAAGTACTCACAAAAGATCCTTTTGAACCCATATAGTCAATCTCTTTAAAGAATTTAACTCTGAAGACTGTATTCTTAGTTGCAGTTACGACTGCGAGAAGAATTGGAGAACTTCATGCTCTTTCAGTTAAAGAGCCCTTTATGTTGATTTTCCCAGACAGGATTGTGCTTAGAACAGATCCAGGGTTTTTACCAAAGGTGGCATCATTCCATAACAGGTCGCAGGAAATCATCCTGCCAACTTTTTGTTCAGATCCTTCAGGAAGTAAGGAAGAATTATTTCATAAGTTAGATGTAAGAAGAACTTTATTACATTACTTAGAGAAAACAAGGGACTTCAGGTCTTCGGACTCTTTGTTTTGTTTTCTGGCAACAGAAAAGGAAGGCAAGCTTCAAAGGGATCAATTGCCAGATGGTTAAGATTGGCTATTTCAGAAGCTTATGTCCAGTCGGGTTTGTCTCCTCCTCCGGGAGTACGAGCACACTCTACTAGAGCTCTAGCCACTACATGGGCAGAAAAAGCTGGTGCCACCCCAGACCAAATTTGTAAGGCGGCTACATGGTCAAGTTATCTTACGTTTGTCTGTCACTACAGACTGGATCTTCTGCCAGCTGGTGATCAGGCATTTGGCAGAAAGGTCCTGCAGGCTGTTGTCCCTCCCTAGTTGGTAAGTCTCAATTATCCTCTCGTGCTGTCCTGAAAGACGATAAGGGAAAATTCAAGTTAGACTTACCAGTAACTTGTTTTGCAGGAGTCTTTCAGGACAGCAAACTACCCACCCTTCATGTTTATATGTATGTATGTATGTATGTATGTATATATATGTATATATGTGTGTATGTATATGTGTACATATATATATATATATATATATATATATATGTGTGTGTGTGTGTGTGTGTGTGTGTGTATATATGTACATATATATATATATATATATATATATATATATATGTGTGTGTGTGTGTGTGTGTGTGTGTGTGTGTAATATATATATATATATATATATATATATACACATACACACACACACACACGTGGGCTGGAGGTACTCTACTACAACTGATGAGCTGTGGGGAGAAGCCTCCTTTTAAAATGTGGTGGAGTTTGTGTTTCCTGTTTCCTACTGGGTGGAGCCACTCTCTCATGTGCTGTCCTGAAAGACTCCTGGAAAACAAGTTACCGGTAAGTCTAACTTAAATTTTTTCTGTTAACCATATCTGCTGCAAGAAGGGTTTTAGAGTTGGCTGCTTTTTCTTGTAAAGAGCCATCTTATTATTGTTCACAAGGATAAGGTAGTATGGAGTCGTCATCCTAGCTTTTTACCGAAGGTAGTATCAGGTTTTTATCTAAACCAGGATATTATTCTATCTTCATTTTTTTTCCAGAACCCTGTTCTATGGAAGAAAAATCACTACATTCTCTTGATGTGGTGAGAGCAGTCCACTTAAAGACTACTGCTCAAATTCGGAAAACAGATGTTTTGTTCGTATTCCCTGAAGGCCCTAAAAGAGGACAGGCAGCATGGAAAGCTACTATTCTAAATGGATTTAACAAGTAATCGTTCTAGCTTATGGTTTAAAGCGGTAGTTTCTACCCTCTCAAATCAAAACGCACTCCTCTAGGGCTGTTAGTGCTTCGTGGGTAGTGCATCATCAAGCCTCCATGGCTCAAATCTGCAAGGCCGCAAACTTGGTCTTTAATCTATACATTTACCAGATTCTATCAGGTGGATGTAAAAAGACATGAGTATAAGTCCTCTGATCTCATAGTGCCCTAATTCTGTTGTCTCCCTCCTCTCAGTTGGCATTGCTCTGGGACATCCTACTTAGTAATTACTTCGAGATGCTCCCAGTATGGGAAGAGTTATATAGAGAGGCAACTTCCTGTTTAGGGTGTGCCAGTGTCCAGCACCTGAAGGTGGACTATAACCCACATAGTAATTACTATGGTCCTGTGTCCCGTGGTGTACTTCAAAAGAAAAGGATTTAACAGGTAAGCTGTTATAAAAATTCTATTTTTAATATTTTCTGACTAAAAACCTCTGGCGCTGCGGACATGCCTGGCCATTATTTCCCTTCACTGACTACTCCCTGAGTCTGCCTTGTCACTATATCAATGTGTAACCGTATAACATTGATCAGATATTGGTGCTTGTAAGATCCATTGTGTGTGACTCTGTCTTGTACTGTAACTGTGTGCAAGGAGAGAGAGGTGCTGTCAGAATTCATCAGTGATGTCGGGTGGGTGGGACCACGCATCTATGGAACAGCCAATAGGATGGGGTCAGGCAGGCTGCTACATGTATGCAGCCCCGCCCCCTTTTTTAAGAAGCCCAATAATTGGCTGGTGTTCGATAGCTGCTCGGTCCCGCCCACCCCCAACATCACTGATGAATTCTGACAGCACCTCTTTCCTTGCACACAGTTACATTACAATACACGACAGTGTCACACACACACAACGGATCTTACAAGCACCAATATCTGTTCAATGTGCTACCCCCCTCTCTGTCGGTGCTTCCAATCAGTGCCACTTGTCAGTGCCAAACAGTGCTGCCAATCATGGGCACCTGTCAGTGCTGCCAATCTGTGCCACCTAACAGTGCTGCCAATCTGTGCCACCTAACAGTGCTGCCAATCAGGGCCTATCAGTGATACAAATCAGTGCTTTCTATTAGTGCACTGAGTGCAGGGATGGGGAGATGAACTCAGCGGACAAGCACATTGTTCACGGGGGGCTGACCTGGTTGGGCACAACTGAAATCTGTTGATGTTTATTAATGACACATGCCGATCTGTACTATAACTGGCGCCACCAGCGAGAGAGCAACGCTGCTAACCAGCACCACCAGCATGAGAGTCACACTGCTATCCGGCACCACCAGCAAGAAAGCCATGCTGTTAATTGGAGTCACCATAGTGAGAGCTACTCTACTAACAGGAGCCACCAGAGAGAGCAACGTTGCTAACCGGAGCCACCACTAGAGAAAGAGCCAGTGTTGTTATTTGGATGGCGAACTGTATTGGATTTCAGCAACACAATTTATTTTAGAGGATAAATAATTAAATTTTATTCTCATCTTGTCACTTTTAATGCACCTTCAATATTCTATGTGCTGATTGGAGTGTTATAATGGGGGATTTTAATTATCCAGACATAGACTGGGCGGAGTGAACCATACATTCATCTAAGGCTCGCCAGTTCCTAAATGTCTTGCAGGCCAATTTATGGGTCATATGGTAGACTCACCAACTATAAATAAAGCGTTACTGGAACTACTGTTTACCAACAATGCAGACCTGATAATGGATGTGGACATACGGGGCAATTTAGGTAACAGCAATCACACAGGTCAATTGGCTTCAGTATAAATCGCACAAATAGGAAACATAAGGGGAATACAAAGAGACTGAATTTTAAAAGAGCTAACTTCCCTAAACTACGAACCTTGCTAGAAGGCATAAATTGGGATAAAATCTTAGGAACAAAGAACATGGAGGAGAGATGGGTTTGCTTTAAGAGCATACTAAATAAAGGGCATTAACCATGGCATCCCATTGGGTAATAAATTTAAAAGAGCGAACAAAAGTCCTGGATGGATTAACTCCAATGTAAACATGCATATACAGTGGCTTGCGAAAGTATTCGGCCCCTTGAACTTTTCAACCTTTTGCCACATTTCAGGCTTCAAACATAAAGATATAAGATTTAAATTTTTTGTGAAGAATCGCCAACAAATGGGACACAATTGTGAAGTGGAACGAAATCTATTGGATATTTTAAACTTTTTTAGCAATTAAAAAACTGAAAAGTGGTGCGTGCAAAATTATTCGGCCCCTTTACTTTCAGTGCAGCAAACTCACTCCAGAAGTTCAGCGAGGATCTCTGAATGATCCAATGTTGTCCTAAATGACTGATGGTGATAAATAGAATCCATCTGTGTGTAATCAAGTCTCTGTATAAATGCACCTGCTCTGTGATAGTCTCAGGGTTCTGTTGAAAGCGCAGAGAGCATCATGAAGACCAAGGAACACACCAGGCAGGTCCGTAATACTGTTGTGGAGAAGTTTAAAGCCGGATTTGGATACAAAAAGATTTCCCAAGCTTTAAACATCCCAAGGAGCACTGTGCAAGCGATCATTTTGAAATGGAAGGAGTATCAGACCACTGCAAATCTACCAAGACCTGGCTGTCCCTCTAAACTTTCAGCTCAGACAAGGAGAAGACTGATCAGAGATGCAGCCAAGAGGCCCATGATCACTCTGGATGAACTGCAGAGAACTACAGCTGAGGTGGGAGAGTCTGTCCATAGGACAACAATCGGTCGTACACTGCACAAATCTGGCCTTTATGGAAGAGTGGCAAGAAGAAAGCCACCAAACATGTGGAAGAAGGTGCTCTGGTCCGATGAAACCAAAATCAAACTTTTTGGCCACAATGCAAAACGATATGTTTGGCGTAAAAGCAACACAGCTCATCACACTCAACACACCATCCCCACTATAAACCAGAATAAGCAATAAATCGTTGAAAAGCAGCAATCCCGACAATAAACATCAATTGTGGAGTAAACATAAAAAATATAAGGAATTGCGCTAATACATGTGCAAAATATTTTTAGATTTACCCACTATGTGGCGCTATTGAGCAGTGGTGGGGACAATCAGATGGAGACCACAACTGACGAAATACTTCACTTCCGGTTTCTGTTACATTCACACCCAGAGGGGTGGAGATTTTCTATAATGTATCCATAGTACTATCAGATAGAAGCCCCCCCGAGCCCTCTTCTCCTCCACAGTCCCAACCCACACATCAGATGCCGCCTTGGTTTTGAAGGCAGCATTAGGGTTGCTGAATAAAGGATATATTCCTTTAGTGTGTTTTTGGGACCTAACCATTAGATGGCGCTGTTGCACCTATGTGGAATCTTGGTTGGAGACCACTATCCACTATTTATCCCATTTCCGGTTTTAAAAGTAAGTTCAGTTCTAGATAGGCGGCGAAATATAATTATTTATATCTCTAATTCGCCCCTTAATCAGTTTGTTTTCGGTCTTGCCAAACAGATCCCGCCAGTTCTCGTGTTTGAGTGGTTTAAATCACCATTTGGTTTTCTAGTCACACATTACCAATGCACCATTATTATTCTATGCAGAAATGATTTATTTGTTTTATGTATTTTGCACTTGGCTATATATACGCATGGAGTACGCTGTGTGTCTATACATTGCCCGCTCATGTGTATGCCATCTAGATGTATATTTCGTTTTAAAACATGCATTGGTCTTTATAGACTGTTAGAACGTTACAGCCTTTGCTGATTGCTTGCGCTGTGAAGTGCATCCGTATGCCGGAAGTCTTTGAAGCATCCTGGGTGACTCACAGCGTACAGCAATCCATAGCGAGGCGTGGTTTTATTTTAGGATTATTTAAGGAGGTGACGCAGTGCGCCGCCTGTGCCCCTGGAAGACGTGATGATGTCACGAAACGCGTAGGGTGGAGCCAGACGATGCACTGACGTCACCCCCAAATAGTGTTGTATTCCAGTAGGACGGGTTTGTCCGTGCTCCTGTGGCCAAGGAACCGGACTTAAGGCTTTTATATCTACTACGCTTTAAGTTCCCAATCTCTGTGTTATAAGATTGTCTGCTTGCTGTGATCCTCTGTAGTGGGGGGTCATGGTCATCTGGTAAGGAGCAACCCCTTCTATCCTTGGTGGTGGACTCTCCTTTGCTGTCACTGATTGAATCATCACTTGGATTTTTTTTGCACTTTTTTGGGCGAATTGGATTTTTTAACACATCATATTGATTTTTCACCTATTGGGACATTAAGGTGGACTATTATCAATCACTATCCACATGCATCTTTATTTCTAATTTTACACTCAATATCATGATAACTTTTTTTCACTGAAGATTTTATGTTATTTTGCACATGTATTAGCGCAATTCCTTCTATTTTTTATGTTTACACCATCCCAACTGTCAAACATGGTGGTGGCAGCATCATGGTTTGGGCCTGCTTTTCTTCAGCAGGGACAGGGAAGATGGTTAAAATTGAGGGGAAGATAGATGCAGCCAAATACAGGACCATTCTGGATGAAAACCTGTTGGAGTCTGCAAAAGACCTGAAACTGGGACGGAGATTTATCTTCCAACAAGACAATGATCCCAAACATACAGCAAAATCTACAAAGGAATGGTTCACAAATAAACGTATCCAGGTGTTAGAATGGCCAAGTCAAAGTCCAGACCTGAATCCAATCAAGAATCTGTGGAAAGAGCTGAAAACTGCTGTTCACAAAAGCTCTCCATCCAACCTCACTGAGCTCGAGCTGTTTTGCAAGGAAGAATGGGCAAGAATTTCAGTCTCTCGATGTGCAAAACTGATAGAGACATACCCCAAGCGACTTGCAGCTGTAATCGCAGCAAAAGGTGGCTCTACAAAGTATTAATGCAAGGGGGGCGAATAATTTTGCACGCCCCACTTTTCATTTTTTTATTTGCTAAAAAAGTTTCAAAAATCCAAAAGATTTCGTTCCACTTCACAGTTTTGTGTTCCACTTGTTGGTGATTCTTCACAAAAAATAAAAATGTTATATCTTTATGTTTGAAGCCTAAAATGTGGCAAAAGGTTGAAAAGTTCAAGGGGGCCGAATACTTTCGCAAGCCACTGTAAAAGCAAAAGAGAAGGCCTTCAAAAAAAATACAAGGTTGAGGGATTATCCTCAGCATTCAGACTTTACAAAGAATGCAACAAGAAATGTAATGCCCTGTACACACAATCGGACATTCCGACAACAAAATCCATCAGATTTTTTCAGACGGATGTTGGCTCAAGCTTGTCTTGCATGCACAAAGTTGTCGGAAAATCCGATCGTTCTGAACGTGGTGACGTAAAACACGTACGTCGGAACTATAAATGGGGCAGTAGCCAATAGCTTTTGTCTCTTAATTTATTCTGAGTATGCGTGGCACTTTGTGCATTGGAATTTAAACGATCGGATTTTGTTGTTGGAAAATATTTGCTGCCATTGTGCAATGTGCTGGGTGTTCAGTGTGCTCCTGCGCCTTTAAGGAGGGTTGGGCTCCCTCCAGTCATCTGCCCTTCATCTATCCATTAGAATACATGTGCTCCCACTGTGGAGACTCTTCAAAGTTAGAGTTAGGGTCTGCAGGATACAGGGTGCCTTGCCGTGGCCTGCAGCTTATGCATGTATTTGCAAATGTGTGCAACTATACCCCTGTTTTTAATGCAAACTGTTAGGCAGATTCATTTGGTTGGTCGCAGGCTGGTTGGTAAGTTGAGTCTGGAAATTCTTTGGTTTTATTTTACATGCATTTGCCCTTCCAGTGCTCCTTGCTGTGAAGACCAGTTATAGGTGGGGGCAGTGACCCCTTTTTTTTGGAAAATATTATATCCTGCTGTCAAACTTTGTGTGTCGGAAATTCCGACAGAAAAAGACAGATGGAGCCCACACACGATCGGAATTTCCAACAACATAATCCGATTGCACTTTTTCCGACGGAAAATCCGACCGTGTACAGGACATTAGAGTGTAAAAAGGATGGCTAAGATAGAACATGAAAGACACACAGCGGAGGAGAGCAAAAAAAATCCCAAGAAATTCTTTAAGTATGTAAACAGTAAAAAAGGGAGGACAGACCATATTGGCCCCATAAAGAATGAGGAAGGACATCTGGTTACAAAGGATGGGGAGATGGCGAAGGTATTGAATTTATTCTTCTCCGCAGTCTTCACGAGGAAATCGGGGGGGGGCTTCAGTAACCAAAACTGCAGTGTTTATCCTCATGAAACATCACAGGAAGCACCTCCATTGTTAAACAGAGCACAGAATTAAAATTACTCTTAGGAAACTTAACATTAATAAATCACCGGGACCAGATGGCTTGCACCCGAGGGTACTTGAGGAACTCTGTCAAGTAATTGCCAGACCATTGTTCCTAGTTTTTACTGACAGTCGACTGACTGGAATGGTACCAGGTGATTGGAGAAAAGCCAATGTAGCCCCAATATTTAAAAAGGGCCCAAAATACATTCCTGGGAATTACAGACCAGTTAGCCTAACATCAATAGTATGTAAACTCTTGGAGGGGATGATAAGGGACTATATACAAGATTTTAGTAATGAGAACAGTATCATTAGCAGTAATCAGCATGGATTTATGAAGAATCGTTCTTGCCAAACCAATCTATTAACCTTCTATGAGGAGTTGAGTTGCCATCTAGATAAAGGAAGGCCTGTAGACGTGGTGTATCTGGATTTTGCAAAAGCATTTGACACAGTCCCCCATAAACTTTTACTGTACAAAAGAAGGTCCGTTAGCATGGACCATAGGGTGAGTATATGGATTGAAAACTGGCTTCAAGGGTGAGTTCAGAGGATGGTGATAAATGGGGAGTACTCGGAATGGCCAGGGGTGGGTAGTGGGGTCCCCCAGGGTTCTGTGCTGGGACCAATCCTGTTTAATTTGTTCATAAACGACCTGGAGGATGGGGTAAACAGTTCAATCTCTGTATTTGCGGACGATGCTAACCTAAGCAGGGCAAAAACTTCTCCGCAGGATGTGGAAACCTTGCAAAAAGATCTGAACAAATTAATGGGGTGGGCAACTACATGGCAAATGAGGTTCAATGTAGAAAAATGTAAAACAATGCTTTGGGGGGAAAAAATATGAATGCAATCTATACACTGGGGGGAGAACCTCTGGGAGAATCTAGGATGGAAAAGGACCTGGGGGTCCTAGTAGATGATAGGCTCAGCAATGGCATGCAATGCCAAGCTGCTGCTAACTAAGCATACAAAATATTGGCATGCATTAAAAAGGGGATTAATTCCAGGGATAAAACGATAATTATCCCACTCTACAAGACTCTGGTCCGGCCGCACCTGGAGTATACTGTCCAGTTCTGGGCACCAGTCCTCAGGAAGGATGTATTGGAAATGGAGCGAGTACAAAGAAGGGCAACAAAGCTAATAAAGGGTCTGGATGATGTTAGTTATGAGGAAAGGTTGCGAGCACTGAACTTATTCTCTCTGGAGAAGAGACACTTGAGAGGGGATATGATTTCAATTTACAAATACTGTACTGGTGACCCCACAATAGGGATAAAACTTTTTCGCAGAGGAGAGTTTAATAAGACTTGTGGCCACTCATTACAATTAGAAGAAAAGAGGTTTAACCTTAAACTACGTAGAGGGTTCTTTACTGTAAGAGCGGCAAGGATGTGGAATTCCCTTCCACAGGCAGTGGTCTCAGCGGGGAGCATTGATAGCTTCAAGAAACTATTAGATAATCACCTGAATGACCGCAACATACAGGGATATACAATGTAATACTGACACATAATCACACACATAGGTTGGACTTGATGGACTTGTGTCTTTTTTCAACCTCACCTACTATGTAACTATGAAACAAACATGTCATACTTACCTCCGCTCTGCAGCGGGTTTTGCACAGAGTGGCTCCGATCCCCCTCTTCTGGGGTCCCTTCGCGGTGCTCCTGGCGCCTCTTCTTCTCAAGTGCCCCGTCGGAGAAGCACTCTCCTTCGTGGACACCCGTGCAGGTGCGCTCCCGTGTCCTGCTGCTGCGTCCATAGACAGCAGGACTTGGCCCCACCCCCCAGTGCCCGCGTCATTGGATTTGATTGGCAGCAGGAGCCAATGGCTGCGCTGCTATCAATCTATCCAATCAAGATACGAGACACCAGCCGGAGCTGGTGTACTCACTCCCGTCGTGGTACTTACAGGGCTCAGGTAAGCATAAGGGGGGCTCGGGGGCGCTGCAGCAGCACAGGAGTTATTTCACCTTAATGCATAGAATGCATTAAGGTGGAAAACAGCAAGGGTTTACAAGCCCTTTAACTACTTAAGCTCCAGAAGATTTTACCTCCTTCATGACCAGGTCATTGCTTGCTATTTTGCACTGTGCTATTTATTTAATAATCTTTATTTAACATTTTAGTCATTACAAAACAGAATAGAAAACATTGAAAGGATAAGGACAAGAGAAATCAGCATTTACATTACCGAAAAACACTGTGTTTTTTTAATTTATTTACTACTAATGGCTGCTTTCAATAACTTATAAGCGTGCATACACGTACATCGCTTTGCTTACAACTGCCGCTCACCCGCAGTACATGTACTGCAGGCAGGTGGTCAGCAAGTGGTTAACTGGTTAACAACCATGTAGAGCTGATATATCTTGGAGTCTTTCATGACTGATTAACTTTAAAGGCAGTGGGGTTGATTTAATGAAGGCAAATAGGCTGTTCACTTTACAAGGGGATTTTCCCTTAGCTCAGCTAAGTGAATAAGGTGAAGCTCTATTGACGTCGTCCATCTTCCAATCATGTACAAGCAAATCTATTACTTTTTTTTTTTTTTAATGTTCTTGTATGTATTTGAGTATTCTTAGCTTGGTGAATGTGAAATCACTTTGCAAACCGAATAGCCTATTTGCCTTTAGTAAATCAACCCCAACATGTCATTTGTCAGTGGGAGGAGACAGACCTCTTGTCATTTGCCTCATTTTTGACTCATAAATTTTATTGTGGACTGTTTTAGGATCTGACTGCCAGCTGAAATAAACAATACCAGGATGATGCCTTTAGCTGCAGGTATCATCCAGGTATAACCACTCAAAGTCCAGCAATGTACCAGTACGTGCTGGACCTTGTTGCGCATATACAGTATCTCACAAAAGTAAGTATACCCCTCACATTTTTGTAAATATTTTATTATATATTTTCATGTGACAACACTGAAGAAATGACACTTTGCTACAATGTAAAGTAGTGAGTGTACAGCTTGTATAACAGTGAAAATTTGCTGTCCTCTCAAAATAACTCAACACACAGCCATTAATGTCTAAACCGCTGGAAACAAAAAGTGAGTGCACCCCTAAGTGAAAATGTCCAAATTGGGCCCAATTAGTCATTTTCCCTCCCCAGTGTCATGTGAATTGTTAGTATTACAAGGTCTCAGGTGTGAATGGGGAGCAGGTGTGTTATATTTGTTATCACTCTCACTTTCTCATACTGGTCACTGGAAGTTTAACATGGCACCTCATGGCAAAGAACTCTGAGGGTCTGAAAAAAAGAATTGTTGCTCTACATAAAGATGGCCTAGGCTATAAGAAAAAAACAAAACATATACCCTGTTTCCCCGAAAATAAGACCTAGCGTGATTGTCGGTGATGGCTGCAATATAAGCCCTACCCCCCAAATAAACCCTAGTTAAAGTCCTTGTAGGTCTTATTTTCAGGGTAGGGCTTATTTTCAAGGAAACAGGGTAGGGCTTATTTGGGGGGTAGGGCTTATAATGCAGCCATCACCGACAATCACGCTAGGTCTTATTTTCAGGGAAACAGGGTAGGAGATATGGCACTTTAAAGGTGCAAATCATTGAAGACAACAATATGTAATGTAAAAAAGATACATACAAATTTTATTAAATGAACAACATCAATAAAAACAGTGCATACAGTATTTTCATGGCCATGGATGTGTGCAAGGCATCCTATTATTGACAATGATTTACTGTGATCACGTTCATGTTTTCTACATGTTTCACCATATGGCTTCTTCAGGAAAGAACATGAAAATTCATTAAATACCGAGTCCTATAATTTGACAACTTTAGTTGTGCAATAGAAACAGAGAAAATACAAATTAATAAAACAAATATGAATAAACTGTATTTTATGTATATCTCTGTCTGCAATGAAAGTTGAAAGACAATCCCCAAACAGAAACCAAAAAGCCATATCTCATGTTGTGAGTCTAGATCCCCGAACTATATTGAATTTAAAATGAAAAATGGAATCCGTCAAAATGCTGCGTCCACATTCCAAAACCCCCTGAATAATGTCAGGTCACCCGTAGGGAGGGGTGAAACTTAATATAATAACGTAATATAAAGTTTGTACAGATATGCTGTATGTAAATATATATTGTATTAATATACCAAATTATGGGGTAAAGTAATGTTAAGAATAAATTCTATGGCAAGGACATGTCCAAATTTTTGAACTTCGTGAAAAATTATCTGGAAAAATAAACTATTAAGCTGGAAGCCTCTACCGTCCAAGGGGGAACAGGAATTGTATCACAAGCAGAGTCATCAAAAAAAGTACTAGACAGGAAAAAGAGAGGAACCTTAGCATGTAATATTGATAACACAGTAATTTCACATGGGGCCTATGATCACAATCCGAAGATACTTGCCTGAATGTTGGGTTTGAAAGGAACACCCCCTTCCATCAATTTGGGGCACAAATTCCCCCAGGAAAGAAAAGGAACGGAAAATGGTATGCACCCCGCTTAACAGACAATGCCCGTGCATATTAAGATAAGATATCCTATTGTAGATATCAATTTGCCAATACTGATTTAAAAAAGGTAACAAATAGTGCTCCATCCTATTTGCAAAACCTGTTCTCCTATGCAAGACAACGTGAGGCTTCCAGGGATCCCAACAATATGGCAGCTGCCATGTGGATCCTTAAATACCCCTCCCCATTGCGTCCGAGCACGACTCAGGGCGTCACACCATGATGACGCACCATGGACACGAAATAGAGGGGAGTGACTACACAGCACGGCGATGCCAGATGTTCGGCACCCACATGCGCACCACGCCAAGACAGCATCCCGAGGACCACGCCCGTAGGGGCGGGGCCCTTAAGGCGTGACGAGAACCATACCCCGGCCTGCGGAGACACACTGGAAACCGGAAGTCCGCCCAGCAGAATCCCTCCCCCCACACGGGGTGCACACAGAGGACCTATGATAAGACAATCCCATGTACACCCTTGGGCGGCCGTACTGGGACCCAGTGGCAAATCAGCTGAGAAATGGCATGGACGCAGCAATGACAGAAATAACAAAACAAAATAAACAAAAACAACACCAAACGAAACAAAATAAAAATAACTAAACAGAAATATACAAAACTAAAATAAACAAAACAAAACTAAAATATATGAATCTAAACAAAACAAAATATAAGGTAAAAAAAAAAAAAATTAACACCCCTAAGTGAAAATGTCCAAATTGCCCAATTAGCCATTTTCCCTCCCCGGTGTCATGTGACGAGTTAGTGTTACAAGGCCTCAGGTGTGAATGGGGAGCAGGTGTGTTAAATTTGGTGTTATCACTCTAACTCTCTCATACTGGTCACTGGAAGTTTAACATGGCACCTCATGGCAAAGAACTCTGAGGATCTAAAAAAAAAGAATTGTTGTTCTACATAAAGATGGCCTAGGCTATAAGAAGATTGCCAAGACCCTGAAACTGAGCTACTGCACGGTGGCCAAGACCATACAGCAGTTTAACATGACAGGTTCCACTCAGAACAGATGATGCTGAAATTGGCTCCCTATTCGGCCAGCTTCTTATTCGAATGCAGAAGTTGACTCCTTTATTTCGGCTTCTTTTTCAGGTTGGATCTTTATTCACAAAGTTTATTAGTTACTAAACAATTATCTGCAAAGTTTATAATAAAATTATTAACTTTAACAACAATTCTGTCTCCCTAACTGCCATGTATTTAAAGGGGTAATTCTGAATAAAAACCTTTTTCTATATGAAAACCATCTTGGCTCACCCAGATGTGACATGTTTTCAAATAATTTGGCATTCTTATATTAAAGTTCAATTTGGCCTGGGACAAGTGATATAAATCATAAAATATGGCACCAAACGTGGCACCCTGGCATCTATGCATTTCAATGTGAAAATCCGGGTAAAAGAAACCAAGCTATTCCTATATGAAAACCATCTTGGCTCACCCGAATTCCACTTTTTTATACTTCTTGGGCATCCTTCTATATAGAAAAGTTCAATTTGGCCCGAGCCAAGTGATATAAATCATAAAAATTATCACCCCGACAGACATACATTTCAATGGGAAATTCCAATTAAGAAGCCAAGCCATTCCTATATGAAAACCATCTTGGCTCACCCAAATTCCACTTGTTTTATACTCCTTGGGCATCCTACTATATAGGAAAGTTCAATTTGGCCCCAGCCAAGTGATATAAATAACATATGGCACCAAACGTGACACCATGAAAGCCATGCATTTCAATGGGAAATTTTGAATAAGAAACCAAGCTATTCTTATATGAAAACCAATAAATTCCACTTGTTTTATACTCATTGGGCATCCTACTATATAGAAAAGTTCAATTTGGCCTGAGCCAAAATATCTAAATTACCAAATTTGGCACCCTGGCATCCATGCATTTTAATGTGAAGTTATATGAAAACCATCTTGGCTCACCTGAATTCCACTTGTTTTATACTAATTGGGCATCCTACTATATAGAAAAGTTCAATTTTTGGCCCGAATCAAGTGATCTAAATCACCAAACTTGGCACCCTGACATCCATGCATTTCAATGGGAAATTATGAATAAGAAGCCAAGCCATTCCTATAGGAAAAAAAGGGATAAATAACTGCTGCGCTTAATCTAACAAACCTAGGTCAGCTGACAAAAGCAATTTTCTAGTTTAATGCTGCTGTTCATATGGCCGTTATGGTTTCTTTAACATCCGACTTTTGGAAGGCAGCTCATTTCCGCCGCCTGCCCAATTTGTCCAACATATATAAGACACTACAGCGTCCATCTGGCCATGCCCCTGACAACATCAATCTATGACAAAACAACATAGGGAGGAGTCGGCGATGTGACACTGGTGCATGCTGGGACACGGTGGCCATCTTACTGATGGGGAAATGCTGGATTTTTAAAACAAACAAGCCTGGTTTTTGCTCTGGAGCATGTGAGTGTAAAATATTTTGTTTCAACATTAAAGTGATACTTTTAAAGATATGCTGCACCATGAGTTCCACTCTTTATATTCACATGTGATGGAATTACTTGTGGTGTTCGTGCAGGAATGTATCTAAAGGGAAGGTTACCATCGGAAGTGCTGCAACTACATATCTGCCTGCTATTCCTGATTTTGCTATCACTACATATCTGCCTGCTACCCCTGGTTTTGGATCTGTGGGGAGTGAAGGGTTCCTTGTGTAATCCAAACGTCTAAGTGGCCTTTAGGTCTACTAGTGAGGGTAAGTGGCTGTGTGATCGGGTGCTGGTGGTGGTTTCCTCACTGTTTTGTCACCTTCTGTCAATCAACTTGTGAAGTGTATAGGACTCTGTTTGGAATTATATCCTGTGGACTTTATTTGCACAAGAGCTGCATCTTATATAAATATTCCTATATGAAAGCCATCTTGGCTCACCCAAATTTCACTTGTTTTATATACTCATTGGGCATCCTATATAGAAAAGTTCAATTTGTCCCGTGCCAAGTGATATAAATCATAAAAATTTTCACCCCGATAGCCATATTTTTCAATGGGAAATTACGAATAAGAAGCCAAGCCATTCCTATATGAAAACCTTCTTGGCTCACCCAAATTCCACTTGTTTTATACTCATTAGGCATTTTTTTTAGTTAAAGTTCAATCTGGCCTGAGTCAAGTGATATAAATCATAAAATATGGCACCCTGACAGCTATACATTTCAATGGGATATTCCGAATACGCCAAGCTATTCCTATATGAAAACCATCTTGGCTCACCCAAAATTCCACTTGTTTTATACTAATTGGGCATCCTTCTATATAGAAAAGTTTAATTCGGCCCGAGCCAAGTGATAGAAATCATAAAATATGGCACCAAACTTGGCACCCTGACATCCATGCATTTCAATGGGGAATTCTGAATTAGAAACCAAGCTATTCATATATGAAAACTGTCTTTGCTCACTCGTTTCCCACTTGTTTTATACTCATTGGGCATCCTGCTACATAGAAAAGTTCAACAGGACAAAGCCAAGTGATAAAAACCATGAAATATGGCACCAAACTTGGCATCCTGACAGACCCTTGCATCTTTCATCCAGTGCTGCACTGACGTTTCTGGATTCTGCGTCATGGGGAAAGCAACATACCGTATATACTCGAGTATAAGTCGAATTTTTCAGCCCTTTTTTTTGGGCTGAAAGTGTCCCTTCGACTTATACTCGAGTCACCGCCGTCTGTCTGCATGATCAGCGTGTCATGCAGGCAGACGGCGGCCGGCGTGTAATGATACTGTTCGGCGGCTATTGCAGCTTTCAAAAGCCGCGCCTCCTGCTTGTCTGTGATAGGCTGAACAGCTGTCAGTGTACAGCCTATCACGGACATTCTCTCATCCTCGTCCGTGGTATGAGAATGAGAGAATGTCCGTGATAGGCAGTCAGCGGTCAGCCTATCACAGACGAGGAAGAGGCACGGCTTTTGAACTGTGGAATGGCCACGAACACTATCATCACACGCCGGCCGCCGCTTGAGGATGGAGATCGCCACAGAGAGGATGGAGATCACTACAGGGAGGCTGGAGATCGCCGCAGGGAGGCTGCACTGGACACAGGTAGGCTGCACATGCACACAGGACATGTACAGGACACAGGACACACATGTACAGGACACACATGTACAGGACACACACACACACACACATGTACAGGACACATGCACAGGGTACAGGTAGGCTGCACAGGACACTGGGAGGCATGCAGCTGCAGATGGGCATTGTTGACCCTCTGCATTTCTCACCCTCGTCTTATACTCGGGTCAATAAATTTTTCCCAGTTTTTTTGTGGTAAATTAGGGGCCTCGACTTATACTCGGGACGACTTATACTCAAGTATATACGGTAATTGTCAAATGATCTGTGGGAAAAAGGTAGCTGAACTGTATAAAACAGGAAAGGGATAAAAAAAATTGAGCTTTTTGGCCACAACAATAAACGCTACATTTGGAGAGGAGTCAACAAGGCCTATGATGAAAGGTACACCATTCCTACTGTGAAACATGGAGGTGGATCGCTGATGTTTTGAGGATGTGTGATCTACAAAGGCACAGGAAATTTGGTCAAAATTGATGGCAAGATGAATGCAGTATGTTATCAAAAAATACTGGAGGAATATTTGCATTCATCAACCAGGAAGCTGCGCATGGGATGTACTTGGACATTCCAACATGACAATGATCCAAAACACAAGGCCAAGTCGACCTGTCATTGGCTACAGCAGAATAAAGTGAAGACTCTGGAGTGGCCATCTCCGTCTCCTGACCTCAATATCATTGAGCCACTCTAGGGAGATCTCAAACGTGCAGTTCATGCAAGACAGCCCAAGAATTTAGAGGAACTGGAGGCTTTTTGACATAAGGAATGGGCAGCTTTACCATCTGAGAAGATAAAGAGCCTCATCCACAAATATCACAAAGACTTCAAGCTGTCATTGATGTTAGGGGGCAATACACAGTATTAAGAACTGGGGTATGTAAACTTTTGATCAGGGTCATTTGGGTAGTTTCTGTTGTCATTATAATTTAAAAAGAGTAATCACAGTTGATTTATAATAAATAGCTTCAGCCAAACACTAACCATGAGTGAAAGAAAAGTTTTTGTTTTGTCATTCATATTCTCTGAAAAATGGCAATGAAATCATAAATTCTGGGTATGCAAACTTATGAGCACAACTGTAGAAAAGGTCAATTTGGCCAAAGCCAAGTGATATAAATTGGATGAAAATGGACCGCCTGTCCGTTTTCATCCAATTCGATCCTCCAGACAGATAAAAAATAGGGTTTCCATCCGTCTGAATTTGACAGACAGGATCGGATCACCCACGTGAAAGGGGCCTTAGGAGTCAGAGATTCCTGCTGCAGCTCTGATCAGCCAGGCATGACTGTTGGCCATAGATGGATGTTTTTTTTTTTTTTTCGTTCAGCCTGCAGGCTGAACAAAAAAAAAAAACAAACAAAAACCACATAGATTCCTCCGTTCACACAACGAAATCCTCTTTGCTGGGACATTGTATTTTGACAGCAGGGACTCTTGATGTTAGCCACTGATTGAGAAACATTTTCCAACAGCCCCATTTAACAGAAGTCGATCTAACGATTGACTCCTGTCAAGCGGGAGTGGCCACATAGACCAAAATTTGTCCGGTCTCTGCTGAACCAGCTGAATTTTGGTCCATCTATGACCAGCTTTAGTGTAGACATTTCTTATCATACATCACGGTACACACAGCCATAGTAGTTACTATGTGGGTTTTAGGCCACCTTCAGGTGATGGACACTGGCACGCCCTAAATTAAAAAGTCCACTCCCTATATAACTCCTACCACTGGTGGGAGTACCCCAGTCTTTTGCCAGTGTCTAAGGTGTTGGTCACGAGTGAAGATGTGCTGTGCTGAGCTCCACTGGAGCAATCCTTGCTGGGGCTAGCCATGCAAACCGGATCCATTCAAAGTGTCTTTATGGCCGAATTGAATGGTACCCAGGTCTCATATCCGAAGAAACAAGGTTTTGCCTGTAATGCTTCTCTTTTAGAGAGCTGGACCCCGGGATCCAGTACTTTTTGGTAGTAAGGCCATAAAGTTTTACTGGCGGAGGTGCTATTACAGATCCAGGATTGTGGGTTTCCTCGAGGATCCCCAGCTCCTAAAGGTTTAACGGAACCCACCGTGCAGGGTGAAGAACTCTGCCGCGGGAAAGGTAAGTGGAGTTTTTTAAGAAATTTTTAAGAATGTTCTTATGTCTCCTTTAAATCAGTAAATGTTGTCATGCCTATGTGTCACCACTGGGGGTTGTATTGAGCATTTATGTCTCGTGCTTCTCAGAGAACTCACGTTTGTCCAAGGAAACAGCAAGTTTTCTCTCCTCCGGTGCAGCAAGACCTCCGGTAAGTCTGGGGGGGTTCCCTCTCCCCACGGATGCTCCCCTGTACCGTTTTTTACTTCCCCTCTTCTCGGGGGGAAAGGGCGCCAAAGGTTTTAAAAAAAAAAAAACCCGGCACAAAAGGCACGCCGTTTGGCGGCTTCCAGGCCCCCCTCCACCATTCCTCCTTCCTCCCGGTGGATCCCATAAGA
Source organism: Lithobates clamitans (assembly GCA_037952925.1). Taxonomy (NCBI): domain Eukaryota; kingdom Metazoa; phylum Chordata; class Amphibia; order Anura; family Ranidae; genus Lithobates; species Lithobates clamitans. The sequence goes on from JBBGZY010001009.1 coordinate 3,631,044, forward strand.
TCAGGGGCTCGCGCTCACGCTCTTTTTTTTAAAAAAGGGGGGGAAGGGCGGTAGATGGCGGGGGGGCTTAGCGCGGCGTTGGAGTCCTCCAACATCCAGCGCTGGAAGGTCTGGTTTTTAAAACACCATTGTGTTATTTATGCTGCAGGAGGGACACAAGATCCCTTTGATACATTTTACTACTGCATCAGGCTGAGCATTAAAAGCAGTGACAGAGCTGGACTATTTGCTCAAGCAGTGGATGCATTCCTTCTGCTGGTACCTCTGCTTTGTGCATCGGGCTATGGCAGAAGGGGGGTAAAATCACCTCAAAAAAGGGCTCTAGAAAGACTTATTTAGTCACACGGAAGCCTAGATCCATCCCAGTAAGATGCCATCCTCCCCTGAGAGTAATATGGCTGGTCACGGTGAGCCGTCAGAAGTGTAAACACTGCAGGCCCTTTGTATATTACTAAGGAGTTTTTTTTCTTCAACCATTTTAAGCTTGAAGTGAAAGTTTGATGCTTTAATCACATCCCAGAGTGGGACTAAGTGTAACAGGTCCCCGTCCTTTACTCAGGACCCTCATACTGAGGAACAAGGAGCGAGAGATGGCGAATTTCTCTCCAGGACCAGGAAAAGGCTCTCTTCTTCCGAAGAACCTGATGCGAAGTATCAAGCTCGCAGGAAAGGCTGTGTACAGTCGCTCACTGAATTGGTCCGCTCCACATTTTTACTGCCAGTAACACAGTCAGTCAATTGCTCTGGGTTCACTGAAAGCCCCCCCAATTTGTTCATGCTTTTTCTATCAATTCATGGCTAAGAAAGCTTATGTATTCTGAGTGAGAGCACCCAGATAAACAGTTTTTTTCCTCTGAAAAAGTTCTCAATACTTTATTCTATGGAGGAAGGGTTTTATGGGGAGTTCCAGCAATTAACGCTGCTATATCCTCTGTAAACAAAAACCTGACTTATCCAGTAGACAATGCTCATATGCTAAAGGGTCCAACAGATAAGAAGTTGGTGTTCCGAGTATCTCAGTCCTTAAAGGACCAGTTTATAGAAGTACTCAAAGTTATTCCTGATCAGCAGGCCCAGGGTTTGGCCGGCATATCAGAAGCGTTCTGTTTTACAGCTGACACTATAAAAGATTCTATTCTCCAGGCCTCACGGCTCATGCTAAGGCTGGTACATGTGCATAGAATCCTATGGTTGAGAGATGGTCAGCCGAAGTGCCATGCAAAAAGCTGTTGGCCAGTTTCCCTTTTTATGGTGAACGGTTATTTGGAGACAATCTGCATAAGTACAGTGGGGACGGAAAGTATTCAGATCCCCTTAAAATTTTCACTCTTTGTTATATTGCAGCCATTTGCTACAATCATTTAAGTTTATTTTTTTTCCTCATTAATGTACACACAGCACCCCATATTGACAGAAAATCACAGAATTGTTGACATTTTTGCAGATTTATTAAAAAAGAAAACTGAAATATCACATGGTCCTAAGTATTCAGACCCTTTGCTGTGACACTCATATATTTAACTCAGGTGCTGTCCATTTTTTCTGATTATTCTTGAGATGGTTCTACACCTTCATTTGAGTCCAGCTGTGTTTGATTATACTGATTGGACTTGATTAGGAAAGCCACACACCTGTCTATATAAGACCTTACAGCTCACAGTGCATGTCCGAGCAAATGAGAATCATGAGGTCAAAGGAACTGCTCAGAGACAGAGTTTTGGCAAGGCACAGATCTGGCCAAGGTTACAAAAAATTCTGCTTCACTTAAGGTTCCTAAGAGCAGAGTGGCCTCCATAATCCTTAAATGGAAGATGTTTGGGTCGACCAGAACCCTTCCTAGAGCTGGCCATTCGGCCAAACTGAGCTATCGGGGGAGAAGAGCCTTGGTGAGAGTTGTAAAGAAGAACCCAAAGATCACTGTGGCTGAGCTCCAGGAATGCAGTCGGGAGATGGGAGAAAGTTGTAGAAAGTCAACCATCACTGCAGCCCTCCACCAGTCAGGGCTTTATGGCAGAGTGGCCCGACGGAAGCCTCTCGTCAGTGCAAGACACATGAAAGCCCGCATGGAGTTTGCTAAAAAAACACCTGAAGGACTCCAAGATGGTGAAAAATAAGATTCTCTGGTCTGATGAGACCAAGATAGAACTTTTTGGCCTTAATTCTAAGCGGTATGTGTGGAGAAAACCAGGCACTGCTCATCACCTGTCCAATACAGTCCCAACAGTGAAGCATGGTGGTGGCAGCATCATGCTGTGGGGGTGTTTTTCAGCTGCAGGGACAGGAGGACTGGTTGCAATCAGGGGAAAGATGAATGCGGCCAAGTACAGGGATATTCTGGACGAAAACCTTTTCCAGAGTGCTCAGGACCTCAGACTGGGCCGAAGGTTTACCTTCAAAACAAGACAATGACCCTCAGCACACAGCTAAAATAACGAAGTAGTGGCTTCACAACAACTCTGTGACTGTTCTTGAATGGCCCAGCCAGAGCCCTGACTTAAACCCAATTGAGCATCTCTGGAGAGACCTAAAAATGGCTGTCCACCAACGTTTAGCATCCAACCTGACAGAACTGGAGAGGGGTCTGCAAGGAGGAATGGCAGAGGATCCCCAAATCCAGGTGTGAAAAACTTGTTTCATCTTTCCCAAAAAGACTCATGGCTATATTAGATTAAAAGGGTACTTCTACTAAATACTGAGCAAAGTTTCTGAATACTTAAGACCATGTGATATTTCGTTTTTTTCTTTTTTAATAAATCTGCCAAAATTTCAACAATTCTGTGTTTCTGTCAATACGGGGTGCTGTGTGTACATTAATGTGGAAAAAATGAACTTAAATGATTTTAGCAAATGGCTACAACATAACAAAGAGAGAAAAATTTAAGGGGGTCTGAATACTTTCAGTCCCCACTGTATATATAAAGAATTTCTAAGGGGGAAAGTTCCCTTTTTCTGGTTAAGAAGTTTAAGTATTTTTCTTTTAAATATGCGTCTTCTCCAGTGACAGGGGCATCTGCCTCCAGGCAGTCACGACGGCCTCCACCGTCAGGATTCAAGCGGTAAACCTCATGGTCAGTCCCAGGGTCAAAAGAGGACCTGGGGGAGGTAACCCACAAAACAAGATACTAAAGTCTTATGAAAGCGTGCCCCTACTCGCTCGAGTGGGGGGAAGGCTTCTACAGTTTTCAAGGGTCTGGCAGGAACAATGTCAGAGTTCCCGTCTCCTCGTTTTCTCCGATCAAAATGTTATCAGAGATCCAGTGAAAAGAAGTCTCTCTTTCTAGCTTTGGATCATCTCTTGTCTCAAAGAATGATATTGGTGGTCCCCTTGGTAGAGCAAGGATTAGGGTTTTATTTCAACCTTTTTTTACGGTTCCAAAACCGTACGGGGATGTCAGATCCATTTTAGATCTCAAAGATCTAAACCAGTTTTGAATATCCGTTTGTTCTTTTCGCATGGAGTCAACCCGATCAGTAGTCTCTGTCCTACAAGCGGGAGAACTTCTGACGTCAATCAACATCAAGGATGCTTTTTTCCATGTGCCGTTTTTCCCCGCTCACCAGAAATTTCTACACTTCAAGGTAGAAAATCTTCATTTTCAGTTTATAGCTCTGCCTTTTGGTCTAGCTACTCCACCGCGAGTGTTTACAAAGGTCCTGGCGCCTCTTTTAGCCAGGATAAGGGCTCAAGGTATAACAATACTAGCTTACATAGATCAATTCGGTAGCCCACTTAATCCAAACTTTGGTCACCACAGTCAGATGCCTGGAATACCTAGGTTGGATTCTCAACCTATAGAAATCCTCCTTAAATCCATCAAGGAGATTGCAGTACTTGGGGCTGATCATTGATACAGCTCAGAAGAGGATATTTTCTTCCCCAGGAAAGGATCAGTTCCATAAGGGAACTGATTAAGTTACTCAAGTCAAAGAAGTATCCTTCTATTCGGCTTTGCATGAATTTGTTGGGAAAGAAGGTGGCTTCTTTCAAGGCCGTTCCTTATGCGCTGTTTCATTTAAGACTGCTGCAAAACAGTATACTGTCAACTGGGGACAAGAAGGCCCAAGCTCTGGGCTTCCCAATGCGTTTATCCCCCAATGTGCGTCAGAGCCATAATTGGTGGTTGATATCCAAGAATCTTCAAAAAGAGAAATCTTTTCTGCCAGTTACCTGGAAGGTGGTAACAACAGACGCCAGCCTTCTGGGCTGAGGAACAGTCCTGGAAGAAGCATCTGTCCAAAGGAAATGGTCCAAATCAGAGATGACCTTGTCCATCAATTTTCTAGAGATTCGAGCAGTACGCCTGGTCCTCGAGGCCTGGACGTTTAAACTATGGAATTGTCCCATCAAGATCCAATCTGACAGTGCCACAGCTGTGGCTTTTATTTTTCACCAAGGGGGCACGAGAAGTCGTGCGGCCCAGAAAGAGGTGAATCATATTCTATCTTGGGCAGAAAACAACATTCCTTGCCTATTAGCAATTTTCATTCCAGGAATAGTGAATTAGCAGGCGGACTACTTGAGTCGCCAACAATTGTTCCCGGGAGAATGGTCCCTTCACCCGGACATGTTTCTGTTGATATACCAGAAGAAGGGAAGTTCCGGATGTGGAACTAGGTGTCAAGGACAAGGGTTCCGATGGCATACGAAACAGATGCCTTGATTTTTTCTGTGGGATCAGTTTTTTACTGATCTATGCATTTCCTCCTGTTCTGCTGCTTCCGCACCTTCTTCGCAGGATCAAGCAAGGAGGGAAGGAGGTGATTCTTGTGGCCCCAGTGTGGCCCCAAAGATCTTGGTTTGCTGAGATCATAAAGATGGCGGTGGGGGACCCTTGGTCCCTACCACTATGGCCAGACCTTCTCTCGCGAGGTCCGGTATTCCATCCTACCCTACAAATGCTAAAATTAGTGGTTTGGCTATTGAGACCCACATTCTGAAAGATCGTGGGCGGTTTTAAATAGCATTAAAGCTAAAGGTTTTGTAACTATTACATAGTTAACTTGGACTATATATGTGGGATCCCTGTGGTACCCACACAAGTGATCTCCATTAGCTTCTGGGTCCTGTGCTGAGTGGCTGTCCTGCTGCTTTGTGAAAACAGGAGGATGCTTGCTTACTTGGCATGTACTATTTAGGGAACACTTTGCATTTTCTCAATGAATACCGTGTCCTCTAAGTGGAAGAGGTGGAGAAGCAGGGCTGTGACGTCTCCGCCTCATCCAACCAGTGAATACTTTGTATCCATTGAGAAAATGCAGAATGTTCTCTCTATGGCACCCATGCCATGTAATCAAGTAACCTCCTGTGTCCACAATGCAGCAGGGCAGACACTTGGAATAGAATCCAGAAACCAGTGCTAAACACTGTATTAGTGGGGTCTACTACAGTAATTGCCAGATTCCATGGGAATCATACATACATTCTTACAATGGTAAAGAGCTAGACGAATGTAAAAATTGCCATAATTAAACTTTAGCTTCAGTCATCGTGGCTCTGGCCTCAATCACATAACCGGAGCTCGCGAACCCGGAAGACAGACAGGGGGAACATGTTAGCCCTCTCAGAGGTGACTTTACAGCTTCGTTCAAAGGTGAGTATTTCATAATGTGCTAGTATGTGTGGCATACTAGCACAATATGCCATTGCCTTGCAGGGTTTTTTTTTAACATCGCGGTTTATAACTGCTTTAATGTGGCTATTGTACATGACCACTGGAGCTATTTACCATAAGAACATTTTAATAGCTGACCACTTTTATTAATGTGCTAGTATGAATTTCACACAATTCATAGTTTGGTTGGTAAAGTATGAGATGCTATGGCTTAAATTTGTTTCTTGTTGTCAAATAGACCTTGTTTAATGTAAATATATGTATTGGGTATAGTGAGATGTACACAAAATTTTTGTAGCAGGGTTTACATAATATCATGGCTGATTTATTTATATATATATATATATATATATATATATATATACACACTGTGTATATATATTTATAATGCAGGCTAGCCTGTGCCTCTAAGGTGGAATGCAAGACTTATGGGTTTGCTGTATGGGGTAATGAGGTTGAATGACAGTGACAGAATTATTGTCACCTCTAGGAATATCTTGCAGCTGTCAGTATGTGTCATCCCCTCTTACATACACAATGACAGAGCAGACACTGTGACAGCTGAGGGAAGACAGTAAGGGGTAGGAGAGATGGAGGGGTAGTGTGGTGATTTAACCCCTTGTGTGCTAGAGGATTGTTCTGTAACAGCGTAAATGTTCTGTAACCAAAATGTGCCACGTTTTCTCCAGTGCTACAATCATTTTATTTATATATATATTTATATATATATATATATATATATATATATATATATATATATATATATATATATATATATATATATATATATATATACTGCTCCTCTGTGATTATTTACAAATAATTTTTTGTATAATACCAGTGAAGTGATCATCGCACAGTTACAATATCACACATGTCAGCTGATATAAAAGATAGAATTATTTTTATTTGCTTATAAAACCTTTTCTGTTTTGGTTATAGAAGCAATACCCAAGTCTGGTCTGTTGGCCACAGACACACCAGTTATATAAACTAGTCCTTGGGTTATATGTTCAGAACGAGAGAGGGAGCGGGATAGAGAGAGATTGATTGCCCTTCTCTGCACTTTCTACAGTTCTACACAGTGTTAATTTTGTCGACAAAAGCGTTTTCGTCAAAGATTTCGTCAGCATTTTTACAGTGACGAAAACTAAACGAAAAGTACAGCACATTTCTTTTTCATACATCATAGGACACAGAGCCTCAAGTAATTACTTGGTGGGTTATGGGCCTACCTTCAGGTGTTGACACTGGTATAACCAATACAGGAAGTTGACTTGTATAAAGTCTTCCTTTAAAACTAGGAGCTTAAAAGGGTTTGTAAAGGTAAAAATTTTTTCACCTTAATGCATTCTATGCATTAAGGTGAAAAAACTTTTGACAATACCGCCGCCCCCAGCCCCCCCGTTTTACTTACCTGACGCCTCGAATCTTCGCTGCTCGTTCTCGTCATCTTCATTGCAGCTCAGCCTGGTCACTGATTGGCTGCAGTGGATGGATTGAAAGCAGCGCAGCAATTGGCTCGCGCTGCTGTCAATCACATCCGATGACGCGGCGCGCCGGGGGGCGGGGCCGAGTGATACAGCGAGCGGCTATAGCCGCCGGCTGTATCACGGGAGTGCGCCCGCAAGCACTCACCACCATGCGAGGGAGCTCGCATTAAGGTGGTGAATGCATGCGGGGAGGAGCTGAAACAGCCGCCGAGGGACCCCAGAAGACCAGGTTCGGGGCCACTCTGTGCAGAACGAGCTGCACAGTGAAGGTAAGTATAACATGTTTGTTATTTAAAAAAAAAAAAAAAAAAAATTACCTTTACAACCCCTTTAACAAGCACTGCTGATAAAAATTCCCCTCCCCCTCCCCTCTCCTCCTGGAGAGGTGGAGTAACAGCTGACACTAATGTTTAATCAGGTTCTCACCTGAGGCTTAACACAGACGCTCTCAGTTCATATGCTGAAGACAGAAGTCTGTCACATTAAGACACAGGAGTGCTGGGCATGTAAAGGTGTGTAAACAGGCATTTCCAGTACAGGGAATATTATGGTACTCAGCATCAAAGGCTGATCCTTATGGTGACATTGTTTTCTTTTGCTAAAACTATTGTTCAGCAAATACCATAATTTGTTAAAGTGCCTCTGCTGTTGTGCTTCGCACATTTGATTTCCAGTGTACCACAAAGGTACCAAGGATTCCACCCCCAGGTGCTGGGAACTCCAGTCATGCCTCCACACTGTCATCCTCTCCGGAGATACCTGACATGGCTAGCCAGGGTGAATCATTGGAAGCAATTGGTGGTGCAACTGCTTCTCACACTTCAGCCCCTGTGTATGTGACTGAAGATGCATTCTCCTCTGCCCTGTTGGGCTTAGAAGGAAGATTAGCGGCTTTAATCGCATTCTCCATCCAAGTGGATAGGAAGCATGCTAGATCCCCCTCCCCCACCTCAAACCCCTTTTTCCAAGGGAACAGTGGGCACAGGATGAGGTGTTATCCTCAGGTGATCACGGGGAAAAGCAACCCAAATTTTCCTCTGTGGAGGAAACAACAGTTGATGAACCTTATGCAACCTCACAATCTGACAGATTGATGGTACAAACTCTTACAGAGATGGTTCATTCCACTTTTTATATTACTCCTAACAGAGTAAGCTGAAAGTCTAGGTCCCTTTGTTTTGTTTTTTTTAAAAAAAACCTTTTACAGCGCTTATTTTTGCTGAATGGGATCTTCTGGATAAGCATTTTTTCCCTCCAAAGAGTTTCCTAGTTCTCTATCATGGAGGAAAAATTCACAAAGGTTGGAAAGTACCAGCAGTAGACGCTGCGATTTCCAGCATCAATAAAGATGCATAATTGCTTAAGCATTTAACAGATAAGGAGTTGGAATTTTTTTGTTAAAATCCTCCTACCAATGGCGCTATGTGTCGCCATAGATGCCATAAAAGACCCTATCCACCAGGCGTCTCGCCTTGCGCTTGTGCTAAAACACATGCTTAGGACCCTGTGGTTAAAAGGGTTGGTCAGCCGAAGCATCTTGCAAAAAAGGGTGTCTGACTAGTTTCCCTTTTCATTGGGGAAGGTTTGGTGAAATACATCCAAATGATTTCTAGCAGTAAAGCTCTTTTGTCCAGTAGAAGGTTTGAGGCTGGGTTCACACTGGTGCGACACGACAGCCGTCCTACTCTGGATCCGACTTTGCCCTGCGACATGAAGCCGGCATGTGTCCGACTTTCAATGAACGGGGATCCGACTTGGATCCCCGCCAATGCCCGACACTGTGTTTGGTATGAATCTTTAGGGGGAACTCCGCGCCAAATTTTAAATAAAAATCCGGCATGGGTTCCCCCTCCAAGAGCATACCAGGCCCTTGGGTCTGGTATGGACCTTGATGGGAACCCCCTACGCCGAAAAAACGGCGTGGGGGGTCCCCCCCAATCCATACCAGACCCTTATCCGAGCACGCAGCCCGGCCGGACAGGAATGGGGGTGGGGACGGGCGAGCGCCCCCCCCCCTCCTGAACCGTACCAGGCCGCATGCCCTCAACATGGGGGGTTGTTGCCTTGGGGGAGGGGGGCGCGCTGCGGCCCCCCCACCCCAAAGCACCTTGTCCCCATGTTGATGAGGACAAGGGCCTCTTCCCGACAACCCTGGCCGTTGGTTGTCGGGGTCTGCGGGCGGGGGGCTTATCGGAATCCGGGAGCCCCCTTTAATAAGGGGGCCCCCAGATCCCGGCCCCCCACCCTATGTGAATTGAGTATGGGGTACATGGTACCCCTACTCATTCACCTAGGGAAAAAGTGTCAATTTAAAAAAAAAACACTACACAGATTTTTAAAGTATTTTATTAGACAGCTCCGGGGGTCTTCTTCCGACTTCGGGGGTCTCTCCGGTTCTTCTCCGCGCTCTCCGGGTCTTCTGCCGGGCTCCTCCGCTCTCTTCTGCTCTTTTGCCGCTCTTTTGCTTAAGCAGAGGAGTCCGGTCTTCAGTCTTCGGTCTTCTGCCCTCTTCTCCTGATGTTGACACGACGCTCTCTCCGGCTAGAATGCTCTCTGTGCGCTCTGCTCTGACTTATATAGGCGGTGACCCCGCCCCCTTAAGCCGTCACAGTCCCTGGGCATGCTGGGACTGTGACGTTTTAGGGGGCGTGGTCATCACCCGATGACCACGCCCCCCGTATGCCGTCATAGTCCCAGCATGCCCAGGGACTGTGACGGCTTAAGGGGGCGGGGTCACCGCCTATATAAGTCAGAGCAGAGCGCACAGAGAGCATTCTAGCCGGAGAGAGCGTCGTGTCAACATCAGGAGAAGAGGGCAGAAGACCGAAGACTGAAGACCGGACTCCTCTGCTTAAGCAAAAGAGCGGCAAAAGAGCAGAAGAGAGCGGAGGAGCCCGGCAGAAGACCCGGAGAGCGCGGAGAAGAACCGGAGAGACCCCCGAAGTCGGAAGAAGACCCCCGGAGCTGTCTAATAAAATACTTTAAAAATCTGTGTAGTGTTTTTTTTTTAAATTGACACTTTTTCCCTAGGTGAATGAGTAGGGGTACCATGTACCCCATACTCAATTCACATAGGGTGGGGGGCCGGGATCTGGGGGCCCCCTTATTAAAGGGGGCTCCCGGATTCCGATAAGCCCCCCGCCCGCAGACCCCGACAACCAACGGCCAGGGTTGTCGGGAAGAGGCCCTTGTCCTCATCAACATGGGGACAAGGTGCTTTGGGGTGGGGGGGCCGCAGCGCGCCCCCCTCCCCCAAGGCAACAACCCCCCATGTTGAGGGCATGCGGCCTGGTACGGTTCAGGAGGGGGGGGGGCGCTCGCCCGTCCCCACCCCCATTCCTGTCCGGCCGGGCTGCGTGCTCGGATAAGGGTCTGGTATGGATTGGGGGGGACCCCCCACGCCGTTTTTTCGGCGTAGGGGGTTCCCATCAAGGTCCATACCAGACCCAAGGGCCTGGTATGCTCTTGGAGGGGGAACCCATGCCGGATTTTTATTTAAAATTTGGCGCGGAGTTCCCCCTCAAGAACATCTGAGCACAAGTCGCATGCCGAAGTCGATCATGCAAGACGGCAATCCGACTTTGATCCGACTTCAATGATAGTCAATAGGCTGAAGTAGGATCAAAGTCGGACCAAAGTAGTACAGGGAGCATTTCTAAAGTCGGAACGACTTGTGTCGGACCAGTTAGGACGGCTCCCATAGGGAAACATTACATTTCACACGTCATGCGACATGAGCTCCCAATGTCGGAGCGTTTGTCGGACCAGTGTGAACCCAGCCTTAATGTCGTTTTATTTAAAGTGAGGCCACAACAGCTCACAGGTTAAGTACTCTGACGGCCAGTGCAGCCATGGGAGACTTCCTGACAGACATGGGTTCAGATCCACATGTCGGCGTTCACTAGTGAAGGAGCCACTCCTCACAGGTTAACTACTCTGACGGCCAGCGTAGCCATGGGAGGCTTCCTGAAAGACGTAAGACCTCGTCCTCACGTTGGCTCCTTGTGACCTTGGACAAGTCACTTAAACGGTTTCCTTCCCCTGCGCAGGGGCAACTGCCTCTAGGCAGCGGTGACAGCCTCCACCGTCAGACTCTAGGGCATGATTTCCAAGAAATACTGTTCAGATCTGTGCTATTTCAAGGTAGTCCCTGCACTACTTTGGTACCACTTTGATGCGACTTGAGGTCCATAAACCTCTAGAATGCACAGGCATTGTTTCCTGTTGCATTAAAATTGCGGCCGACGTATTCTCGTCGGCAAAAGATCACGGTAAAATCGCGCAACTTTGGGGTTGCAATAGTGGAAACTGAGCCTAAAAAGGAGAAAATATTTAGCCCCTGTATACATGATTGAAGATGCGTTTTTCCTCCGCCCTGCAGGGCCTAGAAGGAAAATTAGTGACTTTAATTGCATCCGCTATCCAAGGATGGGAAGAATGTTAGATCCCCCACTTGAAGATCCCTTATCAAGGGAACAGTGGGTAGAGGATGAAGGATTACCCTCAGGTAATCGGGAAGAAAGGCAAACCGAGTACTCCTCTGCAGAGGAGACAACTAGAGTTGAACTTTTTTTCAGCCTCGAAATCTGAGAAGTTGCTGGTACAAACCTCTTGCAGAGATGAGTTGTGCCTCTTTCAAGCTACCTCTAGTAGAGTCAGCTGATAGTTCTGTTTTTTCTTAGGTTCCTTGCAACCTTCACTGCCTTTTTCATGCATTTCCTGTACATGTACAGAGCCACGCAGAAATTCAACAGATCCATTCTAGATCTAAAAAAATCAAAATCAGTTCCTGAAGATCCGCTCTTTCTATGGAATCGATCAAGTCAGTAGTTTCTATCCTGCAAGAAGGAAAACTTCTGGTGCCTATCGGCATCAGGGATGCATATCTGCATGTCCATATATTTCCCGCTCACCAAAGGTTTCTGAGGTTCGAAGTAGAACAGCAGCATTTCAGTTTATAGCCTTGCCCTTCGGGCTAGCTACAGCATCTCGAATGTTCACAAAGGTGCTAGCCCCACCTATAGCCAGGTCAAGGGCACAGGGCTTAAACAGTCTTGGCATACCTAGATGATCTATTGCTAATAGACCAATCGCTGTTCGGAGTAAGGTGTACGCATTACAACCAGTTACCTGGAAAGGTCTGGATTGCGTTCTCAACCTAGTAAAGTCTCCATTAAAATCGCTAAAAAAGGGCTGCAGTATTTGGGTCTGATCATAGATACAGCCCAAAAAAAGGGTCTTCTTGCCCAGAAAGAGAAAAAAAATAATACACAACTCCATAAAAGAGTTGGTGCGGATGGTCAGGTCAAAAGGAGGTCCCTCCATTCGCCTTTGCATGAGGTTGTTAGAAAGGATGGTGGCTTCATTCGAAGCAGTTCCCTTTGCCCAGTTCCATTCGAGAATGTTGCAAAACAGTATTCTATTTGCTTGGAACAAAACGATCCAAGCTTTGGACTTGCCAATGCGGCTGTCCCCAAGGCTGTCCCAAAGCCTCAATTGGTGGTTACTAAAGAATGTCCTAAAGGGTAAATCCTTCAGACCACTTATCTGGTAAGTGGTAATGACAGAAGAAAACTGTCCAAGGACAGTGTTCAAGTACCCAAAGAGCCTTGCCCAGCAACATCCTATAGATTCGGGCAGTGCGTCTGGCTCTAAAAGCCTGGACTTCCAGATTAAGGGATTGTCCCAACGGGATCCAATCCCTCAATGCCACGGCTGTGGCCTATATCAATCACCAAAAGGGGCACCAAGAATCTCTCAGTGCAGAGAGAAGTGAACCATATTCTAACTTGAGCAGAAAGAAATATTACGTGCCCATCGGCAGTCTTCATTACGGGAATAGAGAATTGGCACGTGCACTACATGTGCCGCCAGCAGATTATTCCCAGGGGAATGGTCTATTCACCCCGACATGTTTCGGACTGTTTGTCAAGGATGGGGGACTCCGGGTGTAGATATTCTAGCATCCAGTGCAACATAAAGTTAGTCAACTTTGTGTCCACAACAAAGGATCCATTCGCATGCAGAACAGATGCGTTGGTGATACTGTGGGATCAGCTTTTACTGATTTATGCATTTCCCCCTATTCAGTTGCTGCCTCGACTTCTTTGCAGGATCAAGCTGGAAAGAAAACCGGTAATTCTGGCAGCACCAGCATGGCCCACAAGGTCATGGTATGCAGAGGTCGTAAAGATGGCAGTGGAGGATCTGTGGTCCCTTCCACTAAGGCCAGACCTGCTCTCTCATATTCCATCCTACTTTACGAATGCTAAATTTAATAACCTGGGTATTGAGACCCACATTCTGAAAAGACGTAGGCTTTCCAGGGCAGTTATTTCTACTTTAATGTTAGGAAGCCAGCTTCTAGAGCTATATATTGTAGAGTCTGGAAAGCTTATGTTTCCTGGTGTGAATCCAAGGGTTGGCACCCTCGGAGATATATTAGAGGCAGAATTCTTGCCTTTCTACAAGTAGGCGTAGAGATGAAGTTGGCCCTGAGTACTATTAAGGGACAAGTCTCAGCCTTATCAATTTTATTTCAAAGACCACTTGCTATGCATTCTTTAGTCCGGGGTTTCATGCAAGGAGTGATGCAGATTAATCCGCCAGTTAAATCACCCTTAAGCCCTTGGGACTTGAATTTAGTTTTGTCAGTGTTACAAAAACCGCCATTCGAACCATTACAGCATGTTCCCTAAGTCCTTCTGACTAGGAAGCTGATATTTTTGGTTGCTATATCCTCAGCAAGGAGGGTTTCAGAATTGGCTGCTCTTTCCTGTAAAGAGCCTTATTTGATTATTCATGAGGACAGAGTGGTGTTATGCCCTCGTCCAGGCTTTTTGCCAAAAGTGGTTTCAGGCTTTCATCTGAATGAAGATATTGTCCTGCCATCGTTTTTTCCAAAACCATGTTCCAAGGTAGTAAAGTCACTACATTGTCTTGATGTGGTGAGAGCAGTGATGATCTATTTAAAGAAAACTGCTCAGATTCGTAAGACTGATGTCTTGTTTATTCTGCCAGAGGGTCCTAAAAAAGGACAGGCAGTGTCAAAATCCACTGTGGCTAAGTGGATTCAGCAAATTATAATTCGAACTTATGATTTAAAGGGAAAGATTCCCCCTTTTCAAGTTAAAGCGCACTCTACCAGAGCAGTTGGTGCTTCTTGGGCAGTGCGTCACCAGGCCTCCATGTCTCAGATCTGCAAGGCCGCGACTTGGTCTTCAGTGCATACATTTACAAAATGTTATCAAGTAGATGTAAAATGGAATGAGGATATCGCCTTCGGGCGCAATGTGCTGCAAGCAGCAGTATAATTCTTCAAGGTCTGAGGGTGTCCTATGGGTTGTGTCTCCCTCCCCTCAAGTACCATTGCTATGGGACATCCCACCAAGTAATTACTTGAGGCTCTGTGTCCTATGATGTACGATAAAGAAAATAGGATTTTTAAAACAGCTTACCTGTAAAATCCTTTTCTTGGAGTACATCATAGGACACAGAGCTCCCGCCCCTCTGTTTTATGGGGTGAGAGTATATTGCTTATATTGCTTGGCTACAAAAACTGAGGACTCCTGGAAGGAGGAGGGATTATATAGGGGAGTCCACTTCCTGTATTGGTTATACCAGTGTCAACACCTGAAGGTAGGCCCATAACCCACCAAGTAATTACTTGAGGCCCTGTGTCCTATGATGTACTCCAAGAAAAGGATTTTACAGGTAAGCTGTTTTAAAAATCCTATTTTTCGTCCACTGACAAAAACTATGAGGACAATCTGATCCGTTTTCATTATCGAATGACAACGAGACAAAAGTGGCAAGAAGGGATGTTTACCAACTTTTTTATGGAGCTCCGCCTACTTCTGCAATCCACAGCAAGCAAGCACCATGCCACAGTGATGACCCAGAGAGTGCGAGAGTGCGAGTGTGAGCGGCACTGTGTGCATTACAGACCTAAGCCTCCCAACTCCACCTGACGCCGTGCCAGGCGCCCGCCGTCCAGAGGCAGAGCAGACTGTGTGAGTGCAGTGCAGTACTTACAATAATTGTGGTACAGCAGGCCTGAGGCCTCCCTTCCCCTTAGACGACCACCGCCCGTCCAGAGAACACTGTGCAACAGTGCAAGTGCAACTGTGCAGGCCTCCTCTGACAGGCAATGGCATCCAGGCCTCTTTGCACTGTCAATTATAGGCCATCCCTCAGACCACCATCCAGGCTCCAGCACTGTGTGTGCTGCATGCCATTTATTTCCAAATTTTACAGGCCTACGTTACTCAGACCACCATCAAGAGCACTGTGCACACTGCACTGCATCATACAGGCTTCCAGTTCTTCCCCATTGTCCGTCCACGACTCCAAACTATACCGGAAATGTCGGCTTCTGTGACTGTCACTGGAAAGAGAAGATCTATGGATGTATTTTACATTTGATGTTAAGGGCAAGAAGACTCTATACAAACTTGAAGCGTCATTTGCGGACAACTCATTCTGAAATTCATACAAAGGTAAGCACAGCAACACTTAACTCCACTTTATGGGAACAGTCTTATGTACATTGGCATTGCAGGGATTTTTTTTTTACAAACTTTCCTGCAAATTTCATACCTTTTTGTTATTCTGAAGTAAAAGCTGTTTGTTTTTCTATGTTGTGCACTTTAGTCACTGAATTTTAATGGGAGCGAGTGATTTGATTTCATAATATCTATCCGCTGCTGCTTTCGCTGAATTTAAGTATCTCATCAAAATATATGTAGAAGGATGTGGTGGTCAGTGGTCACTGAGAGGGACTGGGGCATTGTCAATTTTGCCACAGCACAGGCACCTAAAGGCCTAAGGCCATAGGCTATGGGAAGGGCTATACATGTAGTATATTCTAGAGCGACAACTTGGAGCTGACTCTGTGGGGTGAGAGAGAATGTAAAATCAGAATAACTTTAATTTTTCCCCCTAACCCCACAGATACAGAAAACCTCAAATGATGGGCCAAGTCAAGCCAGTGGCAGTGCACAACCACAGCAAACTATTTGCACTGCTCTTTTAGGTGCTTCAAAGTACAAAATTGACTCTAAGGAACAACATGCCAGGGTGGAGGCCATAGGAAGATGGATTGGGCACACCGGATTACCAGTCAGAACGATTGAAGATGAGGACTTTGTTAGCACGCACGATGGAGACAGTAAATAGGAAGCTGACTGTTCCAAAGAAAACTAAAATAAGCAATCTGATTGACAAACAGTATGAAGATGTAAAACAAAAATTCAAAAAGAGAGTGGCTGCTGCTCAGAGAGTATCTATTTGCACTGATTTGTGGACCAAAAAAGGACTCTCAGCTTCATTCTTCGCCAGATAAGTGCATGCTACTTTTGTGTTGAACAACATAAACCTGAACACATATTATTGGCCCTTGAACAAGTAGTCCAAACACATACTGCACAGTCAATCAAATTATCCAACCATGAGCATTTTCAGGGTGTTGCTTAATAGACTATGAAAAGATTGTTCCTTGTAATCTTTATAGATCCCACCAGATTGTAAGCTTTAAAGGGAAGTGGGAAGGGAAAGAAAAGAAGTAAAGGAGGAGTGAAGAAGAGTGTTGAGAAGGGAAGAATCCCCCCTCCTCGCCAGCCCCCGGGACCCACCCACCACGTGCAGAAACGACCCTGGTCACCTGGAGGTACCAACATAGGTGGCCCACGGCTCCCACACAGACTCAAATTTTGTCACTGTGTCCCTTAAGGAGCTAACCATTTTTTCTTGAGCCATTATCCAAGAGATTTTTCTCTTGGCCACAGTGAAGGATACGTAATGCCGCTTCCATGCCCTAGCAATGGTCAATTTAGTTCCCAAAAGGATGAAAAAAATCAGAGATTGCGTAGCTTTGGGTATCTGGCCATTGAGTAAAGCAATTGAGGGATCCTTTGGGAGTTGACAGCCTGTTACCTTGCAGATCATATAGAATAAATTTGCTTCAATCAAGACTGTGTTATTTATGTTTCTGTAAGACCGGAAGACATTGGTGTGCCAAGTGTCTATGCTTCAGTTGATCTTGGCCTCCTTCTCCCAGGTCAACATGTATGGGAGCTTGGAGTCGTCTGATGTTAGTGACAGGTAAATTACGGAAATGCCCCCCCTCTGCTCAGTGGCTTGGCCACACCATTGTTCATAGGTGGTTATGGGTGGGGGCAATGGTTTGTTACGCCATAGCGCATGTAGGAAGTGAGAGATTTGCATGAAACGAAATGATTCAGATTCGGCATCTCAGCTTGCTCTTACAGAAGCTAAGCGAGAGCGGGCCCCTGGGAGTTAAGTAGTGTCCAATGCGATATAGTCCTTTTTCTAACCACCAGCTGAAGGCTTTGATGTTCAAGCCCGGTGGAAATTTGGGGTTGTGAAAGATATGTGCTAGGGGAGTCATGTCCGGTGTCAGTGATGGGTGTTTTTTTCAGTTTATCCCATAGGGAGATTGAGAGAGCACAGGGGAAAAAACTGGTGGGTGATCTTTTACTGGACACCAGAGGAGGAAGTCCAGAGTGTGCAATGGAACTACTTGTCTCTCTATCTGCACCCAATCAGGCTTTTCTATGCGTGTGTAGATAATGGATAATTGTGCCAATCTAGCCGCGTGGTAATACCATAAGAGGTTTGGGGCCCCCAACCCTCCCCGTTTCCTCGGTGTGTATAGTACTTTTCTCGATAGACAGTGGCCTGATGAGCCCCAGATAAACTTTATCATCTTACTTTGAAATGTCCTCAAGTTATCTTCTCTGATCGAAATTGGTAGTGCTCAAAAAAGATAGAGTAATTTGAGGAGTAGAGTCATTTTTGCAGCGTTCAGTCTCCCTAGCCAGGATAAGTCATGAAGAGCCCAACCAGTGAGATCCTTGCTAAGTTTTTCATAAATGGGTGGGAAGTTAGCTGAATACAGTAGTTCCACCCTTGAGGTGAGCTCTATTCCTAGGTATCGGATTTTGGAGTCATTCCATGAAAAGCGGAAGGAAGTTTTGAGGTTTTCTGCAATAGCAGAGGGGATATTAACACTCAAAATTTGGGATTTGTTGAGATCGACAGTTAGACCCGAGGCTCTGGAGAAGTGATCAAGCAATTTACAAATGTTCGGGAGGGAAGTAGTCGGCGATGTAACGAAAAGCAGGAGGTCAACCGCAAACAGAGCGCACTTGTGAGTCTGTGAGCCGCATGAAACCCCTTGTATATCTGGGTTAGCGCGTATTGTGATTGTTAAGGTTTCTATTGCTATCGCGAATATTAGGGGTGACAGAGGGCACCCTTGTCTGGTTCCCCTGGCTATTGTTATGGTTTCCGAATAGAAGCCCTGTAATCTTATCCGCGCTTCTGGGTAGGAATAGAGTGCCGACATTAAACCCATGAATCTCTGTCTAAAGCCCCAGCGTTGTAGGATGTTAAATAGGTATGGCCATGAAACCGAATCGAAGGCTTTTTGGAGGTCTAGTGATAGAAGTAGCCCTTCTTGTCATGTCCCCTGTGTCCATCCCGATTGTAGTATCGAGATGATATCTATCGCTCTTCGGATTTGGTCCGGGCCTTGTCTGCCTGGGATGAATCCCACTTGATCCCTGTGAATATATAGGTTGATAAAAGATAATATGCGGTACGCTAGGATCTTGGTCAGAATTTCATATCATTATTTATAAGTGATATGGGCCTGTAATTTGCTACCTCCCCCTGATCCTTATGAGGTTTAGGGATAACGGTTATGTATGTTAAATTCAGCGTTCTGTCAAAGGGATCACCTTTCGTGTTAGCATTGAAGAAACGTGTAAGGTGTGGGGCTAGAGTCTGGGCAAATGTCTTATAATAAGGTACAGAGAATCCATCTGGGCCGGGAGCAGACCCCCTCTTTAGGTGTTTAATGACTTTGAGCACTTCCTCTACTGTAACAGGGGACTCCAGGATGTCATGGTGTTTGGCTTCTAGTTTTGGGAGTGGGAGTGAGTTCAAAAAAGGTCCTATGGGACTCATTAACTTCTATACCTGCCTTATATAATGTCTCGTAAAAGCGATGAAAGGTGTCCATAATGCGTTTGGGGTTTGTGGTGTGTTGGTTGCCCGATACACTTATTTTAGGTAGGGTTCGCTGTCTGGTAATGGGTGTCAGTTTGGCTGCTAGCATGGGGCCTATTTTGTCTCGTTGGTGATAAAACTTTGCTCCACTCCATCGCAGATGCTTTTCAGCTTTTGAAGTGAGGGCAAGGTTAAGGGACAAATGCGTGGCGTCCAGGTCAGCTACTGGAGCCAGTTTGGGGTCTCGTTTATGTAGGTTGCGTAAGCGGGCAAATTCTTTTTCTAGCTTTTCTATATCAATAGAGTGTTCCTTTTTCACCTGAGTAGAGATTTGGATCAATTTGCCTCTGATCGTGGCCTTGTGAGCGGCCCAGAGGGTTTCCGGAGAGATCTCCGCAGATGAGTTCAAGAGGAAGTATTCCTCAATAGCTTTCTCTATTTCTGTGGCCCTTACTGGTTCACTTAGCAGGGATTCATTTAGTCTCCAATGGAGGAGGGAAGTGCGGTTAGAGCTTCTTCTAAGGGACAGGAGGACAATGGAGTGGTCAGACCATACTGTGTCTCTGATTTAAGAGGATTTAATTTATTCTGGAGTTTTGGATACAGAGATAAATATGTGGTCAATTCTAGCATATGACTGGTGAGGGTGGGAGAAGTGCGTATAATCTTTTAGTGGGGTTAAGTTCTCTCCAGGCATAGACTAGTCCATTTTGATGGATTAATTTAGCAATCTTCAGACTTCTCCTGGGTGGGCTAATGAGCTGTGTTCCTGGCGGCTTGGTTTTGTCCAGACCTTGATCTAGGGCCATGTTTGAGTCTCCCCCATAAATGACTGTCCTGCCTAATAAGGGTTCTAGAATTTTGAACATTGACTGAAAAAAAGTAGTTTGGCTTTGATTGGGTGCGTAATATGAAATAATAGAGTAAAGGTGGTCGTCTAACGTGCCTTTTATGAGAATAAATCTGCCGTTAGGGTCCCTGTGCTCTAGGTGTGGTGTAAATCTGCAATTCTTAGATATAAGAATCGCCACTCCCCTAGTTTTGTCCTTGGCATTCGCGAGGAAAAGCAACGGGTAATTTGCATGGAGGAAAGAAGGACTATATCACCTTGGAAAGTGGGTCTCCTGAAGGAGTACTATATCGACTTTTTGGGAATGCATGGATTGCAAGATCTTCCGGCGTTTGACTGGAGAGTTCATCCCCTGCGCGTTGTGAGAGGCAACCCGCAGGGGAGGAGAGGGTGTGGAGTTGTCAGCCATCTAGCAGAGTGTGGTGGCCTGCAATCGATGCCCTGTCACCTACCTCAGAGACGTTCAATGGTCCCTTCTGGTGTTCCAAACAACGAGAGTTATGGTCCCAGTCAGTAGCTGTTTCGGCAGGAGGTTCCCGACGGCTGGCAAGGGTAGAGAAGAAGACAAAAGGTTAGAAAAAGAAAGGAAAAGGAAGATAGAGAAGAAGAAGGTGGAAGAACCCTCTGGGGGTTCCAATGGGCAGGAGTAGTTTCTTAACTCGCTGTCCATAAAACATATGGTGGATCCAGTCTCCACTAAAGAGACTGAGGTCCCACCATATGGTCCTGGGAAATCTAGAGCCATAGGGTAGGTGGAGTGCATGAACACATCAGCCCGACCCAGACACACCAAAACAGAAGATTCAGTAATATTGTAAAGCAAACTCCAAATCTGTCTACAACTTATCTGAAGTGCTAAAAATGCTGAACTGAACTAGCGCAAAACTGAGTGAGGGGGAAATGGGGAGTCGGAGGGTTGGAACCGGAACCCAAGTGCCAAGATAGGGGGAGCGTGCAGAGGGGTAATGCACAGAAATTCTTAACCACTGTGAAAAGCGGGTTGGAGGCAGAATTCCCAGACATAGGTCCCGGCGAATGTGAGTCCCACTTGTAGACCCTGAGAATGGGATCGAGCTATACACAATAATCTAACATTAAATCCTAATGTTCTTGTAGCTGTCCTGTAAGAACATAAAGTAATTGTGAGCCAAGTCGACTGGGACAGCTAGTACCCAACTAGTAATGAGGGAGAATAACAGAATTTAAACATTTTCAAAGGAGAGGATACAAAATCAAAAATAAAAAGGGGGAAAAAATGTGTAACTTCCCCCCTCTGGGGGTATTTCGGAAAAAAACTTCAATCCACGGAGAAGTGACCGAATCCAGGAAGGGTTTGGAAAGAAGATAAGTATCCATTCAGTTCTCGTTCTGTGTGAGGGGGGTCGTCGGTCCTTGGATCGCTTGAAGTTGGATTTGTTCCACACCAGTGAGATTGGGCTGGAAGGGGTCTGACGTTTCGTGGCTCCCGAGTGGTAGTTCGGTGGGGTTTGAGGCGGTCCTTGTGAGATCAATCGCAGACCCAGCAGAAGTTTCTCTCCTTCCTGGAGGTCAGAGAAGGAGTACGTCTTGAATTTAAAGAATTTGAGAGCAAATGGAAAGGCCCACTAATATTTAATCTCCTTCTGTGACAGGATCGTGAGTAGGGGCTCCAGGGATCGTCTCCTCTGGATGGTTGATGGAGATATGTCTGCAAAGATTTGAATCGCATGGTTCTGACAAAGGAGAGGTACTTGGCCATGTACATGTACAGCTATGGCCAAAATGACACCAATATTAATTTTGACAATGTCTGCCAGTGCTGCTTTAGTGTTTTTAGATCTTTTTGTGTCAGATGTTACTGGTATACATGATCTGACATTTGTGTCAGATCATTGTATCTAAAAAAAAAAAAAAAAAAAAAAAAAAAAAAAAAAAAAAAAAAAAAAAAAAAAAAAAAAAAAAAGATCATTGTATCTGGTAAAGCATTCCATAAGTGTCAAATACTTTTATTGCCAATTACATTAAGTTTATGCAAAAGGTCAATATTTGCAGTGTTGACTTGAGTTGACCCTTCTTTTTCAAGACCTCTGCTGCAATTCACCCTGGGCCTGGCATCATAGCATGTTGTCATTGGCAATTACCTTGTGCGCCACATTCTTATTCTGGCACTGGCACTGCCCATTCTTGCATAATCAATGCTTGCAGCTTGTCAGTATTTGTGTTTGTGTTTTTTTTTTTTTTTTGGTTCACTCACAAGCCTCTTGAGGTATGGATTGACCATGACCACCGGCCCACCACAAGTTCTCAAAGGTATTAAGGTCTGGGTAGTTTCCTGGCCATGGACCCAAAATTTCAATTTTTTGTTCCCACTTCCCCAAACCACTTAGTTATCACTTTTGCCGTATAGTAAGGAGCTCCATCATGCTGGAAAAGGCATTGTTGTTCATCACCAAACTGCTCTTAGATGGTTAGGAGAAGTTCTCAGAGCCTGAGGTTGTTTTTGTACCATTTATTCATGGCTGTGTTCTTAGGCAAAATTGTGAGAAGGCCCACCACTCCCTTGGCTGAGAAGCAGCCAACCGCACACATGAATGGTCTCAGGATGCTTTACTGTTGGCATGACAGTCACGCAAAGAGTTCTTATTCTTTGGGGGGGTTTTTTTGGTATTTTTACGTTACCCTTTTGTCAAAACAGCAATATTCTTGATGAAGCGGTTTTACTTAAATAAATACGTTCTATAACGACTAAATCTGTGTCTGTAGTGCATGTTCAAACCTAACCATTAATAACAACATATTCAATTTTTCACACCAGCAGTAGTATATAATGAGTTTGGAAATTGTAGAGAAATGCTTAAATAATGCATTACAATTTAACTACACCCATTAGATTTTAGACAACTAAAATGAGCTTTAGTTGACTAAAATGTACTGGAGATTTAGTCAACTAAATACGACTAAAATACAACTAAAATTAAAAAACACTTGCAAAAGACTAAAATAGTACTAAAACTAAAATGCCATTTTAGTCCTAAGACTAAAACTAAATCAAAATTTGCTGCCAAAATTAACACTGATTCTCCAATATCCATTTTGTGAACTAGTGCCCAAAACTGAACTTCATGTTCCAGAGGAGAGACACCAGCATTTTCCATGCACAGGTACACTGCACGTGTGTGTGTGTGTGTGTGTGTACATAGTGGGTAATTTCTACATACTACTTATTCCACCTTGCCCCCATTCTGCTTCACATGGTTTATCGGTGACTTCATACTTTTTCCAGTGTTGAGTAATTACACACATTATATATATATATATATATATATATATATATATATATACACATTTTCTCGGGTAGTGGTGGAGAGGTTATTTAAAAGAGATACATTAGGACTTGGTCCTGTGGAGAAATTCAGAAGTATGAATTAGGGCTATGAAGATGCTTAGAAATGTAAGCTATACAGGTGGTTAATTTGAGTCTGGCTTGTTAAAGTAAATGTATAACTAAATCTTGACACCTTTTACATAGTTCCTAGTGTGGTTTGTGATCTGGGAGAGACCTTAACTTGTTATACCTTCATCAGCTTAGAAAGAGTCCTGAAAAATGTTTTTGCTCTTTACAAATTTCATACCTCCTGCCCTGTATATAATGTGCCCAGGCCCAGACTGGCCATAGGGCACACCGGCATATGCCTGGTGGGCCGGGTCTGCCGGACCGCTTGTCATTTTGTGTCCCGACTCTGACTCCATAGGCAGCTGGTTGGACCTGCCCTGCTCACCCGCTGCCGGCCTCTCTGCGGCCGGCTCCGTGGAGAGGGCCGCATGTCCTTCTGGCCAGGTCCCCACTCCCAAGGCAGCTGGGATGCTCCTTGTGCCGGCGCCACTCACGCGACCTCATCGCGGCTGGCTCTGCGGCAGTCCAGCCTGCTATTCAGCTCAGGGGGGTGGAAATGAAGAAGTCAGGTGACCATGAAGGGGAGGAGCTGGAGGAGTCCCCTTCTGCCTGATGTTGGTAAAGGTGTCTCTGCAGCCGCAAACACCAGGGCCTGGACTACTAAAAAAGTAAGTGACAGTATGCCATTGCCAGCCTGCCTGCCTGCCAAAAATGCCATGTTATACACAATTTTTGATGAAAGCATGCTTTGGTCAGTCTCTTTTACACAATGTGAGTGATGCTGAATAAGGGTAGAAGGTAAAATGATGGCATCAGTCAGACATTGTGTGAGAGAGGCACAGTTCTTGGGCCCAAAAGGTGTCTAGAATTGAGCCTAGGTTCACATTGGGCTGATTTGGCATGCGATTTGAAATGCCAAATCGCATGCCAGATCGGTGGCTATTTCCGGCAACAGCACCGTCCAAATCGGTGTGACGCCGGCTTTGTGGCACCGCACCAATTCCCAAAAGTAGTTCCTGTACTACTTTTGGCGACTTAGGGGGCAATTTGAATAGACATCTGTGCATAAACCCGCATAGATTGCTGTCAAACCGCCCCTGAAGTTAGACTGCATTGCTGGTTTAAAATCATTTCTAACCCACATCGGTGTGAACATGGACTTAAAGTGTATATATGATTTTTTTTTAACAGGGTACTGCACTTACCCAGCCAGTAAATATATCACAATAAGCCTAGGTTCAGACTTGTCAATGCAGGAACCAGCACAATTCCAGCGCCAGTTCCCTCATCGCATCTCTCCTGCAGGCAGTTCACACTGCCTTTTACAAACCCCTGTGGGTGTCATTACAAAGTTAATGACACCCCCAGATCGGTTCACAGATCGCAGTGCGAACTGTGAACTCGCACAGGAATCGGATCACATAGGTGAGAACACCCATGCGATCCGATTCTAGTGTGGGGAAAACCAAGTCCCTGCACCTTTTTCTGTGCGAATCCAATGCGCATTCATCCATGCAACTGTATGGCTGAATTCGGATTGTTTAAACATTGCATGTGATCAGCACCTGCGGTGCGGGTGAAAATCACATGCAATGTATGAGATCGCACTAATGTGAACCTGGGCTTAATAGCAATAAAGTTGCTAAAAAAAAAATTAAAAAAGTTAAAAAAGGTACAGTGTTGAAAAAAAAAATTTTTAATAAAAAAAATTACAAAATGAAAAAAAAAAGTTTAAAGTTCCCCCATGCTCACGTTTAAACACACATGTAGGTCCTGCATGCATGTGTACATGGAGATCGCACCACACATGTGAGATATCACCGCAAACATCAGAGCAGGAGCAATCATTCTAGCACCAGACCTCCTGTGTAACTCTAAACTGGTAACTTGTAAAGACTTTAAAAGCGTTGTCTATGGAAATTTTTAAGTAACGTAATTTGGCCCTGTTCCATTGGCAGACGCAATTTTAAAGTGTGACCATTTATAATTTACCAAACAATTGGGGATTATATTGTGTCTTTGTGCATTAAAAACCATTAAAGTGTATTTTTTCCAAAAAATTTGCAATTTGCATTTGAAAAACAGCTGCACAAATATCGTCTGACATAAATATATGCAAATTACAGTGACTGAAGCAAGCTAAATATAACTAAAATACATTGAGAAACGGGTTGTCATTATTTGTAGTTTGGTTTTAAAAAAAAAATGGGCTGCCCAGCTTAGAATGCCCGGGCCTGTTTTTTTGTCCCAGTCCGGGCCTCAATGTGCAATATGCCTATACCCATGGATTTGTTATAGTTGATTAAGATATTGTTTGATAAAATTATGGCATAGATTTGTTCTAAAGAAGACATCTCTAAAAGGCAAACCACGGTCCAGGCCCAGACCAAGCAACAGTCCTATCTGGACCACTGTCCCAGTTAGCAGCCCGGTTGTCTCTCTCCACTTCTTCTTTCTCATTGGATGCCCTGTAGTCTCCAGATTCCTGTCTCCAGCCTTTCCTTATACCCCCCACATGTCCTAACAATCAACTGTTTGTCAACATGGAAAGGCGGGCAGCTTCCATGAAGCTGTCTGGCATGAGGTGGAGCAAGTCAGCCAGACTTGCTCCACCTCAAGCCACCTGTCATTCTTTAAAAGGTAGGAGTGTAAAGGTGCTGGTGAGGATGGTGTAATGTGAAAGGGGATAAGGGCACCGATATGAAGGGGAACCGAATAAACTATTGTGAAAATTTGGGGGTCTGTAATGTGAAGGGTGGCTGCGATGTAAGCAGTGACATAGTACACTGATGTGAAGGGGGAGGCTCTCATGTAAAGGGTGTGGGGTCTGTGATACAAAGCGGGGGCTGTGATGTGAAGGACTGAGGACACTGTGGTAGATGTGATCTGAAGGACAAGAGTCATAGAGCAAACATGAGATTCGGACCGCTGCTGGAAGTAAATTTTACTGACTGGACCTCTGTGAATTTTATTTCAATACCCCTGTTCTATATCAATAAAGTTTTAGCGGGACTCTAATGCTGGTGGTATGGGTTTTACCCCTAGTTACACATAGGGATTTAGGCCCCTGTGGGTGCCGGCGGTAAAACGGCATTATTTTTAGCGCCACTTTAGCGTTGTTTTAGCGGCGCTATTTAGCCACTAGCAGGGCAGTTTTAACCCCCGCTAGTGGACAAAAAAAGGTTAAAACCGCCCGCAAAGCGCAGCTGCAGCTGCGCTTTGCGGGCAGTATAGCCATGCTGCCCCATTGATTTCAACACCGTTTTTTTAACGGCCTGCAAGCGCACCGCTCCAGTGTGAGATACAGCAGCGGCTGTTTCAGGGCGCTTTGCAGGCGCTATTTTTAGCACTGTAGCGCCCGCAAAGCGCCCCAGTGTGAAAGGGGTCTTAGGGATAGGGTTTATGCTAAAGGTCAGGGTTAGGGTAGCAGAAAGCTACTTAATAAACTAATCAAAAAGTGCTCCCGTGGGACTGCACCATCACAGCAAGGGTTATTTGCTAATTTATGTCTACAGGATTGTGAAAAGCAGTGTGACTTACCCCCAGTCCTGCAAGCTCCTCCTATCTTCTAGACCAGTCTCTGCAATCTTTTCTTCCCTATGCTCCAGCGGTTTACGGTACTTTGACAATAAGCCTGTAGCCCTGCATTGGACATGAGGATACTAGGGGACAGTTCACTGATGGAGCAGAGGGGAGAGCCATTTGCTAGGGGAGCAGAGGATCTGGTAAGTAAATGTGCTTTTCACTTCCTTTAGCATGAGCAAGCAGTAACCCTTGCAGTGTGGGCGCAGTCCCGCAGTAAGGAAGGCATTTTTTTCCTATTTTGGAGTTCAGATTTAAAATTAGGACGAGCCAAATGTACCTGGGTTTAGTTCGCTGGAGGATTTTCGAACTGTACTGAAGTTCTTAAAATTATTCTGAACCCTAGTGAAGTGAACGGGAGCTGAATCATCCTGGGATAGATTGACTAGTGCAAAAAATATTTTAAAAAATACTGTTTAGTTAGAAGCAGCAATTTTAATAATGCTTAAAGTGAAACATTTAAATGCCCAATTCCTTTAACCACTTGCTTACTGGGCACTTAACCCCCCTCCTGCCCAGACCAATTTTCAGCTTCCAGTGCTCTCTCACTTTGAATGACAATTACTCAGTCATGCAACACTGTACCCAAATGATTTTTTGTCCTTTTTTTCATATGAATAGAGCTTTCATTTGGTGGTATTTGATCACCTCTGGGTTTTTTAATTTTTGCGCTATAAATGAAAAAAGACCGAAAATTTTGGAAAAAAAATGCTTTTTTCTTAGTTTCTGTGATAAAATTTTGCAAATTAGCAATTTTTCTTCATAAATGTTGGCCACAATTTATACTGCTACATATATTTGGTAAAAATAACCCAAATTAGTGGATATTATGTGGTCTGTGTGAAATTTATAGAGTCTACAAGCTATGGTGCAAATCATAAAAAAATTATCACATCTGATCACACCTGATGTACTGAGGCCCATCTCATTTCTTGAGACCCTAACAAGCCAGGAAAGTACAAACGCCCCGCAAAAGACCCCCAAATGACCCCTTTTTGGAAAGTAGACATTCCAGGGTATTTAGTAAGAGGCATGGTGAGTTATTTGAAGTTGTCATTTTTTCCCACAATTCTTTGCAAATTAAGGCTTTTTTAAATTTTTTATATTTTTTTCAGAAAATTGTCCTTGTAATAGCTTATTTCTCTCACATGGAATGTGCATACCACAAATGACACCCCAAAATACATTCGGCTACTCCTCCTGAGTATTACAATACCACATGTGTGGGACTTTTTCACTAACTGGCCACATACAGAGGCCCAACATGCAGGGAGCATCATCAGGTGTTCAAGGAGCATAAATTACCCATCTAACTTGTTGACTACCTATTACACTTTTGAAGGCCCTAGAGCACCAGGACAATGGAAACGCCCACAAAATGACCCCATTTTGGAAAGCTAACACCCCAACGTATAATCTATGAGGCATAATGAGTCTTTTGAACAGTTAATTTTTTTCCAGGAGTTTTTGGAAAATGTGGAAAAAAATGAAAACACTTTTTTTTTTTTTTACACAAAGTTGTCCGTTTATAAGATATTTCCAACACATAGCATTTACATAGCAAAAATAACACCCCGAAATACATTCTGCCACTCCTTCTGAGTATGGCAATACCACATGTGTGAGACTTTTACACAGCCTGACCACATACAGAGGCCTAACATTGAAGTAGCACCTTCAGGTGTTCTACGAGCATAAATTACACATTTAATTTCTCACCCACCTATTACACTTTTGAAGGCCCTGGAGCACCAGGACAATGGTAACGCCCACAAAATGACCCCATTTTGGAAAGCACACACCCCAACGTATAATCTATGAGGCATAATGAGTCTTTTGAATGGTTCATTTTTTTCCAGAAAAATACCCCAAAATACATTCTGCCACTCCTTCTGAGTATGGCAATACCACATGTGTGAGACCTTTACACAGCCTGGCAACATACAGATCCAACATGCAAGGAACACCATCAGTTGTTCCAGGGTCACATAGCATGCACATAGCAGCATAGAATTACACCCCAAAATACATTATGCTGAGCAAAGAGAAACAAAAGATTACCTGTGGTTTTAGTAGTACAGTTGTCCACAGGAGGATAGCACTGGTCCAGGCAGCTGGCAAGGACTTGGTCAGCAACAGCGAACACAATTTTTCAGGCAGCAGGCAGAAATACTGTCCAAAGTCAGTACAGGCAGCAGGCAAGGATACTGTCCATAGGTCAGTGCAGTGCAGGGTCAGTGCAGGCAGAGATTGTCAGCACTGCCAAAATATTGGTCTTGGTAGTAGGCAGGAACATGGTCCATGTGCTGTGGTCAGTGCGACAAACAGAGGCATGACGGCAGTAAGTCCTACAGGCAGAAGTAGGGCCTCGTTCAGGACAGAATGGGGACAGGGGTAGAAACTTCTCCCACCCAAATCTCTTTGAAGCCTCCGAGTCTCCAGACCCTAATCTAGGAATGAGAAAACAAGGAAAATTGTTTTCTTCATCCAGAAAAACTATTCTGGAGCCCCTCACATATGTGAGACCCCTGTGTTGAATCCCACTAGTCCAGTTGCAGGGTACAACATCAGTCCAAGAGGCAGGCAAGAGGCATGGTCAAACAGTCCAAGGTCAGTTCCAGATCAGCCAGAGGTATGTACAGAATTGTTAGGCAGAAGCATGGTCGAATAACAGTCCAGGGTCAGTTCCAGATCAGGCAGCGGTATGTACAAAATTGGCAGGCAGAAGTGTGGTCGAATAACAAGCCAGGGTCAGTTACAGAGCAGGCAGTGGCATAAGGGGTGTGAAGGCAGGAACTGAGGATTACGTTTACCATACTTCACTAATAATTTAGTGAAGTATGGTAACGACGGAAACATTCACCTATGCAGAGGCCTGGTTGGGAAGGACATTGTGCACAATAATAAGATGTGTCTCTTCTGACTCCTGCTCTGGTACACACCTTACATCTTTTTTGACGTCTTTGGCCTGTTGGTTTGGGAGGGAGTTTATCTGGAAAGTGGCGTTCGGAGAGTCGACTAACAACATCTGATCGGATGTTTTCTGGTGGGCCGTTCGGGAATATAAGGGCAGTGTAAAGTTCCTCCTGGTAGCCAAGGAGGGGGTTGGGGGTTTTGGGTGGAGTTGCGGCAAATGATATAGGAATTGAATATGGCCAATTGAAAAAAATAAATTGCTACTTTTTTGTACCTATGGTATGTCCGTCTTGTGGCAAGGTATGGTTCCAACATTTGATCGTTGAAGTCAACTCCCCCCCATAAACAAATTGTATTCATGGATGCATGTTGGTTTCTGGATAGGGCCATTCCTTCTGGGGATTTCCACATAGGTGTTATTGTGGATGGAAGACAACATGTACACATCCCTTCTGTCCCTCCACTTCACTGCCAGAATCTCTTTGTTACGCAGACTTGCCATTTCTCCTTTTCTCAACTTCTTATTAACAAGACTTTGAGGAAAGCCCTTCCGATTCTTTTGTACGGTGCCACATGCTGGCGTCTTCTTCTGGTGAAGGTTGTGGAACAGGGGAAGAGAAGTGTAGAAGTTGTCTACATACAGGTGGTAGCCTTTCTCCAGTAGGGGGTATATGAGGATCCAAACAACTTTCCCGCTGGATCCCAAGTAGTCCGGGCAATTAGGGGGCTGCAGCTGGGTGTCCTTCCCTTCGTACACTATGAAGGAATATGTGTACCCTGTGGCTCGGTCACATAGTTTGTACACCTTCACCCCATAACGGGCCCTTTTGCTTGGGATAAATTGCTTAATTTTAAGCCTGCTGCTAAATTTAACAAAGGAATCATCCACACATATGTGTTGGTCCAGGGTAAACAGCTGGGGGAATACTTCAAAAAAATAATTTAATAATGGCCGAATTTTGTAAAGCCTGTCATAATTTGGATCATTTCGGGGAGGACACTGGGTATTGTCGCTGAAATGTAGGAACCCCACTATCATCAGATACCTGGTTCTGGGCATTACCGTGGAGAAGAGCGGCATGTGGTGGGGGGGTGGGTTGACCAATAGGAACGGAATTTGTTTTTTTGGTGAGCCTCATATTAAATGTGAGGCCCAAAAAAACCTTGAACTCCTCCACTGTCAGGTCTCTCCACTCATAGGGACGGGCATAATATGATGTGGGATTTTGCAAAATAAATTGCTGTGCATACAGGTTGCACTGGGTAACAATTGACGCCAACATGTCATCCATAAAAATTAAATTAAAAAAATTAATTGGGGTAAAATTCTCTGTATCCACCTGGGCTCCTGGCTGGGCAGTGAAAGGGGGAACGCTAGCTTCTCCTGAATTAGGAGGAAGCCACAAGGGGTTCTGAAGGGCATAGGGAAGGCTGGCATGGGACCTAACCCTTTGGGGCTGAGGTGACACTCCACTGGTACTTGGCCTTTCTTGCCGAGGTACTGCAGTGCTGGTGGATGGCACTGCAGTGCTGGTGGATGGCACGGCGGTGCTGGTGGATGGCACTGCAGTGCTGGTGGATGCCACTGCCTCCTCACTAGAACGCCTTTGTTTGGCGGGCCGAGTTTCTTCCTCTTCTGAGTCTGTTAGTGTTCCACTACTGAGGACTGGCTAGTAATTTACGTCAGAATCCGAATTGGAAAGGGAATCCGAAAGAGAGTTCCCCGTTGCTCTCTTCGGCCGTGGAAAGAATTTGGTAAGCCTCCTCGGCGGAAAAGCTTTTTTTGGACATGGCTGCTGGTGGTTATGAGATTGCACAGGTATGTACTAAGCCTGTACTGATGAGGTGGCACTGATGAGCACAGATGTACACTGATTGATGGCACAGATGTGCACTGATGAGGCGGCACATATGGGCACTGATCGCACAGATGGGCACTGATGAGGCGGCACAGATGGGCACTGATGAGGCGGCACAGATGGGCACTGAGGCAGATGGGCACTGAGGCAGCACAGATGGGCACTGAGGAAGCAGCACAGATGTACACTGATTGCACAGATTTACACTAATGAGGCAGCACAGGTGGGCACAGATATGCACTGATGTGGCACTGGTGAGGTGGCACAGATGGGCACTGATGAAGCGGCACAGATGGGCACTGATGAGGCGGCACAGATGGGCACTGATGAAGCGGCACAGATGGGCACTGATTGCACAGATGTGCACTGATGAGGCGGCACAGATGGGCACTGATTGGTACAGATGTGCACTGTTGAGGTAGCACAGATGGGCACTGTTGAGGCGGCACAAATGGGCACTGTTGAGGCGGCACAAATGGGCACTGTTGAGGCGGCACAGATGGGCACTGATTGGTACAGATGGGCACTGATTAATACAGATGGGCACTGAGGTGGTACATATGGGCACTAATGAGATGGCACAGATGGGCACTGATGAGTTGGCACAGATGTGCACTGATTGCACAGATGAGCACTGGTTGCAGAAGGGCACTGATGGGCACAAGTGGGCACTGATGCGCACAGGTGGGCACAGATGGCACTAGATAGATGTCACTGTGGGCACTGTTGGGCACTTTTTGGACACACTTCGCTTTTACACTCAAAAATTTACTCACAGAAGCTCTCTATCCTCACACGCTGTCTCTGTGTGAGGAGAGAGAGACAGCAATGAGAGATGATCTCAATTGTTTACATTTCAGATCATCTCTCATTGGAGGCGGCGATCGCGCTGTAAACAGCCGCTGTGATTGGCCGTTTACAGCGATCTGTGATTGGCTGTGTCCAAGGGACATGGCCAGCACAGATTTTCCCCGAGGCGCGCTCATGAGAGCGCGCTGGGAACGAGGAAAGGGGGCGACGTCAATAGACGTCGTCCCGGTATTGTAGATCCGTGCTGTTGTTAAATGACATGCTTCTACACATATTGGTTTGGTCAAGGGCCTCTTCCCCACAACCCAGGCCCAGTGGTTATGGGGGGTCTGTGGACAAGGAGCTTATTAGAATCTGGAAGCCTCCTTTAAAATATATGGAGATGCCAAGCGAGCAACTATCTGCATTCAGTATATAGACAACAAGTTGCCTGAAAGGTACCAGGAAGAGACCAGTGCTGACTGTATGTAGTAAAGACGACTATAAAGGATTTCTGCATCCCCAGTGGCCAGTCTGGATGTGAGATATTAAGTAAAATATGTAACCAAGCTGGACCAATGTATGTTTAAAGCCTATGCTTAGGAAACTTTTTTTTTAGTTTCAATAAAGTTTATTAAATGTCTCCGTCAAATACAAAGGAAAAGCAACATGGCAGATAAAATAATGACATATGCAATACATGAAAAGAACAGGCACATCAATTAACAATATGTTAGGATTTCCATTGACAGTAGAACTCTTTTGTATAACATATGGTATCGCAATAGCAAAGCCAGCAGTCAATGCGAATTCCCCTGGGCCAGAACAGCCCTATGGAGGTCATCTAGCTTATGGTTACAGAGGTTGGCTAATGGTCAATAGTATGGCCATTATACATATAAACAATTATAATAAAATCTAACAACAGTTCAGAATCTATATGAACAAAAAATAACAAGTGAAAAAGAAAATAGTTTAAATTATCCAGAAAGACAATAAGTAAGTGAGGCAAGTAACTCACAAGTAAAGTTGGGCGAACAGTACAGCCCGAGCATGGGTATGAGCCAAACATTGCCCGTTCGATGAACACCTGAACTGTCGGGGGGTTTGACCATTTGTTTGGCCCGCTGAACGACCACAACGCACTGTGCATTGGAAGCCCTGATTGGCTGAAGCAATGAAAGCTTTGTATAATCAGGGCACAAAGCACTGTCAGAGCCATAACTGGAGAAAGTAATGATGACTGTGCCCAATCATGGCTCATTGGTCTTCGTCCCACCCCACCCCACACTTTAAAAATGTTCTCCCCATAGTGGCCATTTGCAGTGTGTTATTGGCGTGGAGAGAGATAGAACAGGGCTCTGTTCAGTGCTACTAGCGAGTTAGTGTGCTACAGTGCCTTGAAATTTTCCACATTTTGTCATGTTACAAGCAAAAACGTAAATGTATTTTATTGAGATTTTATGTGATAGACAAACACAAAGTGGCACATGCAAAAAAAAATATAGAGAACTGGGACTTTGAAGGTGCAATAGATCACACATGAATTATATAAAAAAAATCTCGTTTTATTCAGGTTCTGTATCACAATTAGGAGCAATACCCAAGGTAAACCACCCACCAGTTATTAACCCTTCGGGGGACTCACAGGGTTTCCCCAATCTCGGGGATCTTCGGACAGCACCAATTTTTTCACTGACACCAAATCTGGAAAACACCAAAAAAGTTCCCAATGCACCTTCAACAGTTAAAGGGACATCCAAGACGGCTTACAAGTAATCAATCTATCCTCCTGCATCCTGACCGAGGATCAGACCTGGGTTTTTAGCCTGGGCCTGACCTTCTGTCCAGATCAGGAGGTGGATACTTTCGAAATCATAAAAGATGTGCACCTCTTTGCTAGAAAATTATTGTTCAAAGTTATATTTAACAAAGATTCTGAAGGTTGCTCAGTTGTCAATTCGGAGAATCTTTGGATGAATAAAACCATTAATGAGGTAAAAGCATTAAAGGATCTAATGGAATTATGGGAGGAAGGCAATCCATTTGATGACCCCCTTGAGGAACCGGCTACGAATCCATCTCCTGACCCTCCACCTGAGAAGATTTTTCCCCCACCTAATCTGTATAGGCCAAAATCTACTTCTTTCCCTGCTTTACAAGGCAATCCAAGTATTTGAGCCTTTACACAACAAGTTACCAAAGAGATACAGGCCACAGATTGGAAGCGTTTTAATGGTCGTTCCAATTTGAAACCAGCGTTCCGAGGAGCTTTATCTTCTTTGAAACAAAATGACCATATTGTCATCAAACCCTCGGATAAAGGGGGGAAAATAGTAGTTATGAATGGGGACCAATATAAGAAAATGGTTTTGGATCTCCTACGAAATCGCAGTTGGTATCGACCTGTTCCCATATCTCAAGTGAAATATGCAGAGATGTAGTCTAAAATTCTTGTCACTCGGGCATTTCATAATGATCTGATTAACAAGAAGACCCTTGATTTTTTGATTGTTGAAACCCCCAGGATTCCCACCTTATATGCCTTGCCTAAAGTCCACAAGAACCTCAAATTTCCCTCTGGTCGCCCGATAGTCTCTGGCAAAGGGTGTCTAACTGAGCCTGCCAGCAAACTCATGGACGAATATTTGCGACCATACATTGAGTTCCTATATTCAGGACACTGTTGACCTTCTGAGATCCCTGGATGGCATTTGTGTGCCATCAGGTTCTCTATTGGTCGTTATTGATGTGGAAGCCCTCTCCAACTCCATTCCCCATGAACGTGGGGTTGGGGTTGTGGAGGGCTTCCTATCGGAGAGGGACCCTGGGCCCTTTGCATACAAATCGCTTCATTTTGGATTTGTTACTTTTCATTCTATCCAACAATATTTTCCTTTTTGATCGCTCCCACTACCTCCAGGTGCAGGGTGTTGCGATGGGGACTAAATGTTCCCCATCGTACGCCAATCTATACCTGGGGGGTGGGAGCGTGAGATTTTCTCCTCAGATGATTTTTGCGAACTATTCAACAAGGTTTTGATTTGGCGTTGTTTCATCGACGACATTTTTGTGGTGTGGACAGATTCCAAGGAAGAACTTCTTCTTTTCTTGGACAAACTCAAGGCCAATTCATATAATCCTAAATGACTTACGATCAAAACATGATCAATTTTTTGGATATTTCTATCTACTTAAATCTGGATGGCACACTCGGCTCTTCCCTGTTTAGAAAATCCTCAGCAGGGAATACCATCTTACATGCGGCCAGCTCCCACCCTAAGCCCCGGGTGGAGAGCATCCTTATAGCCAATACCTACGAATAAGGAGGAATTGCAGCCGTGACCAGGACTTTGAAGAGGAAGCGTCAGCTTTGCAGCTATGCCTGTTAGGGGCTATAGTTGTTCCATTCTTAAAAAGGCATATCATAGGCCCAAAAAACAAAGTCGAGCCGATTTAATTCACTCATCAAGACCCCGCAAATCGGACCAACAGGTCCGATTAATAACGAAATATTCCAATTAACATAAAAAAGTCTGTGATATCATCCAGAAATATTGGCCTTTATTATACACTGACAAAGTGATTTCTAAGTATGTTAAACCATTCCCTTCTATTACCTATTATAGAAGGTCTAGGTCTATAAAAGGATCAAATGGTCCATAGCCACCTGACACAAAGATCTGGGAGAGATCCTCAGAAAGGCACTGCCCCTTGTGGTAGATGTGATTTTTGTAGTTACATCTTAGACTCAGTGGAGATAGCTCTTCCAAATGGGGCCCTCTATCAACCCAACTTCTTTGCCAACTGCCAATCCATTGGGGTTGTTTATTATACGAGGTGCGCTTGCGGGGCTTTTTACATAGGTAAAACTAAGAGACCTTTTTCCACAGGATTAGGAATCATGTGTCCCTGATCCAAAAGAAAAAATTGAAAACACCCATTAGTCGGCATATGGGTTTGTACCATTCATTTGATCTCACAAAGATGAAATTCTTTGCCTTAGAATTCATACCTACTCATGATAGGGGGGATGTAGACAAGATTCTCTTGCAGAGGGAAACGAGGTGGATCCATTCTTTGGCAGCCACTTTGTCTCCCGGGCTTAATGAATCCATTAGCTTCAGGCCTTTCCTCTAGGGATCATTCACGGTCATTGTTTGCAGTTACTCTGGGAAGTAGTTATTTTTGGTTTCTACTGATAATTGTATGTGTTGGGGCCCTTTTTAGGCTCATTTGTACACCCTTATCTAGACTGCCTCTGCTTTATTTGTAGCCACTGCGATTTATGATCGATTTTGAATCCTTTTTTCAATAATCCAATATAACGTTAGTTACCAATATTAAGGTACACATAATTTTTTTTTTTCCCCAAGAGTTCCAAATTTAAGATTTAATATCTTTTGCACAAGCCCAGGGCACCAAATTCTGTGGTACTTTTGTTTCCACTAGTTGGCGCCAATGCATCTCCTTTTAGCCATTATTTTGGCTTGGTCCATATAATTGGCTGTAGTTGCTTTTCCATCTAATCTCACACTTTATTTTGTATTTTTTACTTGTCCTTTTTGGCCTCTATTGACTTTTACTTTACTGCTTACAGTCCCCAGAGGTGATGCTCATCACTTCCGGTGCGCCACCTGGTGTCACTTCCGGTGTGCCTTGCACCGCTGATGGTGCTGACCTAATTGATGTATTTCTCTTCCTGTTTTAGTTTGAAGTGTCACTTCCGGTGTGACTACCTAAGGGTAGACGCCTCTGCAGCGTCCGCCCCTCCCCTATCTTTCGGCGCCGTTTTTTGGTGCCAATTTGGAGAGGGGGAGGGTATTTAAGCACTCTGGTGGTGGTTCAGATTGAGGGCCAGGCTGAGAGGAGGAGGACGTCATTACTATTCTGTTTTCATACAACTCTTTCCAGGTATTTAATGCCATCTTGGGAAAATCTTGGGATTCTTTTAAGGGCCATTTTTTGGTCTAGATTTTTGATTGACTTCAATCCTCTTCTCTCCTAGGTTTTTTGTCTCCTGATGTCTGATGTTTGTTTTTTTCATCACAGGTAAAATTGAGTATACCTATATTATTATATACATTTTTTTTATATAAAAATAAAAATAATAATAAAAATTATTAATTTCTTCCTCCATCCCTGATTTAGGTTCTTTTTCCATCAGTTAGAAACGTGATCTTATTTACTCTCTATGGTCATCAGATGATCCACTGGTTGGGCCCGCCTCTAAATTTATGTGGTTAAAATATCAGAGTTTTTATTCAATTTTATTCAATTTTTTGATAGATCCATTTAAAAGGTAAATATATTCCTTTATATATATTTCTTTGGCTACAGTATCGCATTGGCAGATTAGATGTGTGGTATTATCCCATATTTGTATTTTGATTGAATTGCTGTTTGTTTTATATGTATTTTTGTTAATTTTGTAATTTTCGTGTACTATTCTCTTTAGTGCCTGATAAATACTATTCTTCTGAAGAAGCCACGGCATGTGGTGAAACATGTTGAGAAACAAATTCCTCAGTTGCACTACTGGAAACTGTATTTTTATATTGAATTTATTTTTTTTTATAATCAAATTTTTTTTTTATTTTCTGTTATACTTTTCACAATTCACAATTAAACATCCTTAATTTCATATTTTACAATAATTACACAGGATTAACATATTAAACATTAATAAGAGACCAATTGGTAACATCGTTCTCTTACAACTGACCCTATCCCCTCCCCCCCAAAAAAGAAAAGAAAAAGGAGAATGAAAAAACCGCTGCCTGTCTCAACCCCCTCCCTCCCCCGACATATGTTCGACAACCAAATATATCCTGTGATTGATGAGATTCCCAATATTTGTGCGTATCGGTCTGTGTATCCAATTCCACATTGACACCCCCACCACCTACAAACCAACACATTAAACAAGCCTAAAACTTACCAACAAAAAAAAAAAAAAAAAAAAAAGGGAAAACCCCTGGCCCCGTCCATACATTCCCCGTGTTTATTATTGTTATTCCATAATTGTTCCTCACTTCCAAAAAAAAAAAAAAAAAAACCCACCGCACCCATACATACCCTGTGGTTATTGTTAGTTATCCCAGAATTATATTTAGTGGCCAATCATGGCCTAGTTCCTCACTTCTATTAAGTAATTTATTTAAAGTGATCCAATTAATCCTAAAATAACTTCATGTGTTACCCCCTATTGTGTAAGAGGCCACTAACGGCCATATTAAATATAACATCTATTAAAAAAAAAAAAAAAAACACCCTAGGTGATTAGCATAATTCCCATTGATTGTGTGTTTCAATCTTCATATCCCCTTCCTTAGTGACGTTCCCTACACCATGCGCTTACAAACCAGCACATTAAACAACAATAAGAAAAACAAAAACAAGAAAACTAAGAGACATTCACCTTACCACCTCCCTCCCCCCTTTCACCAAATCAGGTATCTCATTATACGGGTAAAAGGGACAGGGAGGGGGGGGGTGGGAGACAGCAGTCTAAACAATAAATAAATATATAAAATAAAATAAAGATATAAGAAAACCCCAATTCCTTCCTTTTCCTCCCTGGCTAAACCCCTACGCAACTAATCCAAGGTATTTATATGGCCCTGGCTCCCTGCACCTTCTCGTTTCATATTTCCCTCTTAATCTATCCCCTGTACACACTGTATCCAGCCTGCCCATATGTCCTCAAATTCCCCTTTTTTGTCTTTAACTACATGAATCCATCTTTCCGCTTCCATTGTCCGGTTGACCTCCCTTTTCCAATCCTCTAATGTTGGGCAGGTAATCTGCTTCCAAAATCTTGGAATTAATATTTTGGCTGCATTTAATAAATGTGGTGTAATGCTCCTCCTATAGGCCTTGATTGTGCCAGTTGTTCCATAAAATAAGAAGTCCAAAGGTGTACACTCTATAGATCTAGGGGCTAACCTCTTGATCCATGGTGCAACTGCTTCCCAGAATTCCTTAATCCTGGGGCATTCCCACCACAGGTGAAGAAATGTACCCCTTTGCTCGCACCCTCTCCAGCATCGGGCATCTGCTGTTGGATATATCCTATTTAATCTTACTGGTGTCCTATACCACCTTGTCAAAAATTTATAGGCCATTTCCTGAGAATACGAGCTTATGGATGTTGAATAAGTTGATTGGATCATTTTTTTAATTTGTTCGTCTGGTAGTACTTTATTTAGTTCTCTTTCCCATTCCCTGACAGTATGGGATTGTTTTCTTTTGGGTACTAAGTATCAGGCTGTACATCTGGGACAACATATGTCTGCCTTCCCCCAGGTGTACACACCGGCTCTCAAACCTAGTTATTGTATTTAATGGTCTCAGAAGGGGTTTAATTTTTTTGAAAAAACTTTTCATTTGATTGTATCTCCATCCTGTTATAGATATATTCCCTAGTGCTGTAACCAGCTCTGAATAAGTTGCTAAGGTCCCCCGTGGGGCAAACTTGCCACAGGTGACATCTCCGTCCCTCCCCCATGCCCCCAGGAATCCTCCTCCCTCCCCCTGTGGGAACCATGGGAAACCCTCCAGTGGAGCTAAGGGGGACACCCGGGGGGAGTACTCTCCTGTTTTATTTAGATTATCCCATGTTATCAGTGCGTTCCAGGTCAGGGGGGGATGTCCATTTGGAGAGTCCTCTTTCCGTATTCGGAATCCAGGGTGCTCCTGCCAGGTTCCTCCCCGCTATAGCTTTCTCTACTGGGACCCACATTTTACTAGGGGAATCATGACACCAATTCAAAATACGGACCAGCGACATTGCCTTATAGTATATTGATATATCAGGAAGGCCCAATCCTCCTTCAGCGTTACTTCTACACAGGATGTCATATGTCAGCCTTGGTCTTTTATTATTCCACACAAATGCTGTAAAAGCCTTCCGTATCTGTTTAAAAAAGATTCCTGGTAACTTAATCGGAACTGTATGTAACATATAAATAATTCTAGGTAGTATATACATCTTAATGGCACTCACTCTTCCAAACCATGTTAAATATTGTCCTGTCCATTTCTTTAAGTCCTCCCTTAACCCAGCTATTAGGGGAGTATAATTAAGATCATACAACATTTTTGATCTGAGGTGACATGAATCCCTAAGTAAAACAGTGAATCTTCCTTCCACACAAAGAGGTATTCCCTTTTCAATATCTCTGCCATGTCTTGAGGGACATGACTGGGAAGAAGTATTGATTTTTCATAATTGATTTTAAAATTAGCCTACCATATTTATCTACTTCCTGCATGAGTGACACTAGGGAAGTCTGAGGTGCTGAGAGGTAAAACAGCAGATCATCAGCATAGGCTGATACCTTATGCTCCACGCCCCCCACGCCTATTCCCCTTATCTCCCCATTACCTCTAATCTTACAGAGAAATGGTTCTAACATTATAGCAAATATTAACGGGGAAAGTGGGCACCCCTGCCTTGTTCCGTTTCGTATGTTGAGATAGTCCGAGATTGTATCATTCACTTTAACTCTTGCTCTTGGATCTGCGTAAAGGGTCATTATCCATCCCATCACACGGTCACCTAGACCCACTCCCTTCAGAACTTCTTTCATAAAGCCCCAATTCACCCTATCGAAGGCTTTTTCTGCGTCCATCAATAGTACGATCCTTGGGGCTTTCTCTGGACCATATTGTTTCCAGTGGAGCAGATGAAGTGCCCGGATGGTATTATCCCTTGCCTCACGTCCTTTTACAAAACCTGTCTGGTCGGGGTGCACCAAATCCCCTATATGTTCTTGCAATCTCATAGCTAAAATTTTGGCAAGCAATTTAGTGTCTGAGTTGAGCAGAGAAATAGGCCTATAATTGGCGCAGTATTGAGGGTCTTTCCCCTCTTTGGGGATTATGGTTATATACGCCACCAGGGCTTCTGGGGGCAAATAATTAACTGCATTAATAGAGTTAAAATAGTTACATAGCGGTTTTATCAACTCCGAAGAGAATTTTTTATAGTAAGCATTTGTCAGGCCATCCGGGCCACGACTTTTCCCCGCTGGTAGGGCCGCTATTGCTCTGCTCAACTCATTCACCGTAATTGGCTGGTCCATTTCCGTCCTAATCATCTCAGATATGGTCGGCGTGGATGATTCCCTGATATATTCTCGTGTTTCCTCCCTTCTTTGATCTTCTTTATTTCCTAATTGAGCTGTCTCCGGTGTCTGAATGTTATATAGGGTCTGGTAGAATTTATGAAATTCTTTCGCTATGGCCTGTGTTTCCACTACTTTCCTGTTATGAATTAATAGATTATGAACATGTCTAGAATCTTGCTGCTTTTTAAGTTGTTTAGCTAATAGTCTCCCGCATTTGTTACCTTGCTCATAGAACCTATGGGAAAAATATCTATATTTATTGTTTATGTTATGATCCAGACATTGTGCAAGTTCTGTTCAAAGGTGCCCTAGTTGTTGGATATCTGAGGGATCTAAGTTTTTTTATGTTTAGTCTCTAATATGTTAATTTTCTCCAATAGCTCTGTCACTTCCCTTTTCCTTTCTTTCTTAATATAGGCTCCATAGGCTATTAATTCTCCCCATATAACTGATTTATGAGCTTCCCACACTGACTGCTCAGACACCTCTCCTGGCGTATTCCTTTCAAAATATTCCCGTATTTTTACTATTAACTCTTCAGCTATCTTTTTGTTATCCAGTAGATATTCGTTCAATCGCCAGGTTTGTTCTATATGCCCTGTCTGGTTCGGGAAGAATGTTAACGTTATTGGGGCGTGATCCGAGATAGTTATAGCTTCAATAGTACAATCCCAGCCACTCTCCAGATAGAATTGATCTACCATGAATACATCAATACGCGAAGGTTTTCCCTGATGTTGTGTCTAGACCCGGGTCTAGTACCATGTTGATGTCTCCACCCAGGATCAGACATCCCTCCCTGAATTTCTCCAGCGTCCTCAGCATTTCGACAAGAAATTTAATTGTTCCCATATTTGGAGCATTAATAGCAGCAAATGTATATCGCTGGCCATATATTGTCCCCTTGACAAATAAGAAACGGCCTTCTCAGTCTGTTTGAACAGACGTTAATACCCATGGGCAAGTTTTTCTAAATGCTATTGTGACCCCTCTTGCCCTTGCAATTGGTGATACTGCATGATACCAATGGCTGAACATATGTCTCGGTAGGTTAGGTATTGA
Organism: Lithobates clamitans; assembly: GCA_037952925.1. Lineage (NCBI taxonomy): Eukaryota > Metazoa > Chordata > Amphibia > Anura > Ranidae > Lithobates > Lithobates clamitans. Next base: position 3,673,747 of record JBBGZY010001009.1, read on the forward strand.
TCTCTCCCTAAAGTGCGTTTCTTGAAGAAATGCTATGTCCGCTGCATAATGTTGTAATTCATGCCAAAGTTGGCCCCTTTTATGTTGTGAGCCCAGTCCCTTCACATTATAGGATACAATCCTTAATGGTGCAGCCATCCTTCAAGAGAAACCAAAAAAAGGGAGCCAATACCATATTTGCCATTTGCCTGGAGGAAACAAAACAAAACAAAAAAAAAAAAAAAGGAGAAAAAAACCCAGAAAAATTCCAACCCACCCTTCCACCCCCCCCTCCCCCCAGACACTCCAAAAGTATCTCCCCATTCGGAGTATCTTATCTAACTGGTGGAGGGGTCTGGGCACACCCCCTGTGCCAGATCCCCTCCATCCCCTCACTAGTACCAGTTCAACCAGTCCCATTATATCGGGACCTACCTAATGGAACAATATAACCCCACGGGTCACCTTCTAATTCCCTCCTCCCCGAACTCTTTCTCTTATATTCTCCCTGTGTCTAAATCTTAACTATATCAACTAAAAATCCTTTTTTCCTTTTTCCTTCTCTTTTCCCATCTCTTCCCTCTCTCTTCCTTCTCTTTAATATTAGTGATTTCTTTGTAGCTGCTTCCTATACTATGTCTTACCCTCCAAAGATCTGCGTATGTTCCCCTCTTCACTCTTACAGTAATGGCTAATTTCCTCCACCTTTACCTATCACCCTTATATCACCTATTACACCTATCTTATATATTAAGTGTCACTCCTCATCCCATTCCTTAAACCCGTTCACTTAGCATTGAGTTCCGTATACTTTATACAATTAGGTTATCTTCTAATCTTCTTTTTTCTCTTTTCTTCTCCTTTCTTATTCCTTCTCTTCCCCCTTCTCTTCCTTTTCCTAAGCGGGGTCATGCCTTCCATAGCGGTTTCTACGTTGGTTCTTAGGGGAGACTTGGTGCCATTGTTCGGGCCACTGTAGGAGAGTCCCCTTTTTTTGAGTCCTCCAGTCTGTGAAGTCTACTGCCGGGAGGTCCAGTGTTTCCACAAATGACTGTAGATCGTCCTTCGTACGTAGAGTTGCTGTTCTACCATTTCTTGACGCTGTCAAGCTAAATGGGAATCCCCACCGATAAGTTAACTCCTTTAAACGCAGGGCTTCAAGCAGAGGCCGGACAGCTCGCTGTTGGAACAGAGTCCTGCGTGTTAGGTCTGGATATAGTGATAGAGTCATGCCATCAAATAGGATTTCAGGGCTACTGCGGGCCATTCATATTATGGTTTCCTTTATTGTGTACTTATGTAATCTACATATAACGTCCCTAGCTTTCTCCCTGTTCTGAGTGGAGTATGTGGGGACTCGGTGAATCCGATCTATCTCAATACTTTCAGGTATGGAGGTCCCCATAATTTGACAGAAAACTTTTTGGGCCACTGAGGTTAAATCAGTTGTTTGAATTGTTTCAGATAGCCCTTTTATGCGGATATTCTGCCTCTGTCTCTGTTCTCGTAATCATCGAGCTGATCCTTATATAGATTTAGGACATCCTCATGCTCCTTGACCGAGTCCTGGACCTCCATCACCGCCTGTATCATTGCCTCATAGTAATCTTCCAAGCTTTCCACCCTATGCCCTAGTGCCTTTGTATCTTCTTTTAGGTCCTCTACCGCCTGCTGGAAAGCCTGCTAAACTGTGCTGATTAGTTGCTGGATATCAGTCTTTGTAGGGAGGGCCCTTAGTAGATTTTTAATTTCCTTAATTTCTTTCTCGGCTTCCCCCGCCTCTCCCCTTGGAGCCGGGGACCGTATCTCCCTTTTTTCCCACGGGGGGTCTATAGAGTAGCCGCGGCCTGCCAATGCTTGCTTTTCCTCTTTCGTTACTGATTCTCCCTCCAGAGGTGGAGTTCCTCTCTCTATCATAGCCGAGTTTTCCTTGAGGGGTGAAGCATCTAGAATCTTACTATTTACGGGTTCGGGGGGGTTGTGTTCCACCATCAAAGTGTCCCCTTTCTGTGTGTCTCCTTCTTTATTCTCGCCCTTTCCTTGATCTTTTTCCATCCTTTCCATATTAAGCATCTCCACTTCAAGTCCCAGACTATCTTGTCCCCCTCCTATTATAACTTTTCCCATGCTTGGGGAGTGTTGCTTAGTATTAGGGATATTTCTCTCAGGTAGCTTCCTCCCTCGCCCTATTGTCGGGGACCCCCTTCCTTGCTCTATGTAATTTCGTCCAACCACTTGTGCACCGCGTCCTGATGTTAGCAACTTACGTTCCATTTGCTTCCCGGCATCTTGCTTAGTCTCTATTGTCCCTCCACCTCTCTCTTCCAGCCCCCCCAGATGGTATCTCTGCTCTGCATGTGGGGAGAGATAAAGTCTTATCCCTCCTGACTCACTCCGATTTCCTTTTGCTGGTTGCTGCGCAGCTTGTCGGCGTGTAGTCATTATCAATATCTATATCTCATGTGTAGATTTTAGGAGGGGAAGGGAGGGTCATTAGTCCATAGGAGTCTTATAAAGCTATGTATTTTACAGTCCTCTGACCTTTTGGGGGAGGGGGAGATCCCCAAAGTACAATATGGATCAGTACCGATTACTCCTATTCACAGTGGGATGTTCCCCCCTTTTCAGTTTTGCAGGGGGGTATATGTGGAGATGCCCTTGTGAGACTGCAGGGTATATGCGTTTAGCCTTTTTCCTCATACAGATCCTCTCAAAGGTCCTCTCAAAGGTTCTCTACCTGACCAGCTTCTACCTGTTCACAGTGGGATGTTCCCCCCTTTTCAGTTTTGCAGGGGGTATATGTGGGGATGCCCTTGTGAGACTGCAGGGTATATACGTTTAGCCTTTTTCCTTATACAGGTCCTCTCAAAGGGGAGGAGAGAGGAGATTTCTTGTGGGGTTAACTGGAGAGTGAGCAAATAAAGTCTTTTAAAACATTCTAGTAAGTCATTTTCTCAGTCCATCAAAGCTCATCCAGAATCTTTCACCTTGTGATGCTATAGGTCAGAGAGGATCAGAGCAGACAGTTTTTCAGTTACGGTATATTAATAGTCCTTGTCCCTCTGATCCTGCTCTACCTGACCAGCTTCTACCTGTTCTCAGTGGGATGTTCCCCCTTTTTCAGTTTTGCAGGGGGGTATATGTGGAGATGCCCTTGCGAGACTGCAGGGTATATGCGTTTAGCCTTTTTCCTTATACAGATCCTCTCAAAGGTGCTCTACCTGACCAGCTTCTACCTGTTCACAGTGGGATGTTCCCCCCTTTTCAGTTTTGCAGGGGGGTATATGTGGGGATGCCCTTGTGAGACTGCAGGGTATAGGCGTTTAGCCTTTTTCCTTATACAGGTCCTCTCAAAGGGGAGGAAAGAGGAGATTTCTTGTGGGGTTAACTGAAGAGTGGGCAAATAAAGTCTTTTAAAACATTCTAGTAAATCATTTTCTCAGTCCATCAAAGCTCATCCAGAATCTTTCATCTTCTGATTCTATAGGTCAGAGAGGATGAGAGCAGACAATTTTTCAGTTATATTAATAGTCCTTGTCCCTCTGATCCTGCTCTACCTGACCAGCTTCTTTATCAGCTCTATACTTTCCAGTACAAAATATATAAGTGCTCTATACTTTCAGGTACAAGATATGTGTATAAGTGCACATTTAAGGTGTTAATTTAGCTGATCCTACCCGGTTTCCAGGAATATCCATGCACTTCATCCTTCCACGATGCACCTCCTAGGCGTCTCTGAGGCTCAGCTGAGCGGTGTATGGCTTCTCAGGGCTTATGCAGGAGCCGCCATCCCGTTTCCCTCATACCGCTATTTGTTGAATTTAAACTCTTTTTTATTGATATGTTTTTACTAATTTTTCTAAATAAAAAGAGAATTTTTATAAAATTCATGTGTGATCTACTGCACCTTCAAAGTCCCAGTTCTATATTTTTTTTGCAGTGTAATATTTAAGGGACGTGGTGCCAATATATGCGTCAGATGTGAGCCAATTCTTTGTATTTCTCACAAAGTGGCACATAATTGTGAAGTGCAAGGAAAATGATAAATGGTTTTCAAGTGTGGTGTGTATTTGCATTCAGCCCACTTTACTCTGATACCCCTAACTAAAATCTAGTAGAACCAATTGCCTTCTGAAGTCACCTAATTAGTAAATAGAGTCCACCTGTGTGTGATTTATTCTCAGTGTAAATAGAGCTGTTCTGTGAAGCCCTCAGAGGTTTGCTAGAGAACCTTAGTGAACAAACAGTATCATGAAGGCCAAGGACAGACAGGTCAGGGATAAGGTTGTGGAGAAGTTTAACCACTTGCCGACCAGCCGCCATCATTTATACTGAGTCAGGATTATACTGTGGCAGGTTGGCAAGGCTGCGCGAATCGCCATAGGTGTATGTTGGTTGCTTTAAGAGTGAGAAGGGGGGGCGCCACGGCGCGATGCCGCAGCCGATGTCCGCCGGCCACATACGATCGGTCCACAGAGAGCCATAACTGAGATCTGTGTATGTAAACAAACAGATCCCCATTCTGACAGGGTAGTATAGAGAGATCTGCTGTTCCTAGTGTTTAGGAACAGCGAACTCTCTCCTCCCCACAGTTCGAAACACCTCCCTAGGAAATACTTAATCCCTTGATTGCCCCCTAGTGTTAACCCCTTCCCTGCCAGTGACATTTACACAGTAATCAGTGGCGATTTTTAGCTCTGATCGCTGTATAAGTGTCACTGGTCCCAAAAAAGTGTCTGATCTGTCCACCGCAATGTCGCAGTCTCGCTAAAAATCGCCAGCATTACTAGTAAAAAATAAGTAAATATTAACAATGCCATAAATCTATCCCCTACTTTGTAAATGCTATAACTTTTGCGCAAACCAATCAAATGCTTATTGCGTTTTTTTTAAACCAAAAAAAAGTAGAAGAATACATATTGGCCTAAACTGGTGAAGAAATTTGTTTATTTTTTATTTTTTGGGGGATATTTATAATAGCAAAAAGTAAAAAATATTGGGTTTTTTTTTTTCAAAATTGGTGCTTTTTTGATTATAGCGCAAAAAATAAAAACCGCAGAGTTGATCAAATACCACCAAAAGAAAGCTCTGTTTGTGGGAAAAAAGGACTAGTGTGAATCCAGTGATAGTGCAGTGTGAATGTAGTTTGACTATTCATTTTTACTTTAGTGTCAGTTTTTTTGTCATGGTAGGTTTTCTGTAGTATATTTCAGTGCGTTACTGCACATTTAATGCAGTATATTTCAGTGTGTTAGTGCACGTTTAACGCAATATATTTCAGTGCGTTAGTGCACGTTTAACGCAGTATATTTCAGTGTGTTAGTGCACATTTAACGCAGTATATTTCAGTGCGTTTGTGCACGTTTAACGCAGTATATTTTGGTGCAGTATATTTCATTGCATTAGTGCACATTTACCACAATATATTGCAGTGCATTTTACTGCAGTATAATGCAGTGTGTCAGTGGAGTGTGTGTAGTGAATACTCAAGTTAAAGTTCACCAAATGCCACTTTCCATTGATTAAAGTGCATCCACGTACACATTTTCACATCTTTATTACATTTTGTTAATAAGCACCTCCCCCCATCATCTCTGGGAGGCCAACAAGGAGAGGCAGACCTCCCCATGGCACTGTGAGGGGGCCAACAGCGTATGTGTCCACAGGCAAAGGTGGACATTGTCCATCCTCAGGCAGGACATCATTTCCTCTGTTTAGTGATGTTGCCTGTGCTATCCAGCAACAGCATGCAGAGGAGGCAGTGGACTGGCTTACTAAACCACCCTCATCCTCCGTCACCCAAGCAAAGGCTAGTGCGCAGTCCACTGTAGCTGCCAGAGTGGCTTATTCTGCCTCCTTGTCCACAGCTACTCTGGCCATGGCCCCAACATCAGGCATGGAGCAGTTGAGTTATTTGAACACAGTGTCAACCACTTGCTCAGATCTTTATTCAGATCTTGGTTCAGAGGTTGAGGAAGGCAGGAACATGAGCCTACAGAGAGGGGAGAACACTTTGGCAGTCATGTTCCCCCAGCCACAGCATATTGCCAAGTTGTCTCCAGTGATAATGAGGATGGAGGGGATGATGAGGTCACTGATGGCACTTGTGTGCCGGATAGAGCAGAGGAGGAAAGTGAGGGTTAGCCACAACCCCAAAGAGGCAGCCATCATTGAAGAGTAAAGAGCAGCCACCCTATTCCACCAGATTGTTATCACCCTGGTCCACTTCCCACAGCGCAGCTGTTTGGGCATTTTTTAGCACATGTGCACACGATCGCACTGTTGCAATTTTCAAACTTTGCCTCAAGCACATCAAGCGTGGCAAAAACACCAGCCATTTGGGTACCACATGCTTGACAAGGCTATTTAACCTCCCACCACTCAACCTATTGGCAAGAGCACCTGAAAGCCACACAAAGTCCCATGTCCTTGAAGCAGGTCTGTCAATAGCACACCACCAACTGGAGACTATAGCAGGCAAATTTCTCTGCCCCATCTGCTGCAGCAGAAAAAAAAATACGTTCAAGGAGCTATTCAATGAGTCAGGCTAAAAGGTGCCATGCAGTGCTTCAGCTGGTCTGTCTAGGGGACAGGAGCCACACCGGAGCAGAGATTCTTTCAGCTCTGAAAGGGCAGGCCCAAAGGTGGTTTACGCCACACCAGCTGGAGCCAGGATGGTGGTGTGCGATAATGGCACAAACGTCCTGTCTGCCCTTAGACAGGGAAAGTTGTTACATGTGCTATGCCTGGCACATCATTTTGGTGATGTAGCATTTCCTCGGTTGGCTGAAATCAGCGGGAATTCCACCTACCCGTAAACCGCCTTATTTGAGACATGCCCACCTAGTGTAACTCGACTTTGGCAATGCTGCAGCTGCTGCACATGCAGCAAAGGGCCGTCAATGAGTACCTGTGTGTGTATGGTACAACGACAGGCTCAGGCCGGCTCAGCTTTTTTTCCCCACGCCAATGGCTACTGATAAAGGATGCATGCGCTTTACTGTCACCATTTGAGGAGGCCACAAGGATGGTGAGCCGTGACAATGCATGCATCAGTGACACAATTCCTGTTGTGTTCCTGCTGGAGAAGACTCTGCATGCCATTATGGGCAGCGGGAGGAAGAGGAGGATTTCCTTTCCTCTCAAGGACCGCTTTATGCAGACACTATTCTTACCACGCCGCAGAACACACAAGAGGAGAGGGAGAAAGATTCTGGCAGTTTTGGAGGCATTGAAGCAGAGCAAGACATACGTCAATCCTTAACAGATGGTTTTCTATCCCCAGAACCTTTGGGAGTAGTACGTGGCTGGGAAGAGGCAGTTCCAGATACTGTAATCCTCAGTGACCCTGAGGAGTCTTCTTCTCATGCCTCTGTAAACTTGCGGTGCATGGGCTCCCTCATTCTTCAAAGCCTGCGAAAGGACCTGAGAATACGTAGCATCAAGGACAAGGATCATTATTGGTTTGCAATCCTCCTTGACAATTACAAGGGGAAATTCTCAGAACTCATCCTGTCCCCACAGAGGGAGCAGAAGATTAAATCTGTTGAGGACACCTTAAAGAGGAGTTTATGTAAAACCTTTATACAACTACCACCAAGATTTCCTTAATTTTTCAGTTCCAATGAAACCAGTGGTGGCTGGTGCTCAAAATTTTTGAGGGGGCGCAAACAAACTGAAAAATACTGACACCCCTCCCCCAACAATTGCAGCCTCACTGTGCCCATCAAATGCAGCCATTGTGCCCATCAAACGCAGCCACTGTGCCGATCATATGCAGCCACGTGTGCCCATCATATGCAGCCATTGTGCCCATCATACGCAGCCACTGTGCTCATTAAATGCAGCCACTTGTGCCCATCATGTGCAGCCACTTGTGCCTGGAAAATGCAGCCACTTATGTCCAGTATATGCAGCCATTTGTGCCCATCAAATGCAGCCACTTGTGCCCATCATATGCAGCCATTGTGCCCATCATACGCAGTCACTGTGCCCATGAAATGCAGCCACTTGTGCCCATCATATGCAGCCACTTGTGCCTGTCAAATGCAGCCACTTGTTTCCAGTATATGCAGCCACTTGTGCCCATCATATGCAGCCACTGTACATTCACTGTGCCCACGACCCCCCCCCACTTGTGGGGCTCGCGGCTCTGGCAGCACCCCCAACCCCCTCACGGCTCTGACAGACCCCCCCTGGCACTTCCTGACAGGCAGCAGCTCCTCTCAGTGCACCAGAGTGGCGGCTTGTGTCTCCTCCGCTCAGTCCGCTCCTCTTCCTAAGCGCCAGGAATCCAATAGGGTGGCCTGGTGCTTTGGCCAATCAGGAAACAGGTCTGACGCCCTGCCTCCTGATTGGCGGGGAGGAAGGTTAGTGTGAAAATAGCGAAAATTTATTCGCTATGGTCACACAATTGGATAGGATCAGGGCACACTCTCTGTGCCCCGAGCCCACCCTATTTTGAAGCCTATTAGAGCCTCTGGCTCTAATCGGGTGCTTCAAAAAGTACCACCCCCATAGAAATCCATGCGTCCTGAAAGGGGCCGGGTGCATGGACGGGGGGGGCGGCGCCCTTGCGCTCACAGTGCACTGACCGCCACTGAATGGAATTGTCACTAGTAAAACTTACAAAGAGGTTAAATGTCCCCATCAGGAGCACAGACAGCAATAAGCGTTTTTCTTTTTTTTGTTTTTGGTCCCCTCAAAATCCATACCAGACCCTTATCCGAGCACGCAGCCCGCCGGTCAAGAAAGGGAGTGGGGACGAGCGAGCGCCCCCCCTCCTGAGCCATACCAGGCCACATGCCCTCAACATGGGGGGTGGGTGCTTTGAGGGAGGGGGCGCCCTGCGGCTCCCCACCCCAAAGCACCTTGTCCCCATGTTGATGAGGACAAGGGCCTCTTCCCGTCAACCCTGGACGTTGGTTGCCGGGCGGGGGGCTTATCGGAATCCGGGAGCCCCCTTTAATAAGGGGGCCCCCAGATCCCGGCCCCCCTCCCAATGTGAATGAGTATGGGGTACATGGTACCCATACCCATTCACCTAGGGAAAAAAAGTGTCAATAAAAAACACACTACACAGGTTTTAAAAGTAATTTATTAGGCAACTCCGGGCGTCTTCTTCCGACTTCGGGGTTCTTCTTCTGACTTCGGGGGTCTCTCAGGCCTCTTCTCCCTCTCTCCGGTGTCATCTCTGCGCTATCTTCTGCTCTCTTGCCGCTCTTTTGCTAGCGGAGGAGCCCGGTCTTTTCAGACGTCTTCTTCCCTCTTCTCTTCCAGAGATGTTGACACGACGCTCTCTCCGGCTGTAATGCTGTGTGCTCTGCTATGACTTATATAGGCGGTGACCCCGCCCCTATGACATCACAGTCCTGGGGCATGCTGGGACTGTGAGGTCATAAGGGGTCGTGGTCATGTCATCCTATGACCACTACCCCTTATGACCTCACAGTCCCAGCATGCCCCCGGACTGTGAAGTCATAGGGGGGGCGGGGTCACTGCCTACAGTGGCTTGCGAAAGTATTCGGCCCCCTTGAACTTTTCAACCATTTGCCACATTTCAGGCTTCAAACATAAACATTTTATTTTTTGTGAAGAATCACCAACAAGTGGGACACAATTGTGAAGTGGAACGAAATCTTTTGGATTTTTGAAACTTTTTTAACTAATAAAAAAATGAAAAGTGGGGCGTGCAAAATTATTCGACCCCCTTGCGTTAATACTTTGTAGAGCCACCTTTTGCTGCGATTACAGCTGCAAGTCGCTTGGGGTATGTCTCTATCAGTTTTGCACATCGAGAGACTGAAATTCTTGCCCATTCTTCCTTGCAAAACAGCTCGAGCTCAGTGAGGTTGGATGGAGAGCGTTTGTGAACAGCAGTTTTCAGCTCTTTCCACAGATTCTCGATTGGATTCAGGTCTGGACTTTGACTTGGCCATTCTAACACCTGGTTACGTTTATTTGTGAACCATTCCTTTGTAGATTTTGCTGTATGTTTGGGATCATTGTCTTGTTGGAAGATAAATCTCCATCCCAGTTTCAGGTCTTTTGCAGACTCCAACAGGTTTTCATCCAGAATGGTCCTGTATTTGGCTGCATCCATCTTCCCCTCAATTTTAACCATCTTCCCTGTCCCGGCTGAAGAAAAGCAGGCCCAAACCATGATGCTGCCACCACCATGTTTGACAGTGGGGATAGTGTGTTGTGTGTGATGAGCTGTGTTGCTTTTACGCCAAACATATTGTTTTGCATTGTGACCAAAAAGTTCGATTTTGGTTTCATTGGACCAGAGCACCTTCTTCCACATGTTTGGTGTGTCTCCCAGGTGGCTTGTGACAAAATTTAGACGAGACTTTTTATGGATATCTTTGAGAAATGGCTTTCTTCTTGCCACTCTTCCATAAAGGCCAGATTTGTGCAGTGTACGACTGATTGTTGTCCTATGGACAGACTCTCCCACCTCAGCTGTAGTTCTCTGCAGTTCATCCAGAGTGATCATGGGCCTCTTGGCTGCATCTCTGATCAGTCTTCTCCTTGTCTGAGCTGAAAGTTTAGAGGGACAGCCAGGTCTTGGTAGATTTGCAGTGGTCTGATACTCCTTCCATTTCAAAATGATCGCTTGCACAGTGCTCCTTGGGATGTTTAAAGCTTGGGAAATCTTTTTGTATCCAAATCCGGCTTTAAACTTCTCCACAACAGTATTACGGACCTGCCTGGTGTGTTCCTTGGTCTTCATGATGCTCTCTGCGCTTTCAACAGAACCCTGAGACTATCACAGAGCAGGTGCATTTATACAGAGACTTGATTACACACAGGTGGATTCTATTTATCACCATCAGTCATTTAGGACAACATTGGATCATTTAGAGATCCTCGCTGAACTTCTGGAGTGAGTTTTCTGCACTGAAAGTAAAGGGGCCGAATAATTTTGCACGCACCACTTTTCAGTTTTTTAATTGCTAAAAAAGTTTAAAATATCCAATAGATTTTGTTCCACTTCACAATTGTGTCCCACTTGTTGGTGATTCTTCACAAAAAATTAAAATTTTATATCTTTATGTTTGAAGCCTGAAATGTGGCAAATGGTTGAAAAGTTGGGGCCGAATACTTTCGCAAGCCACTGTATATAAGTCATAGCAGAGCGCACAGAAAGGATTACAGTCGGAGAGAGCATCGTGTCAACATCTCTGGAAGAGAAGAGGGAAAAAGTCGATCCAGATGTCAGGGCCACCGCTAGCAAAAGAGCGGCAGAAGATAGCGGAGGAGCCGGCAGAAGATCCAGACACTGGGAGAAGACGCCGGAGAGACCCCCGGAGTCATAAGAAGACCCCCGGAGTCAGAAGTAGACCCCTGGAGTCGGAAGAAGACCCCAGAGCGGCCTAATAAATGACTTTAAAAACCTGTGTACTGTGTTTTTTTTTTAACATTCTTTTCCCTAGGTGAATGGGTAGGGGTACGATGTATCCCATACTCATTCACAAAGGGTGGGGGGCCGGGATCTGGGGGCCACCTTATTAAAGGGGGCTCCAGGATTCCGATAAGCCCCTCGCCCGCAGACCTCGACAACCAACGGCCAGGGTTGTCGGGAAGAGGCCCTTGTCCTCAACATGGGGACAAGGTGCTTTGGGGTGGGGGGGCCACAGGGCACCCCCTCTCCCAAAGCACCCACCCCCCATGTTGAGGGCATGCGGCCTGGTACAGCTCAGGAAGGGGGGCTCGCTCGTCCCCACCCCCTTCTTGACCGGCCGGGCTGCGTGCTCGGATAAGGGTCTGGTATGGATTTTGGAGGGACCCCCACGCTGTTTTTTTGGCGTAGGGGGTTCCCCTTAAAATCCATACCAGATCTAAGGGCCTGGTATGCCCCTGGAGGGGAACCCATGCCGTTTTTTTATTTTAAATTTGGCGTGGAGTTCCCCCTCAAGATTCATACCAAACACAGTGCCTAGCATTGGCGGGGATCCAACTCGGATCCCCGCACCAGTGTGGACCTGGCTTGCAAGGTGTCAATCTTGCCAATAAAAGTGGCAAGATTGACACAATATTAGACAACAATACAGAAGTTGACCAAAGGGTGGTGGTAAAGACCTGAAAAACCATGTGATTTGCTGAAAGTTGGCTGGAAAATTCCTGCTGTCTGTATGCAAGACAAACTTCTGGCCAATGCCCTTTGTACAAAAATCCAAGGGAAAGTTTGTACAAAGTTCTATCGTGTGTATGGGGCTTAAGAAGAAGTGAGGTGCTCCCCCTCTCCCTTCACATTCCTGTTTAAAAATTGTGTATTTGTAGAAAAGAGACAGGAGGTTTGCAGATATTTTCTTAAAAAGATGTGCCTGTCTGAAGCCAGAGATTTTTTTTTTTTTTTTTTTTAAGTCTAAGTACAGTAGAAAATTGTAGATGAGGGGATTGAACAGTGCAGAGGAGAGATGTCAGAAGGTTGTTGATGATTTAGAGAAGTAGATAGTGGACATGGAGGTGGAGAAAGAACAGAGATTTCAGGATAGACTGTGGGAACGCTGAAGTGATGAGACTTGGGGAATCAACGGGAATTTGGTTAATGGCAACAAGACTGGGGAAATGGTTTGAAGAACTTGGGGGTGAATTGCACTGTGGAGAAATGGGCAGAATGTTGTGGAAATATTGTCAAGTGGCTTGATGGATGTGAGAAAAATGCAGCAGATTGAATGCTTTTATAGCTCACAATGATGGGCAATGAGCGGTTTCTCAGAAACCAGGGAATGCAGATTGCCTGACAGATGTAAGCAGAAGAAAGAGGGAGATGATGATAAATATGGTGGCTAAAGCAGCATGAACTTTTTGAGGGCACAGAAGTTAATTCGTGCATTTCTGAGACAAATGGAAAAGACACTTTTGTAACATTATGCTTTCCAACTAACAGATCAGGAAATTTCATGGTGGATTCTGGCTCTGCCGGGACTGTAATTCAAAAGTCCGCCTACCAAAAGACATCTTCCTTTCATCTGGGCCACTAGCAGTTGGAGTGGGAGGGAAATCTATCCCTCTCAAGGAAACGCCCCCCATACAAATTGGAATTACAAACTACAATATGTTTCATAAGCTGCTTGTCTCTGACACTATACCATGCAACCTATTGGGAAGAGACCTACTGAGTTACTTACAAGCCTGTGTACAGTATACACCCAATGGAATAGAAGTACATGTTGGAGAATTAGATGAAGAAATTATATGTGGATTGACAGCAATGGAATTAGAGGAAGAGATTGAAGGTAATATTCCACCTGAAATTGTTGCTCAAATACCTGAAATTCTCTGGGCCAAGGGAAAATATGATGTAGGACTTCTACAAGTCCCTCAGGTTAAAGTCAAAATTAAAGTAGGAGTTCAAATCCCACTGTCACCAGATCAACTCACTGGTGTGCGAGTACAAATAAAATAATTACTTGAAGCAGGTGTCATACAGAAAGTAGAACACAGACGCCATTGTTTCTGGTAAAGAAAAGGGTCAAAAAAAAAAAAAAGGAGAAAAGCCAGTATATCGAATGGTACATGATTTAAGGGCCATCAATCGCATCATCAAGGAAGGCACTTCTGTTGTCCAAATCCCAGTCTTTTGCTCAATGTCATACCTACAGGAACATGGGTGTACACCATAATAGAACTGGCAAATTCTTTCTTCAATGTCGCCTTGGATGAAGAGAGCCAAGAACTCTTTGCTTTCTGGTTTGAAGGAGAAAATGTTTATGCTCATCTGATGCTAGAGACCAGCAACATGAAGAAAAAGATGGTGGCGAAAGCAAAGATGGGACTGGTGCCAGTACTTTAGCATTAAGATCAACTGAGAGGTGTGCAACTTGTCTGAATAGTCTTTCCCTGGAGGCTGGCTTTCCAGAAGTATGTTGTCACGTTTGCTGTATATCCTGCCCTGTTTACCACAAACCCTTTAAAACCATTTATGAAATAGATCCGGTAGGTGGATGCACCAAGATCCATGTTGTGGCAAGAACACAAAAAGAAAACTGCAACTGCAACCTGTGCCAGTGTTGCTATACAAAATGGAAGACATGCTTTAGAACGGATGTTATGAAGAAATTTGGCAATTAAATCTTGAAAAGAGCAAGGACAAAACATTTGTCATCAGCAAGGCTGAGCGAGTATGAAGCAATCCTGCTTGAATTAGGAAAAATAGAAGTGAAAAGATGTACTACAATCAATCCTGCCAGCTTTTTCCTAGAGAGAGAATAAGACCTCGAAGAGGAGGGTGACCACATCTGCTTAAGATTTATGGAAGAAGAAATGCAGCAAATCTCCCCAGTAAAGGACACTCAAGGTCCTCTTGAAAGTTCTGATCTGATCCTATTTGCAGAGGGTTCACGCCTGTACAAACATGGAGTACCCAAGAATGGCATATGCGGTGACAACATTGGAGGAAGTGATTGAGACCCAGCTACTCCCTTCATCACTTTCAGCGCAGGTTGCCAAAGTTGTAGTACTCACCAGAGTCTGTGAGGCCACAAAGGATCAAACAGTCAACATCTACACTGATAGCAAGTATGCTCTCGAAGTAGTCCATGATTATGGACCCATAAGAAAGAACAGACGATTCACAACTGTTGCAAGAGAACCAATTCATAACTGGAAATATGTTCAAGAACTTTTTGAAGCAGTCACCCTCCCAAAGGAAGTAGCCATCCTGAAGGTCAAGGCATATACTGCCAGGAAGACTGCTGAAACACCAATGGAAGCAATCATGACCCTAATCACTGATTTTGCAAAGGAATAAGAAGCCCGTAACAGACTGAAGAAAAGGAAGAGAACAAATACTCAAAGTAAAAGAAATGATTACAAAATTGCAAGAATCTGCACCTGATGATTGGAATGAAATCATGGAAAGGGACAGAGCAAAGTAACTGGAACACATGAATTACAGCCAGGTGATTGGGTCCTAGTAAAAGAACATGTGAAAGTATCTTTTGGACCAAAGTTTGAAGGACCCTACCAAGTGTTCCTGATAACTGCTACAGCTGTAAAGTGACGTGGATACATGCCAGCCAATGCAAGAAAGTACAGTTAATTTCAAAAGATGAGTAAACTACTGTTATGCCTTTGCTTGATCTTAGCTGTCAAGGCTATAGAGGAAAATCACCTGTACAAATTACACATGCTAACAGGCATAAGGAGTAATTTGAGTAATTGCTAGATATGTTCACATAGGCCTGATAGTTAAAAAAAAAAAAAAAAAAGGCACACACCTGGTACCCATTTACTTTAATTTTGAGTTTAAAGCCATACAAAGCTGCCAAAAATACCAGTATGTCTAGAAATACCACAAATGCTCTATTATTCTGAAAATACATTTTATGCTAAATATAACTTAAGGCCTTTGGGAATGTCCCCTTGTTTAGTAAGGGAAAGAGGTATACAATGTCACATTATGATAGGAAATATGGCAAATCCAGATTACACTTTGTTTAGAAATGGTAAATTTTCATGGATTCAACAGATATGTTTTTGTCCTCATAGGAATCATCGTTATAGGATTGCTTGTTTATTTATTTATTTTTTTTAGCTAAATGTAAAATACAAAGATTACTACAATGACAGTTATAACTGAGGAAGATGACCCCAAGGAAGAGATAGAGTGTTATCAGATAGTCAGAATAGCAGTTTCATATGATGCCAAGATGGGTGATACGAATGAGTAAAAGATATGTATCCACATAGACCCTAAGAAGAACTTTGCTCCACTTAAATGTGAAGTAGTACTGTGGACCCTCTGGTATCATACTAGGTAGGGAAGATATGGTAGTGACCCCACTATAGGGGTCAAGAGGAGGGAAATGAGTAGAATTATAGGGGTCTGATAATGTTGAGTTATATATATGTATGTATATAGAGACTTTAAGAATTGTAATACACTTTCTTGCTTCTTCTTAGACAGAGTTTTCAGTCTATGATGACCTTCACCGCCAGATAAAAAGCAACAGTTTACTCCCTCTTTGTTCCGAGAAATGGACAGTCTTATCTAGCTGGTCTGAACCAGTACAAAGATGGCGGAGCCCATGTTTCCTTTCGCCATCAGTCACATGATGTAACCACCCATTTAACTGTTCCCTTGCTACTAAGAAGATATGAATGCTGATTGGACTAAACTATATGATCACACCTATAACACGCCTAGTGCTCATGCATATTCAGGGGCGGACTGACCATTCGGGCACTCGGGCACTGCCCGAGGGCCCCATGCCACTATGGGGCCCCATCAGGGTTGCCAGCCTCAATAAAACCAGGAACAGTATGCAAAAATCTGTTTTTTTTAAAAAAATCCCAAGATTATAGCTGCCCCGCCTCTCCAGTACCTTTTCAGTGTGTGTATGTGTATTCTGTGTGTTTATATGTGTGTGTATATTGTGTGTGTGTGTGTGTGTACTGTGTGGCCTCATAATCTATTGCCTGGGGGCTCCATAATCTCCTATTGCCCGGGGGCCCCATAATCTCCTATTGCCCGGGGGCCCCATAATCTTCTCCTATTGCCACGGGCCCCATGAGTTGTCAGTCTGCCCCTGTGCATATTCATACGTATATATTGTATAACCCATAGATGTAAAGGCAGAGACACTTCCTGCTTCGTTCCTGGTAGAGATGGAAGTCCGTCTGTGTTGTGTCTCTCCACTGCAGTGTTTGTATACAATAAAGCACCTAATAATCTTATCTTAAGATCTGGACTCACTATCTCATCATCTGTCTTGTTTTGAGACCCCTAAATTGGATTTAACATATCTATAGAAGAAGCCATGGTGGTCGCACACAATTCATTTTAAACATGTCTGCCTTTGTTCATCTCCATTACATACAGTTTACATAAGAAAGATAAGGATGTTTGTGATTTCTTCTCAGCTCACAGGAAGTGACAAGGACACTGCATTTCTGACATGATGAACAGGTTTTTTCTGTACTTGGTAAAAATGTTCTTAGCCTGAAAAATTAAAACTAAAGCAAACCCGAAATGTAAGGACTGGTAAGCTACAGTTCATTAAATTTTTTCAGGTTTGAATACTTTTTAAACTCCCTTAACCACTTCCCGCCCGGCCTATAGCAGATTGATGGCCGGGCGGTGGTTCTGTTATCCTGACTGGGCATCATATGACATCCAGCAGGATAACATGCCGGCGCACGCCACGGGGGCGCGTAGCGATCGGAGGTGCTGTGTGTCCGTCTGACACACCGCATCTCTGAACGTGGTAAGGAGCCTCTGACAGAGGCTTCTTACCACGTGATCAGCTGTGACCAATCACAGCTGATCATCGCATGAACCAGGAAGTGCCAGTAAACGCAATTCTTCGATTCATCAGATGCGGAGCAGCCTGAGGAGAAGAAGGGAAGAAGACGCCGCCGCGGAGGAGATGCCGGACGAGAACACCGGAGGAAGAACCAGAAGAAGAAGAAGAAGATGGAGGGAGGAAGAAACCCAAGGAAGATAAAAGAAAGAAGAAGCATTTAAATAAAGGAATTGTCAAAAACTGTCTCTTGTCATTTTTAACATTTTTGACAGTTTTTTTAGTGGAATGGTAGGGGTACTTTTGTACCCCCTTACCATTTCACACAGGGGGGAGGGCCGGGATCTGGGGGTCCCCTTGTTAAAGGGGGCTTCCAGATTCTGATAAGCCCCCTGCCCGCAGACCCCCACAACCACTGGCCAGGGTTGTGGGGATGAGGCCCTTGTCCTTATCAACATGGGGACAAGGTGTTTTGGGGGGCTAGCCCAAAGCACCCTCACAATGTTGAGGGCATGTGGCCTGGTACGGTTCAGGAGGGGGGGCGCTCTCTTGTCCCCCCCCTTTTCCAGCGGCCTGCCAGGTTGTGTGCTCGAATAAGGGTCTGGTATGGATTTTTGGGGGGACCCCATGCCGTTTTTTTTTTTAATTTTGGTTCGGGGTTCCCCTAATATCCATACCAGACCTGAAGGGCCTGCTATGGAATTCAGTGGGACCCCCGAGGTCATTTTTTTTTTTAAATTTTGGCCAGGGTTCCCCTTAATATCATACCAGACCTGAAGGGCCTGGTATGGAATTTAGGGGGACCCCCACGTCTTTTTTTTTTTTTTTTTTTATTTTGGTTCGGGGCTCCCCTGTGGGGAATTCCCATGCGTTTTTATCAATGAACTTCTATGTGTATTGTCGGACCGGCAATGCATTAATAGCCGCGAGTAGTTTTAAATGACTTTTTTCCTTTGAAATGTCATTTTGCTGTCAGACTGTTCTAAACACGGAAAACATGCGCCCCTTTACAGGCATACTATAAAAACCCCCAGGTACGAAATTTAAAGGAATATTACACTTTTATTGTTTCACTTTAAGCATTATTAAAATCACTGCTCCCGAAAAAGCGGCCATTTTTTAAAACTTTTTTTTGCATTGATCCATGTCCCCTGGGGCAGGACCCAGGTCCCCAAACACTTTTTATGACAATACCATGAATATAAGCCTTGAAAATCAGCACTTTTGATTTCTCCCATAGACTTTTAAAGGGTGTTCCGCGGCATTCAAATTTGCCGCGAACACCCCAAATTGTTCGCTGTTCGGCGAACTTGCGAACAGCCGATGTTCGAGACGAACATGAGTTCGACTCGAACTCAAAGCTCATCCCTAGAAGGGAGTAACATGAGCCTACAGAGAGAGGAGAACACTGATAAACAACAAATTGGCAGTCATGTTCCCCCAGCCGCAGCATATTGCCAAGTTGGCTCCAGTGATGATGAGTAGGGATGAGCTTTGTGTTCGAGTCGAATTGCGAACGATATGGGCCGTTCGCGCCAAATTCGTGTGGCGCGTCACGGCCCATAATTCACTGTGGCATCGCAGTGCATTGCTGGCTGATGATTGGCCAAGCATGCACTATGACCCGCATGCTTGGCCAATCACAGCGCCGCCTGAACAGAGAGCCATAATTGGCCAAAGCCAAGGAGGCTTTGGCCAATTATGGCTCAGGGGATTTAGTACACGCCCCACACTATATAAGGCCGCCTGCACGGCGGCCCTGTGTAGTGTGTGTTCCGGCATTCATTGAGAGAGAGAGAGAGAGAGAGAGAGAGAGAGAGAGAGAGAGACACAGACAGTGACATTTGATTTGAGTTAGATAGATTAGGCAGAACAGTCAGTCAGTTAGCTGCACTTACAGTGTATTGTGTATATATATATATGCATCCCAGGTGTTGCGCATATATATATATATATATATATATATATATATATATATATATATATATATATATATATATATATATATATATATACATATATATATATATATATATACATATATATATATATATATATATATATATATATATATACACACTGTATTCAGTTTAGCTAGATCCGTTCCTGTTATCTTCCTACTGACAGGCAGGCTTGTCTTGTTACAGTATTTACAGCTACCTGAGTAAAATTACTGGTGTTCTTTTGATCCTATTAGTACCACAGTCAGGCAGCTAGACTATTTACAGTTAGTGCAGTGCGTCCTGCTCACAGTGTTCAGCTAAAACTACAAGCTAGTGGGGTGCGTCCTGCTCACAGTGTTCAGCTAGATCCGTTCCTGTTATCTTCTTACTGACAGGCAGGCTTGTCTTGTTACAGTATTTACAGCTACCTGAAGAAAATTACTGGTGTTCTTTTGATCCTATTAGTACCACAGTCATGCAGCTAGACTATTTACAGTTAGTGCAGTGCGTCCTGCTCACAGTGTTCAGCTAAAACTACAAGTTAGTGGGGTGCGTCCTGCTCACAGTGTTCAGCTAAACCTACAAGTTAGTGGGGTGCGTCCTGCTCACAGTGTTCAGCTAAACCTACAAGTTAGTGGGGTGCGTCCACCGCACAATGTTCAGCTAAAGCTACCTGTAGAAGGTTGGTGGTGTTCTCATACTACAGGCAGGCAGTTGATTTTGCTAGCTGCAGTATCAGTACATACATTATATTTATATATATATATATATATATATTTTTATTTATTTATTTAATTATTTACACACACATATATATATATATATATATATATATATATATATATATATATATATATATATATATATATATATATATATATATATATATATATATATATATATATCCCAGCTTAGTGCAGCTACAGGCCATTAGTATGTCTGGAAGGCCAAGAAGGAGAGGCAGACAGTCACAAGCCAATAAGAGAGGGCAAGCAGGCTCTGTGTCTAGTGCTGGTCGTGGAGACGGTGCATCCTCATCAGCACGTGGCCGTGGGACACGCTTGGCCTTTTTTTCGGCAGCTGGCCGCGTTGAGCCGCAACATGCGGAAGACTTGGTCGAGTGGATGACCAAGCCGTCCTCATCCTCTCTCACCCATGCCCAGGGTACTTTGTCTGGCAAAGCAGCGGCTTCTTCCCTCGGCTCAATGTCATCAGTGACTCCTTCCCTAGCCCCACCATGTCCTCCTGAGGAGTCCCTCGAACTGTTTGACCACAGTGTTGGGTACATGCTCCAGGAGGATGCCCAGCGTTTGGAAGGCTCTGATGATGATACTGAGCTCGATGAAGGCAGTAACATGAGCACAGACAGAGGGGGTGCCCAAGAAGGACGGCAATCTGGCAGTCATGCTCCCCCTGCTGCAGCATACTGCCAGGTTTGCTCCAGTGATGAGGAGGGAGGGGATGATGAGGTCACTGAGGAGAGAGGAGGAGGCACATCACCAACGAGGCAGGATGCCCTCCAGGGGCCAGCCTAAGGGCAGCACATTGACTGCATCACACCCCAAAGCTCCACATGTGCAGGGCGCTGCAGTCTCTGCGCGTTATTCAAAAAGTTCTTTGGTGTGGGCCTTTTTTGAGATGAGTGCATCAGATCGCACCGCTGCTATTTGCAACATATGTCTTAAGCGTATCTTGCGTGGCCAAAACATCTCCCGCTTGGGTACCACATGCTTGACCAGACATATGTTGACCTGCCATGCAGTTCGTTGGCAAGCGTATCTAAAAGACCCACACCAAAGAACAAAGAGGACCTCTCCTTGCTCCTCATCAGCTGAGATTTCCAACCCCACTAGACCTTCAGTCTTCTCTGAGACCTGCACTGAGAGGAATGAAGGTGTAGAATTAGGTGTGTCACAGCCAAGTACTTGTGGGCAATCTGCTTTTGGTACACCGACGTCAGATAGTACCAGGCAAATTTCCCTGCCCCAGCTGCTGCACCGCCGAAAGAAGTTTGCTCCCAGCCATCCACATGCCCAGCGGTTGAATGCTAGCTTGGCAAAATTGCTAGCACTTCAACTGCTGCCTTTTCAGTTGGTAGACTCTGCCCACTTCCGTGAGTTTGTGGAATGTGCGGTTCCTCAGTGGCAGGTACCCAAACGCCACTTTTTCTCACGGAAGGCGATTCCGGCTCTCTACCGGCATGTGGAAGGCAATGTCCATGCCTCGCTGGACAGGGCGGTCAGCGGTAAGGTGCATATTACCACTGACTCATGGTCAGGGACATTACCCAAGTTTCATGGCGCATTGGGTGACTCTGCTGGCAGCTGGGAAGGATGCAGGACAAGGTGCAGTAGTGTTGGAGGTTGTTCCGCCACCACGCCTCCAAAATGCTAATGATTGTGACACACCTCTCTCCTCCACCCCCTCCTCTTCTTCTTCCTCCATGGCCTCTTCCTCGGAACCAGCGGTGCTCCATAGTCGTTCAAGGGGCTACGCAAGTACGCAGGCCAAAAGATGCCATGCGGTGCTTGAGCTGGTGTGCTTGGGGGACAGGAGCCACACTGGGGCAGAGGTTCTGTCAGCTCTGCAGGGGCAGGTTCAGAGGTGGTTGACGCCATGCCAACTTAAGGCAGGAATGGTGGTTTGCGACAATGGCACCAACCTCCTCTCTGCCCTCCGACAGAGACAAATGACCCATGTGCCCTGTTTGGCTCACGTCCTTAACTTGGTGGTGCAGCGGTTCTTGGGCAGGTACCCGGGCTTACAGGATGTCCTGAGGCAGGCCAGGAAAGTCTGTGTGCATTTCCGCCGGTCATATAATGCCAGTGCTCGGCTTGACGGACCTCCAAAAGGAGTTTAACCTGCCCAAGAACCGCCTAATCTGTGACATGCCCACCAGGTGGAACTCAAGGGAGGAGGGAGGAGGGAGGAGGAAGGAGGGAGGAGAAGGAGGGAGGAGAAGGAGGGAGGAGGGAGGAAGGAGGAGGGAGGAGGTAGGAGGGAGGAGAAGGAGGGAGGAGAAGGAGGGAGGAGGGAGGAAGGAGGAGGGAGGAGGAAGGAGGGAGGGGGAGGAGGGAGGAGGGAGGAGGAGGAGGGAGGAGGGAGGAGGGAGGAGGAGGAGGAGCCTGGCACTCAGCATCAGCAGCAGTCTTTAAGGGATCTGTCCCAAGAAACACATGGACTTGTACGTGGCTGGGAGGAGGTGGCTGCAGACCATGTCGTCCTTAGTGACCCAGAGGACTCTGGACCGAATGCCTCAGCAAACCTACGCTGCATGGCCTCCCTGATCCTGCAAAGCCTGCGTAAGGATCCTCGTATTCGTGGTATCAAGGAGAAGGACCAATACTGACTGGCAACCCTCCTTGATCCACGTTACAAGGGTAAGGTTGCCGACCTTATCTTGCCATCGCAGAGGGAGCAGAGGATGAAACATCTTCGGGAGGCCTTGCAGAAAGGTCTGTGCAACGCGTTCCCAGAGACTGGGAGGTTACAAACTCCTGTTTCTGGACAACGTGTTGCTGAGGCTTCGGTCAGTCAAAGAAGGAGCGGTGGAGAAGGTGGCCGTCTGACCGATGCGTTCAGACAATTTTTTGGTCCGCAGCCCCAAGGTATGATCGGTTCCAGCAACCATCGCCAGCGTCTGTTTTACATGGTGCAGGTATACCTAGGGGCAAGATCAGATTTGGACACCTTTCCCACCGAAAATCCTCTGGGTTACTGGGTCTTGAGGATGGATCACTGGCCAGAGCTTGCACAGTATGCAATTGAGCTACTGGCCTGTCCTGCATCCAGCGTTCTTTCGGAACGCACATTCAGTGCTGCTGGAGGCGTGGTAACTGATCACAGGGTGCGTCTGTCCACCGACTCGGTCGATCGACTGACCTTCATAAAAATGAATCAGTCTTGGATCACCACCAGCTACCAAGCACCTGATGCTGATGTAACCGAATAATTTTTTTTGAAATCTCAGATCCCTTCAAAGACTGGCTATGCTGATGCTGAGTGACTATCCCTGAGTAATTATCCTCTTCCTCCTCAATCATCACGCTGATAGCTTGTAAGAACATTTTTGGTTCTGGGCGCCACCACCAGTGCCTAAGGCACAATTTTTCAGCCCCTGTTTAACAGGGGCGTGTAATTACAATTTTTGATGCAATACTTTGCAGCAGGGCTCGTTCCTGCGTTCCAACTAGAGTGTCTGTGAGGGGTTGCAGTGTTGTGGCACCAGCACCAGTGCCTAAGGCCTAATTTTTCAGCTCCTGTTCAACAGGGGCATGTCATTACAATTCTTGATCTAATATTTCACAGCAGGGCCCATTTCTGCACCCACCAAGAGCGAGTGAGGACTTACAGTGTTGTGGCACCAGCACCACCACCAAAGGCCCAGTTTTTCTGCCCCTGTTCAACAGGGGCATGTAATTACAATTCTTGATCTAATATTTCACAGCAGGGCCATGTGAGGGCTTACAGTGTTGTGGCCACAACAACACCTAAGGCCCAAATTTCTGCTGAGTATATAGGGCAGGCCCCTACTTTCAAACATCTAACTTACAAACGACTCCTACTTGCAAACGGAAGGAGACAACAGGAAGTGAGATGAAATCTACCCCTAGGAAGGGAAATTCTCTCCTGTAAGAGTTAATATGGGAAAAATATTTCTCCTTTCCACTGATGCTTTCCAATCCTTGTTCCACAAAAAACCCCAAATTTTCAAAAAACATTTGTCATTGGGACAAAAAGTGAGGTGAAATCTTCTGAAGAGGAGGAAAGACAGCAAAACAAATGTCACAGGGGTGATAACCCTTCCCTATGTTTTCCAAAAAGCTTAAAAAAGATTTTTTGGCTGGAGCTAAACACGTTAAAAATGTACCCGTTCAAAATTACAAACAGATTCTACTTAACAACAAACCTACAGTCCCTGTCTTGTTTGCATCTCCTGTATACTGCTGTTCAGAGTATATAGGGCCTGGTGGCCCCACACCTTTCCTTATTTTAATTTGGGTGCGGGGTTCCCCTTAATATCCATACAAGACCCAAAGGGCCTGGTAATGGACTGGGGGGTACCCATGCCGTTTGTCTCACTGATTTTCATCCATATTGCCAGGGCCCGACATTACATTAAACCCGCAAGCAGTTTTAAATGAGATTTTTTCCTTTAAAAATGACATTTGGTGCAGGGACTGTTCTAAACACGGGAAACACGTGCCACTTTACAGGCATACTATAGACACCCCCCAGGTACGTAATTTAAAGGAATATTTCACTTTTTTTTTTTTTTTACTTTAAGCATCATTAAAATCACTGCTCCCGAAAAAACGGCCGTTTTTTTAAAGTTTTTTTTGCATTGATACATGTCCCCTGGGGTAGGACCCGGGTCCCCAAACCCTTTTTAGGACAATACCATGCAAATTAGCCTTTAAAATAAGCACTTTTGATTTCGAACGTTCGAGTCCCATAGACGTCAATGGGGTTCTAACGTTCGTGCGATTTTTCGGTCCGTTCGCAGGTTCTGGTGCGAACCGAACCGGGGGTGTTTGGCTCATCCCTACTCAATACCAGTTTTGGAAGTTGTTTGTTGTTTACAGTGGCAATGGTGCTTATTTACTAAAGGAAAATACACTTGGCAATACAAGTGCTCTAGGATAACCTAAGAGAAAGCCAAAAAGAAAGGCAAGCAATAAATATAATTCGAGATTTTATCTGATCAGGTTTTTTTAATAAAAGAAAATAGAGATTGTATGACATTGCAATAGCCCCCCTACCCATAAAAAAATCAACATATTGATCCTGAACCTTATCAGATTCCTCACCTCCTCTGATGGCACATTGATACATTTTTGGGAGGGGGGTGGAAATTTTGAATCAAGTTAAGGACACACAGGGGTTGATTTACTAAAGGCAAACAGACTGTGCACTTTGAAAAGTGCAGTGGTTGCACTCTGCAAGTGCAGTTGCTCCAGAGCTTAGTAACTGAGGTAAGGCTTCATGTTGCAAGGAGTACCCAATCACATGCAAGGGAAATTCAAAAAACATCATTTTTGCTTGCACATGATTGGATGATGAAAATCAGCAGAGCGTCTGCTCATTTACTAAGCCCTGGAGCAAATGCACTTGCAGAGTGCAACTGCATTTTGCAAAGTGCAACATCTATTTGCTTTTAGTAAATCAACCCCACAGACCATTCTGATACATTTTAGTGGGAGGAGGGGATTATTAATCAACTTAAGTACACACAGACCATTTGCATAAATTTTAGGGAAAAGTAATACAATGGGGCTGACAAAATACATTAATTGAATGTACTAGGTGGATATGGGGAGGTTAGAGAAGGCAAATATGCATGCAGGACAAAAAAGAGCATTAAAAAATTACAGCATGCATGAGGACAAAGGGGACATTCACACTATATTGCAATCTTGGAAATTAGTATTGGAATAAAGAAATACATTACATTAGCAAACATTAAATACAATAAAATGTGATGTTAAAGGATAAATCTTACCTTAATATAGTCCTTCTGCAGGACCTGGATGATGGCAGAACAGGTCTCTGGGATAATGATCCCCAGAGCCTGGGGGGAGATGCCTGTCGAGAACTTAAGGTCCTGCAGGCTTCTCCCTGTCGCCAAGCAACGCAACGTGGCGACTAGCCTCTGCTCCGCAGTGATGGCTTACCTCATGTAGGTATCCTGCCTGCTGATATAAGGGGTCAGCAATGCCAACAAACGGTCAAAAACGGGGTCCGTCAACCGGAGAAAGTTTCTGAAAACCTCAGGATTATTCTCACGGATCTCACGGAGCAAAGGCATGTGACAGAATTGGTCACGCTGGAGCAACCAATTCTTCGTCCATTAACTCCTCCTCGCCCCTGTCCATGGACTGAGTTTGGGCTGAAGAATGAACTACAGCACCAAGCACATACAAAGCACGAACTCTACGGCGAGTATGTACACGCAACAAGCTTCAAAACGGTCGGCTGGTCAGAACGCACTTAACAGAACGCACTGAAGAACAACAAGGCCTATGAAGAGCGAGCTGAAAATCAGCAACGAGCGGACAATAAGACACTGAATGAATCAATGCAAACTGACCACACACACTGAAAAGCAGATACAAACCTCACAAGCACAAACCGAACAACAGTTAAACGATCTGAAAAATACGAGTCTCACAAGCGCGTATCGTCTCTCACCAAACTTCTACTAACACGAGATAAACACGAGATTAGCAGAAGGAGCCCAAAGGGTGTCGTAGGAGCTATTGAAATTCCGTTTTATAGTCTCATCGGACTTGGTGTACGTCACCGCGTACTAGGCTGTCGGACTTTTGTGTGATCGTTTGTAGACAAGTCCGTTTGTAAGAAAGTCCGTTGGAAGTCCGCCAAAAGTCTGTTGAAAGTCTGTCGGACAGGCCATCGGACTTTTGTTGCTGAAAAGTCCGGCCGTGTGTACACGGCATCAGTTTAACACCCAAATGATGTAATGAAAATATTTGTTGATTACTACAAAAATGTATTTGCAGTGTCATGACCCACTAGCGACCCATCAACTCAACTCACTCGTGGTTTTCAAATTTAACATTACCCACTCTATCTACCCAGCAGTTAGAGGCTTTAAATACTCCTTGCACTGAGACAGAAATTATTGCCATTATTAAGTCACTTAAAACTTCTACCGCTCCAGGCCCACTTCATATTACAAAAAATTCTCACATATCCTATCACCCAAATTAGCGACCCTTTATAACCATATTTTGAAAGGCAATAACTTCCCTGCTGAAATGTTATTGGCTAACATGTCCCTCATCCCCAAACCCCACAAGGATCATTCCCTTCCCCAAAACTTACATCCGATTTCAGTCATTAATAATGACTTGAAGATCTTTGGTAGACTACAAGCAGACAGACTGGCCTCAGTCATAACCACCCTGATCTCCCCAGACCAAACTGGGTTTAATCCAGGACAACAGATAACGGACAATATTCACCTAGTCACTAACATTATACAAGATGCCAATTTGCACTCTAAACAAACGCTTCTCCTGAGCCTCGAAATACATAAGGCGTTGAACAGCGTTAGCTGGTCCTACCTTGATCATTTATTACCTAGATTTGGGATTATGGGCAAATTCTTACAGGGATCTCACGCCTTATACAGAGACCCCCAAACTTGTATAAAATTACCAGGTAATAACTCTCAATTTTTTTCACTACAGAAAGGCACTAGGCAGGGTTGCCCCTTATCCCCCTTGATATTTGCCCTGGCCATTGAGCCCCTAGATATACACAAATTAGGCACTTCTATTATAGCAGAGCACCCTGGATTCCCGTATGCATTCCACACAATATGAACATATTTGTGTACACTCCTCTAGGGATAAAGGAGTTATTTCTAAGCTCTACTGCATACTCAATGAGTTTTCCTTGGAAGAGAAAACTAAGCCAATGCTTAAATGGGAGAGGGACACCTGTCTTACCTTTGAGCCAAATGAATGGGAGGAGATGCTAATCAATATGTACAAAAACACCAGATCATACTCAACCCGTGAAACAGCTGTTAAACTCCATACAAGGTGGTACATGACTCCCGTAAAAATCCATTCAATCTACCCTACGGTATCTCCTCTGTGTTTCCGGGGCTGTGGTGAGCTTGGCTCACTAATCCATATTTTCTGGAGTTGCAAATCCCTCAAGCCTATCTGGCAAAAAGCTGCCTCAAAGGCATCCACTATTGCAGGTCGCTTAATCACTCTCACTATACAGATGTGCCCAAGTTTCACTCCTATTCCAGACATCCCTACGCCCTGTGAAAAACGAATTCACACATTTTTGGTTGCCATACACTGGGTAATAGCACTAAATTGGAGTTCTTCAGCCCTTCTCTGGTCGCAAGTGTTAACCAGAATGGAAGCAATCAAATTATCCGAACGCATCCACCACACGTCGTATGATACTATGCATATTTAAAGTAATAAATGGAAACACTGGGATACTGTATTATTGTGACCTAGCACTGTTCTTAGAGTTATTTCTATCAGAAGTTTGATTTGTGTTCACAAAAACACAAGGGTTAATGCATATGCTTTTGAAGTTGCTCCTTTTTCTATTACTTGACTTCATTATCTCACTGTGTCTGAAACCACTATGCCTAATGCCCCGTACACACGATCCGATTATCGGACGAATGATCGGCCGTTTTTTTTTGCATGCTGATCTCACGTCGAATCTGATGAGTTTACTAAAGTCACGAGAATTCCCGTACGACAGCATAAAAATTCGGAAGTGATGTCATGTGTTGTAATGCATTTGTATTGCATTTTCGAACGATAGGTGTACTGATGAAACGAAAATCGTACGATCTGGCATCGTACGAAAAAAATTTCCATGCATGTCCAATAGAATAATATCGGATGAACTGTCCTGATCGGCTCTCGAAAGCTCTGTACTAACGATTCGATTATCGTACGATCGATTCGAATGCCGCATTTTTCGTAAGATTTTCGGATCGTGTGTACGGGGCATAAGCCCCTAGTCACACCTATGCGATTTAGATGCGGCTTACACCTCATCCAATTCGCAGGACATTTTAAAATACATTAATTTGAATGCATCTGGTTCACATATGTGCGTTGCATTCGCACTGCACATTGCCCAAAAAATGTGTGCGTTTTCTGGGCATTGCGGTGCGAATTACAAGCCCATTATCTTCTATGGGAACGCATCTGATTCGCAGATGCTTTCCCGTTCTGAACACAAATTCTCTCCTTCTCCTCACTACACCTCCTCCCTCAACCTGCTCACTGATCTGCAGCTAAAACGCAGAGAAACCTCTGAACAACTGATTTTTATCTTCGCAGTGAAACCTGAGCTTTAATTCGCACCGCACATGTGTGTACCCGAGCTTATTCTAAATGGTGGACTTGTCTGACACAGTGGGGGTTATTTACAAAAGGCAAATCCACTTTACACTACAAGTGCAAAGTGCACTTGAAATTGCACTGCAAGTGCACTTGGAAGTGCAGTCGCTGTAAATCTGAGGGGTAGATCTGAAATGAGGGGAAGCTCTGCTGATATAATTATCCAATCATGTGCAAGCTAAAATGCTGCTTTTTATTTTTCTTGCATGTCCCCCTCAGATCTACAGCGACTGCACTTCCTAGTGCACTTTCAGTGCAATTTCAAGTGCACTTTACACTTTTAGTTTGCACTTGTAGTGCAAAGTGGCTTTGCCTTTAGTAAATAACCCCCATTGATTGTATGTTGATGATCTTTCAATAAAAACTTTTGTAATAAAAAAAAAGAAATCTATGGGGTCAAAAATGCTCCAATCTGCCTGAAAAGTATTTTCATTTTTTGAGCAACAGACATTCAATGACATACAAAATGCTCAGATGTAAACAGGGGGCAATGAAAAGAATGTGTTTTGGCTTGCTGAGCGTTTTGAAGCTTCAAGTGTCAAAACTCAGAGGTGTGAATGGAGCGTAAGCCCCTGTTCACACCGATGTGGCTTTGAAATTGCGCTACTTGAGCATGATTTCCGCACAACAGAAGTCTATGCAGATCTATCGTACAACAGAAGTCTATGCAAGCCACAACGAGATCAGCAAAAAGTAGCGCAGAAACCTTTTTTTCAAAGTCACTGTGACATGAGTCGCAGCAATTTGCACAGTTCCATTGCTGACAATGGGGTGCGACTTGTCATGCGATTTGGAACTGTCAAATTGCATGACAAATTGCACTGGTGTGAAGGGGGGCTAAGGCCTCATGTACACTGCTGCTCCTAAACTAACATTTAGGAGCTTTGGGCATTTTTTTGCCAAAGCCCCTGGACTCAACTTAATAAAAGCCTATGGGGTTGCTTTACTAAAGGCAAATAGACTGCACTTTGCAAATTCCGGCCGTGTGTAGGCTCCATCGGACATTTTCCATTGGAATTTCCGTCACACAAAATTTAAGATCTGGATCTCAAATTTTCCGACAACAAAATCCGTTGTCGTAAATTCCGATTGTGCGTAGACAATTCCGACGCACAAAGTCCCACGCATGCTCGGAGTCAAGCAGAAGAGCCGCACTGGCTATGGAATTTCCTTTTTCTCGGCTCGTCGTACGTGTTGTACGTCACCGCGTTCTTGATGTTCGGAATTTCCGACAAGATTTGTGTGAGTGTCTGTATGCAAGACAAGTTTGAGATAACATCCGTCTGAAAAAATCCATGGATTTTGTTGTTGGAATGTCCGATCGTGTGTACGGGGCATTAAAGTGCCTAAACGCTAGGTGCGAGTTTATTCATTTCAATGACCAGAATAAATGAAAAATCTGGCCAATTAAATGAATAAATTCATTCCCAAACACAGAGTGCTGCTAAACTCGCCTAAACTGGTTTGAAAAAAATGCAGCTTAGGTGATTTTTCTCCTTACAATCAACCAGCATGCATGAAACCTAATACTGCTTTCAGTATTCAGGAACAGGACTTATTATACAAAAAAAAAACATCACGTCCTTCCTGCATAATTGTGTTGGGAAAGGCAAACTTTTATTTGTAAACTTCAGGAAAATGTTTTTGTATTGGGTAGAAGGAATGTAAGTTGCTGAGGTAGGACAGAATATGTGCGTTCTACTTTACAGACTGAGACACACAGTCATTGTATATATAGATACAGTACACACAGACACTCCCTCTCCCCTCCTTCTTGTAAGAAGTTTTACTTCTGCTTAGCTGAGGGGACAAGCTGTCTCTGCTGAGGGGAAGAGACAGACAGACAGACAAGATATAGAGAGAGGAGCAGAGACAGTCGCACAACCCAGGGACTTTGGACTGGAGAGTGCTGAGGAGGAGACAGGCAGGGTGTGAGGATCGCGTACAGCAAAGAGACTGAGAGACTTCCCATTACTGAGCTGAAACGAAAGAAACTTGTCAGTGACAACCCACAATATTTCCTGTGGGGACCCCGGGACCAGGACTGAGGAAGGACCCAGAAAAGTCCTGCAGAATACACAAAGTAACAGTGTGAGATATTTATTTAGAGAAGAAGCCGCAGCAGGCGAATGACTTGAAAACAAATGCAGTGTATGGCATAGACATGAACAGCCACTGAGAAGTCATACAGGAAGGGAGAGGCAAGAAGAGAGAACTTGCCTGAGTCATCAGCCAGGAGACAGTCTGACTTCACACACCACCATGCTAGACTGTCACTGAGAGAGAGAGAGAGCACACCATGACTTCAGTGTGGAAGAGACTGCAGCGCACCGGGAAAAGGGCGTCCCGCTTCCAGTTTGTGGCCTCTTACCAAGAGCTCATCTTAGAGTGCACCCAGAAATGGTGAGGAGACGTATTTGTGTGAGAGGTGTATGTGGAGCTGTGCAACAACTGTATGTAGTAAGCCTTTCCTAACCTTTACAACACGGACAAATCCTTGAAATAACTTTCTGGGCTCAGGGGACCCCTGGTAATATGATCAGTCCAGTTAGAGTAACACTCCTGACATTTGTGGCCATTGAAAGGCATCCCTTCTTTAAAGCAGACCTCTACTTAAGAGTGAAAGTTCCCCTCACCCTCCTCCTTCCATGCAACAGTAAAAAGAAAGAAAGAAAAAAAAAAAAATAGGTGTTTTCTTTCTGGGAATGGATACCTTCTTCTGATAGATACCTGCTTCCATTTCCACAATTCTTGCCCAGGTGAGAATTATGTAAGGTTAGCATGCCCCCTGCCCACCCTCAATCTCGTGAGACATGTCACAATTCCAGAAGGCTCTGGACCAGTCTAAAAGCAACAAGCAACCATGCGCATGCACAGGGGAGCCAGCTGTGACATCCTGCTGTCTCACAGCTGGCACATTCAAGATGGCCGCTTTGGGGACCGACGCCTGGCAAAGGATCGGTTTCAGTGACAACATCACTGGATCCCTGGGCTTCTAAATGCCTGTTTGTTGAAAGTCAGCAGGTTCAATATTTGAGGCTGCTGACTTTAATTTTTTTACAACAGAGCCGAAGTTCCTCTTTAGGGCCAGTTCACACTGCTGCGCGGTGAGAGATCGCATGTGATTCACACTGCAGTGAAAATCACATGCGATGTCCGTGCGATGTGAGTTCAGCCATACAGATTGTATGGCTGAATTCACATCGCATTTGGACAAAACTTGCACAGGACCCTTTTTTTGGTCCTCAGCAGAATCGGATCGCATGGATGTTCACACCCATCAAATCCGATTCCTGTCCAAATTTACAGATCACAGTGTGATATGCAAACTGATCTGGGGGTGTCATTAAAGTGGTGTTCCGCCCAAAATTATACTTTTTAAATAAAAATACCCCTATAATACACAAGCTTAATGTATACTAGTAAAGTTAGTCTGTAAACTAAGGTCTGTTTTGTTAGTTTATAGCAGTAGTTTGTTATTTTATAAACTTACAGCAGGCCATGGCCATCTTAAGTGTGGGCATCTGAAGCTAGACTGTATTTCTTCCTGGATCTCATCCTTGCAGATCTCGCACATGCTTAGTGCAGTACAAGCAGTGTAATAGGTTTCAGGTCAGGTTTCCATAGCAATGGCAGTTTCAGAGGAAGTTGCCGCCCCTTCCCAGAAGGCATTGCAAACAGGAAATGATGCGATGGGCCGCGGCCAGGGAGGAGGAAGTGAAAAATGAATACAGCAGATATACAGTAGGTGCTGAGAAAAAAAATTAAAAAATATCCAATTTGTTTACAGTGCACAGTTTAGTGAGGGATGCTGAAGAGTTGTAAAAGTGGGTGGAACTCCACTTTAACTTTTAATTGACACTCCCAGCAGTTCGCATAGGGCAGTGTGAACTGCCGCTGGGAGACATGCGATGCAGGAATGCGCAGTGGATTCGCAGGGTTCCCGCATTGCTGCAGTGTGAACTGAGCCTTAAGGTGACCATACAATATGCGATCGGATTGTACAATCTCCTTTAGATCTACCATCAGCTGTGTAGTACAAGGGCCCCCTTGATATGATGCAATATAAATGGATTGTTTATGTCCTCGTATTATGTAGTTTTGGTAAATCTAAAGGAGATTATGCAATCAGATTGTATAGTATATAGCCAGGTTTAAATTTACCAAAACTACATACAGTGCCTTGCAAAAGTATTCACCCCCTTGGCATTTTTCGTGTTTTGTTGCCTCACAACCTGGAATTAACATAGATTGTTTGAGGATTTGCATCATTTAATTTACAGAACATGCCCACAACTTTGAAGATTTTTTTTTTTTATTGTGAAGCAAACAACAAATAGGACAAAATAACAGAAAAAGTCAATGTGCATAACTATTCACCCCCCTTAAGTCAATACTTTGTAGAGCCACCTTTTGTGGCTATCATAGCTCCAAGTCTCTATAAGCTTGCCACATCTTACCGCTGGGATTTTTGCCCATTCCTCCTTGCAAAACTGCTCCAGCTCCTTCAAGTTGGATGGTTTGCGCTTGTGAACAGCAATCTTTAACCATTTGCCGACCGCCGCATGTACATATACGTCGGCAGAATGGCACGGCTGCGCAAATAGGTGTACCTGTACGTCCCTTCGAATTTGCCGCCACGTGGTCGCATGGGCACCGCCGGCGGCACGCGTGTGACCCTGCCGCGAGCTCCATGAGTAGGATCGCGGGTCCCGTGGACTCTATGTCCGAGGGGATACCTCTGCGATCGTCTCACAGAGCTGAAGAATGGGGAGATGCTAATGTAAACAAGTATCTCCCCGTTCTGCCTAGTGACACTGTCACTGATCATAGCTCCCTGTGATCGGGAGCGGTGATCAGTGACGTGTCACTCGTTGCCACGCCCCCTAACAGTTAGAATCACTCCCTAGGACACACTTAACCCCTTCCTAGCCAGCTAGTGGTTAACCCCTTCACCGCCAGTGTCATTTTTACAGTAATTAGTGCAATTTTATAGAACTGATCCCTGTAAAAATGACAATGGTCCCAAAAATGTGTCAAAATTGTCCGATGTGTAATGTCGCAGTCATGATAAAAATTGCAGATTGCCACCATTACTAGTAAAAAAAAAAATATATTAATAAAAATGCCATAAAACTAACCCCTATTTTGTGGACGCTGTAACTTTTGCGCAAACCAATCAATAAATGCTTATTGCTATTTTTTTCTACCAAAAATATGTAGAAGAATACGTATCGGCCTAAACTGAGGGAAAAAAATGTTTTTTATATATATATTTTTGAGGATATTTATTATAGCAAAATGTAAAAAATAATGCGTTGTTTTCAAAATTGTCACTCTATTTTCGTTTATAGCGCAAAAAATAAAAACCGCAGAGGTGATCAAATACCACCAAAAGAAAGCTCTATTTGTGGGAAAAAAGGACGTCAATTTTGTTTGGTAACCACGTCGCACGACCGCGCAATTGTCAGTTAAAGCGACACAGTGCCGAATTGCAAAAAGTGCTCTGGTCTTTGGCCAGCCAAATGGTCCGGAGCTTAAGTGGTTAAGTCTGACCACAGATATTCTATTGGATTGAGGCTTGGATTGAGGCTTTGACTAGGCCATTCCAACACATTTACATGTTTCCCCTTAAACCACTCAAGTAGCAGTGTGTTTGGGGTCATTGTCCTGCTGGAAGGTGAACCTCCGTCCTAGCCTCAAATCGCACACAGTGGTACAGGTTTTGTTCAAGAATATCCCTTTATTTAGCACCATCCATCTTTCCCTCAACTCTGACCAGTTTCCCAGTCCCGACTGCTCAAAAACATCCCCACAGCATGATGCTGCCACCACCATATTTCACTGTGGGGATGGTGTTCTTAGGGTGATGTGTTGGGTTTGCGCCAGACATAGCGTTTTCTTTGATGGCCAAAAAGTTCAATTTTAGTCTCATCAGACCAGAACACTTTCCTCCATACATTTTGGGAGTCTCCCACATGCCTTTTCGCAAACTCAAAATGCGCCATTTTGTTTTTTGCTGAAAGTAATGGCTTTCTTCTGGCCACTCTGCCATAAAGCCCAACTCTATGGGGCGTATGGCTTATTGTCATCCTATGTACAGATACTCCAGTCTCTGCTGTAGAACTCTGCAGCTCCACCAGGGTTACCTTAGGTCTCTGTGCTGCCTCTCTGATTAATGCCCTCCTTGCCTGGTCCGCGAGTTTTGGTGTGCGGCCGTCTCTTGGCAGGTTTGCTGTTGTGCCATGTTCTTTCCATTTGGTTGTGACAGATTTGATGGTGCACCTAGGGATTATCAAAGATTTGGATTTTTTTTTATAACCTAACCCTGACTTGTACTTCTCAACAACATTGTCCCTTACTTGTTTGGAGAGTTCCTTGGTCTTGTAATGACAGATCATATGACAGTTAGATTGCACACAGGTGGACATCATTTCACTAATTATGTGACTTCTGAAGGTAATTGGTTGCACCAGAGCTTTTTATGGGCTTCATAACATGCCAATTATCATTTTTTTATTTCAGAAAAATAGTTTTATGTATATATTATTTTACTTCACCGACTTAGACTATTGTGTTCTGATCCATCACATATAATTCAGATTAAAAAAACATTGAACTAAAGGCTGTAATGTAACAAAATAGGTAAAAAGCCACGGGGGGTGAATACTTTTGCAAGGCACTGTAATATGAGTACAAACCTAAACATTCCATTCAAGTAGTATCCAATCAAGCAGGCCCCTGCACTACATAGTTGACGGTAGATTTAAATGGAGATTTTACGATCAGATTGTAGAGTGTATGGTCAGCCTTGGGCTCCCCACCCACCTTACAGTCTGATTGCACAATGCCTGTACAAACAACTGTACAGGTCTGCCAAAATTAAGTAATATGGGGACCTACCTAATCTGTCCAATCAATCTGTAGCCAACCAAGGAGACCATTGCACAATTTACTTGTCAGCAGATCTAAGGGAAATTGTACAATCAGATCTTAGTGTGTATGGTGAGCCTAAAGATGTCCATTAACTATACAATCTAATTAGATTTCCTAAACATACATACAGTATCTCACAAAAGTGAGTAAACCCCTGACATTTTTGAAAATATTTTGTTATATCTTTTCATGTGACAACACTGAAGAAATGACACTTTGTTACAATGTAAAGTACTGAGTGTACAGCTTGTATAACAGTGTACATTTGCTGTCCCCTCAAAATAACTCAACAAACAGCCATTAATGTCTAAACCGCTGGCCACAAAAGTGAGTACACCCCTAAGTGAAAATGTCCAAATTGGGCCCAATTAGCCATTTTCTCTCCCCGATGTCATGTGACTCATTAGTGTTACAAGGTCTCAGGTGTGAATGGGGAGCAGGTGTGTTAAATTTGGTGTTATCGCTCTCACTCTCATACTGGTCACTGGAAGTTCAACATGGTACCCCATGGCAAAGAACTCTCTGAGGGTCTGAAAAAAAGAATTGTTGCGCTACATAAAGATGGCCTAGGCTATAAGAAATTTGCTAAGACCCTGAAACTGAGCTGCAAAACAGTGCTTTTTATGGTTCAATATACTTCAATTGGGGAAGCTGCAGAAAAGCATGTAATGCGATTTTGCAGCAATTTGTGTTTTTTAATCTGCCCAACAACAAATTGGCCAAAAAAAATGCAAAAATGCAAGTCGCAGCAAAATCACGTGCTCAAAAATCAAAACGCACAGCAAAAAGCACTGCAGAAACAGATCAAAGGAAACTGCATAGGTGTGTACCAAGCCTTATGCTGGCCACACGGATCAATTTTCAGACGAGAATATTCACACAAAAAATCTTTGTACATTTGCTGAATGAAAGAATGCTGTTTGAAATTTTCACTTGTTTTTAACATTCTGTTTTTAAAATAAATATAATTTCTGATCGAAAACCACATACACTGTCTGAAAATTCCTTTGACCAAGAAGTTTTCTATTATTTCCAAATTTTCCTGTCACTGTGGTTGAAAATAAACGTTGATTTTACCCCACTAATGATTAGAAAATCGAACAAACGTTCTTAAGATGACATTTTTTTTGAAGGAAGACATTGTTTGTTTTTGCTTTTTAATAAAAAAATGTAATCTCTGAGGGTCGGTTCATACTACAACGACTTGGGATCCGACTTGTAAGCCCTCAAGTCGCCCCAAGTCGCTTTACTGTGAGATTTGCATTAAAGTGAATGAGAGCGTCTTAATTTACACTACTGAAGTCGCTCCGACTTCAGAAAAGGTTCCTGTACTACTTGGATCCGACTTCTAGGCGACCTGTACCCATAGAATTCAATGGAAGTCGCCTCCAAGTCGGATCTCCATCTATATTGAAGCGACTTTACAGGAAAAAAAATTAGTTTGCCCAGGCAAACCCCTCCCTCCCAGAGAGCTGATTATTCTGTGATTGGCCACAGCCAAAGTCGCCTGTCCTGGAGGCGACTTGAAGTCGCGTTGTAAATTGCTTAAAGTCGCGCTGAAGTCGCGTTGAAGCCGCGCTGAAGTCGTGTTGCCCCTGTGTGAATCGAGCCTAAGTCTGATGATATTTACCAGATTCACCCTTTAATAGTATATACAATATATATCCTCTAATAGTATATACAGTATATCTCTCCTCTAATCGTTTATACAGTATATCTCCTCTAATAGTAGAGGTGGTGGGAGTGTCATGGCCTGGGGCTGCATGAGTGCTGCCGGCACTGGGGAGCTACAGTTCATTCAGGGAACCATGAATGCCAACATGTACTGTGACATACTGAAGCAGAGAATGATCCCATCCCTTCGGAGACTGGACCGCAGGGCAGTATTCCAACATGATAACCACCCCAAACACACCTCCAAGACCATCACTGCCTTGCTAAAGAAGCTGAGGGTAAAGGTGATGGACTGGCCAAGCATGTCTCCAGACCTAAACCCTATTGAGCATCTGTGGGGCATCCTCAAACAGAAGGTGGAGGAGCGCAAGGTCTCTAACATCCACCAGCTCCGTGATGTCGTCATGGAGGAGTGGAAGAGGATTCCAATGCCAACCTGTGAAGCTCCGGTGAACTCCATGCCCAAGAGGGTTAAGGCAGTGCTGGAAAATAATGGTGGCCACATAAAATATTGACACTTTGGACCCAATTTGGACATTTTGATCTAGGGGTGTACTCACTTTTGTTGCCAGCGGTTTAGACATTAATGGCTGTGTGTTGTTATTTTGAGGGGACAGCAAATTTACACTGTTATACAAGCTGTACGCTCACTACTTTACATTGTAGTAAAATTTCATTTCTTCAGTGTTGTCACATGAAAAGATATAATAAAATATTTACAAAAATGTGAGGGGTGTACTCACTTTTGTGAGATTATATATATATATATATATATAGAGAGAGAGAGAGAGAGAGAGAGAGAGAGAGAGAGAGAGAGAGAGAGAGAGAGAGAGAGAGAGAGAGAGAGAGAGAGAGAGAGAGAGAGAGAGAGAGAGAGAGAGAGAGAGAGAGATAAACACAGTATATGAAGACAAACCTAAACAACCAAGTTAATTAACGTACAATCAGTCAGGTTCTTGCACTACCTTGCACTGGCTGTGCTGGAATGACAAACTCTGGTGGGCATGCGCAGGATGACATCACCCCGCCCCACTGGCCAATCAAGAAGCTGAAAACCCTGCAACTGTGGAGAAGATGACAGCGGCCAGTGAGGGATGTAACCTCTGCATTGCTGGAAGGTGGAGGTAAGTATCTTTGGGGGTTTATGAGAGATACAAAGGTGCCTTTAAATGCGGACTGTAAACAATTTATTAAGTAAAAGAAGGGTATATATCCACTCACATTAGGTACGATTAAACAGGCACTGGTAAGTCCTGCTGTTGATATAGCCACTACTGCTCAGCTGGGTCCAGAAAGCTGGTTAGTCTGTGGAAGGGGGCCAGAACCAGGGCTAGAGCGCTCGTGGCACTTAATAATGTCACCGAAACCTGCGAATTAAGGATCGTGAAGACAGGCGCGCTCCTTTGTCAAGCTAATAGGATGGGAATAGGACTGCCCTTATATAGAGCATTTTTTGGGGGGTTTACTTCCACTTTAAAGCTCACCACACACATTACAACCTGACTGTTCAATCAAATTTCAATTTACCAAAACTATGTAATATGAGGACCTACCTAAACTTTCTAATTATTCTCTGTACAATCAGGCAGGCCTTTGCACTACATACTTGTTAGTGGATCTAATGGGCAGATTGTAATGTGTGTGGAGAGCTTTACATGTTGCTAAACATCTTTCAGTGCTTGCTAATCTCAGAGGCAGAAGTTACACCAGGTACCCCTAGAAAACCTCTGGAAGAACCATAGGGTTCAATAGAACCCTGGTTGAGAAAGGCTGACAGTCTATAGTCACTGCTATATGACGTATTATTATTATACTGTGTTTATATAGCTCCAACAGTTTGCGCAGCGCTTTACAATGTTAGGGCAGTACAATTACAATACAATTCAATACAGGAGGAATCAGAGGGCCCTGCTTGTTAGAGCTTACAATCTAGCAGTATGTTTTCTTTCCTTTGTAACACATAAGGTTTGTGCTCTGTAAAGATGTCTCTGCTTTATATCCTGCACTCAGGATCGGTTTTGTTATCTGGGTATTTTTCAGGTTTTTCGGTGTCCCATACTATAAGGTGTATTGTAACAGTGACATGGGATAGGGAATGTAGGGTGATCACATTTCTAAACTGCCATTCAGGGACCCCCCCCCCCCAAAAAAAGATGATTTTTGACATTTTTTGTGCTGATTTTTGGGGCAGGGGCGTATGAAAAAAGATCATGGTGAACAGTGGACATGTCTGAAATTGCGCTAAATATTGGCTTAAAGGGGGTGTAGCCACATTGTGTTAACCGTGGAAGGGGCCTAAATTTAAAACCCACCCAACCTTACAACAAACCTTTCTATCCGCTGCACCCTTCCACTGACAGTTTAAAGTAGCCCATCCTACCTATAGCAACCCATACTATCAACACCACACCAAAGTGGCCCATTCTATCTCAACACTCCAAATCAGTCCATCATATCTAAGGCACCCCAAAGTGGACCACCCTAACCACAGCACTCCAAAGAACCCCACACCAGCGGGATGCACAGGGGGAGGCAGTGGGGTGGAGGGGGAGCTGCAGAGTGGTCAGGGGGGCGCAAAGTAGTCAGAAGGACAGTGGGATGCACAGGAAAACAATGGGATGGACATGGGGATGGACAGGGGGACTGTGGGATGGACAGGAGGACTGAGGGAGGGACAGGGGGACAGAGGGATGGACAGGGGGACAGAGGGATGGACAGGGGGACAGAGGGATGGACAGGAGGGTGGACAGGGGGACTGTGGGATGGACAGGGGGACAGAGGGATGGACAGAGGGACAGAGGGATGGACAGGGGGATGGACAGGGGGACAGAGGGATGGACAGGGGGACAGAGGGATGGACAGGGGGATGGACAGGGGGACAGAGGGATGGACAGGGGGACAGAGGGATGGACGGGGGACAGAGGGATGGACAGGGGGACAGAAGGATGGACAGGGGGACAGAGGGAAGGACAGGGGGACATTGGGGTGGACAGGGTGACAGTGGGATGGACAGGGTGACAGTGGGATGGACAGGGTTACAGTGGGATGGACAGGGGGACAGTGGGATGGACAGGGGGACAGTGGGATGGACAGAGGGATGGACAGGGGGATGGACAGGGGGACAGAGGAATGGACAGGGGGACAGAGGAATGGACAGGGGGACGGAGGAATGGACAGGGGAACAGAGGAATGGACAGGGGGACAGAGGAATGGACAGGGGGACAGAGGAATGGACAGGGGGACAGAGGAATGGACAGGGGGACAGAGGAATGGACAGGGGGACAGAGGAATGGACAGGGGGACAGAGGAATGGACAGGGGGACAGAGGGATGGACAGGGGGACAGTGGGATGGACAGGGGGACAGAGGGATGGACAGAGGGACAGAGGGTTGGACAGAGGGATGGACAGGGGGACAGAGGGATGGACAGGGGGACAGAGGGATGGACAGGGGGACAGTGGGATGGACAGGGGGACAGTGGGATGGACAGGGAGACAGAGAGATGGACAGGGGGACAGAGGGATGGACAGGGGGACAGAGGGATGGACAGGGGGACAGGGGGACAGTGGGATGGACAGGGGGAAAGAGGGATGGACAGGGGGACAGAGGGATGGACAGGGGGACAGTGGGATGGACAGAGGGATGGATAGGGGGACCGTGGGATGGACAGGGGGACCGTGGGATGGACAGGGGGACTGGGGGATGGACAGAGGAATGGACAGGGGGACAGAAGGATGGACAGGGGGACCATGGGATGGACAGGGGGACAGTGGGATGGACAGGGAGACAGAGGGATGGACGGGGACAGTGGGATGGACAGGGGGACTGTAGGATGGACAGGGGGACAGTGGGATGGACAGGGGGACTGTGGGATGGACAGGGTGACACTTACACATAAGGACTTGCCTCTGACTGTCTCCCCGACCTCTCGGTTCTCACTTGTTCCTAGTAGGCTGTTCCCTGAAGCCTGCGCTCTCCCTGTCAGACTCTTCTTCCTCCTCGCTGTCCTGGGACAAGGCGAGCGTCCCCTCCACGCCTCCTGTCTGCCATGTGAGTGAGAAGTGAATCCGCGCGGGGCTTTGCTGGAAACTACACTTTCCAGCATGCAGCGCGGCACTAGGGGGCCCTCCATAGAGATGACTGGGGTGGGGGAGGCGGCTTGTGTAGCTTGTCTGAGCGGAGCGGACATACTCCCCGTCGGAGCAGAGTGGACCAGCCCAAGCTGAGCCGACTTGGCCCCGGCCCGAGCCAAGCAGATCCGCCCCCATCCGTGCCGTTTATTAGTGTAGCTGTGTGTCCTTATTTCATTCCGGGACACTGTATTGTCCCAGAATGAAGGTGCCCGGGACACGGGACACAAAGATGAATTCAGGGACAATCCCGGGCAATCCGGGACACGTGGTCACCCTAAGGGAATGCCGCAGATTTCATTGTATAATGTGGTGCTGTAGCTGCGGGGAGTCCCTGAAAAAGGCCTGAGCTGCGACAGTCTTTCATTTGAAAGGAATTTTACATGGATGACGTATTTAATGATTGTTCACAGTGTCCATAAGATTTTCTTCCGTGCAATGTTTAAAACTGAACTATATTGTCCCCTTTTACTAAGTGACACTTATACGAGTGACCCATAAAGACCTGAGGTCACAAGCATGTCATCAAATGCTTTGCTTTTGTGACATTTGGACATTTTGGAAGTTTCCTACTTTTTTGGCAGTTGTACAGCTATTTCTGGAGTAATAGCAGTGGTCAAAAGAAGGGTAATTGTAGTAGTGTACAGCGAATTGTAGTGTTTTGAAGGAGTTTAGTGTTTACTGATCCCAAAGCAGGCCTTTGCCTGTCCATTGATCACAAGCTGTTCGCATATGATCTGCTTCATCTGCACAGGGCAATGCAGTTGCTGTGACCTGTTCCAAGCATGTGTGACTTTATTTAGAATGTCCATCAATCAGTCACCATTCATGCAAGCTCAAAGGCCTGTCTACTTTAGAAGACTTTGCATGGTAACTTGCTTACAGAGTGTGTGACTACAACAGATACCATTCCATTTTAACTAACAAAATAGGACCACCGTCTCAAGGTGCATGCCTCCTCTGAGACATATCTCTTTTATTTCCATTTGACAGTTTTATAACTGGGTAAAAGGGCACAGAGAAAAATAAAAATTCTGGGCCGTTTTATTGGGGGGGGGTTTCCCCTTTACATTTTCACATCTTTGACCAACTCATGGAGGCAGAAAATAAGTCAAAACAGACTCAAAAGTTCCCAGAACAGATGCAACAAGGCTTGAAAGGCAAAAAGGTCAAGGAGAAAAGTGTTTAAGAGCCACTTCCGATTTTGATGGGGCCACTTCTCTTTTCAGAAAATGGCAATTTCCCCAAGCAATTTCCTGGCTTTTTAAGGCTGAAATCAAATCATTTTTCATAATTTCTTGGTAAAAGAAAGCCGCCCACAACAGGTAAAAAGACGCCCAAAAAATTGTGGCCGTTTTTGGGGTCTAGTTTTATGGAGCTCCAGGAGGAAAGCTATCGCTACATTTCCTGAGCTCCAGCACTGGACCTTCTGGTCTCAGCTCTTTCAGCTGCAGAGTCACATGCAGATGCT
The DNA here is from genome assembly GCA_037952925.1 of Lithobates clamitans. NCBI lineage: Eukaryota > Metazoa > Chordata > Amphibia > Anura > Ranidae > Lithobates > Lithobates clamitans. Next base: position 3,717,045 of record JBBGZY010001009.1, read on the forward strand.
ATACCTGCCCCTCCCCTTCTCTGCAATCACAGAGCACTTTGGATTATGGGAACTCATTCACAAGATACAAAGGCTTCTATGAATGGGCTACAAAGGGCACAGCAGCTTTGTGTAAGTAAATGGCTTCTCTCTACTCTGAGCCCCTGAGTGTAATGATAGCCATTCTCCTAGACTAGAGCATACCTCCCAACTTTTTGAGACGGGAACGAGGGATGCCTATTGGCAAAAGGATGTAGGCATGGACATTCCCCTGAAATCATTGACAGTTGAGAGCTATGTCCCAGAACGCCATGCAACTATTAGTAAATAATAGAGATAGATACAGGAAGTGGTATGCACCTCTTTGGACTTAACTCATAGTATGCCAGCACATTTTACAAAGTGGATGAATTCCTGCTTTAAAGCAGAACTAAGCGCTCCCATGCTTTACAGCCAAGGAAGTTCCCATCTTAGTCTCTGTTTAATCTGCAGTTGCCATGGTTCTGCACATGTGATCAGTTATGACATTAAACATTTAATGGCTTGGCAGTTTGGCTGTGACAACTGTGTCAGTTATCATGCACAGCATGACTTGAATGTAACTGCTTTGGTAAACAGTAAATCAATGGTTTAGTTTCACTTTAACTATGAACTCAAGAAAAACAGCTAAATCCACAGAGAAAATAGTTTTACCTGCCAAAGGATTTGTATTTCTGTCCATCCAGCCCTGAGATTCACACTGCTCTGCCACCCAGTAGAGCCCTGTCTGACAGGGCAGAAGACCTGATCTTTCTTTGCAGCAATTTTACTTTCACTTACAGGTATCATCTCTGTCCTCACCCTGTGACTGGACAATGAAATATGAGAGTGGGTTGCCTTCACTCTTTCTTTTACTCTACTCCTTCTATCAGCTGCTTCTTGTACTGCAGCAGACCTGATTAGTTACATGTGTTGTTTCTCCGTCCCACAATCTAAAGCTTTACTGTGCAGTGATTGTAGAGGGCTGACACCAGGTAAAATTCAGTGATTACATTACTGGCATTTAGAAAACTACATTTAAAGCTGAACTCCAGGCACAAAGTGTTTGATTTAAATGTATTCCTCATTAGCCATATGAATCCACTTTGTGTGCATCAAATGCCTTTACAAACCCAGTAATTACTTTGTAAAAGTAGTGTTGACATTATGACTGTTTTCTACTAAGTCTGTGCAAAGAATAGAGCGGTCGAAGGGGCCCAGCAGGCTGTAGGCACCCACTACAGGTTGCCTACAGTAAACTACAAGAGGGGGCGGAGACAAGACCAGTCACCCTGCACAAGTTGAGAGAGCAGCAGTGACCGATCTATTACAGGAAGTTCCTGCATTGAGGCAAAGTTTCACACTGGATTACTGCACAGATCTGGAAGAAATACACGAAGCATGCCAAGGTTCAAGTAAGGCTACACATGACTCTTGTATTTAGACAATATTTAATGACCCCAGAATTCAGCTTTAATGATATAATAACCAATACAAAGCTGCAATAATACATGTCTTTATTATCTGCCTGGAGTTCATCTTCAATTGCTGCATACTTCCCAATTTCACAAAGAGTAAAGAGAGACATGGACAGGGATCCTGCCTTTCCACTTTCTGAACATGGTATTTCATGCGACAGATCAGCAAGGCAGCCTGAAGAAGTCTCTTGTGTGAACCTAGTTTTAAATCATGGCCTGCTGCAGTGCTCAGTTGGAGAGAACATAAGTGTATAACTTCAGTTATATTCCCTGATACCGTTTTTACTACAACACAGGAAATGTGATTGTAAAAGAAAAAACATATTTTCATCAATACTCACCAACTTGCCGCAATGATTTCCTCTCCCTTGGTGCCTCCTTAGCATGTGCAATGTAAGTATATCTGACAGCTCAGAGAACACACTGCCTGCCCTGTTCTCTGGTTAGTCTGCAACATCATAGTTATAGACCATGGTGTATTGAAGTGTACCTTATATTTAGAAGTGCTATGCATGTACTTTCAGTAGACATCAGTGAGTACATTGTTTGGGGGTGGGTTGGACAATAGACAGGCAGGACAGATCTGCCAGGTTATTTAACCACTTCAATACTGGGCACTTAGACACCTTCCTGCCCAAGCCAATTTTCAGCTTTCAGCGCTGTTGCAATTTGAATGACAATTGCGCGGTCATGCTATGGTGTACCCAAGCATGTTTTTTTATCAGTTTGTTCCCACAAATAGAGCTTTCTTTTGATAGTATTTAATCACCTCTGCTGTTTTTATTTTTTGCGCTATAAACAAAAAAAGAGCGACAATTTTGAAAAAAAAAAACAATATTTTTTACTTTTTAAATATCCCCCAAATTCTTTTAAAAAAAAACGAATTTCTTCATCATGGTTTGCGCAAAAGTTATAGCGCAGTGTTTCTCAACAGGGGTTCCGCGAGAAGTCCCCAGGGGTTCCGCCGCGATTCAACATTGTGGCGTATGTACATCCGCCCAATGTTGTTTTTAGTGTTCCCAATGCGCGCTGACAGTGAGAACAGTCAGCGCGCATTGATACCCGATGAGTTCCGGCTCAGAGGGCGGAGTCAGGAGAAAGACAGAGAGCAGGAGTTCTAAATTCAGCGGGGAGCTGAGCATGGAGAGCAGAGAGCTGAGCATGGAGAGCAGGGAGTCATGGGAGCCGAGAATGAGGACTATGGAGGCAGGAGCACCAGATCAGAAGGTGAGATCTGTCTCAATGGTAGCATTAATGCACACTTGTGGAGGGGGCAGAGAAAAGGAGCACATGGCTAGATTAGAAGCTGAGTTCCTGTGTATGTCAGGGGTGAATGCAGACTGCTGGGGGAGGGAAGAGCAGAGAACAGGAGATGAGATCCTGTGTATAACAGCACTGATTGCAGACTGCGGGGGGGGGGGGGAGCAGAAAGTTGAGGCACACAGGCTGAATGTAAGAGGAGGTGAGATTATAATAGCTTTATGGTATGCCATAATTGTACATAATGCAATTATGATTCAGTCTCATCCAGCCACAGGCCCCTGCAGGCTGCGTTCAGTCACTACCATACACAGGATCTCGCCTCCTGCAAGATTCAGCCATGTGCTCCCACTGTCAGCACTTCTCCTGGTACCACCCTCACAGGTTCAGAGGAGCTGGAACTATAGAGGAGGCACTAGGTATTAATGCGCATTGACAGTACTCGCTGTCACTGCACATTGAAATCAACATTGGCATCATGTGCAGATTTTTTCTGTACAGAAATATGCCACATGTATGCATTTTTCTGCAGAGAAAAATACACAAATGATACCAACATTGTGGTGTGAACAGGGCACATATAAATCAGTCACCGCATTTATCGGCGTATAACACGCACCGGCGTATAACAAGCACCCCAAGTTTAGGAGAGAATTTTAAGGAAAAAAACTTTTAGGAGGGAAGTTTAAGGAAAAAAAACTTACATTAAAATGCAGCCTCATCAGTGTCCATCTGCAGCCTTGTCAGTGTCATTGCAGCCTTTTCAGTGTCCATTGCAGCCTTGTCAGTGCAGCTTTGCCCCAGTGCAGCCTTGTCAGTGCAGCTTTGCCCCAGTGGTCAGTGCAGCTTTGCCCCAGTGGTCAGTGCAGCTTTGCCCCAGTGGTCTGTGCAGCCTTGCCCCAGTGGTCAGTGCAGCCTTGCCCCCAGTGTCCATTACATGCTTGGACAGATCGCCGCCGACATACACATAGCATGTAGTTTTAAATATGACGCTGCGGGGTTCGGAGGGACTCGGCGGAGCTGAACGAGCGCCGCCGAGATACACATAGTCGAGTGTACTCGGCTCTTTCCGGCGCCGCTCACAGTCCCACCCAGTCCCGCCCTATGATGGACATAACACAGGTCCAATGGCGGAACTGGGCGTGACTGTGAGCGGCGCCGGAAAGAGCCGAGAACACTCGACTATGTGTATCTCGGCTCCGCCCAGTCACTGTGATCTCGGCGGCGCTCGTTCAGCTCCGCCGAGTCCCTCCGAACTCCGCGGCGCCATATTTAAAACTACACGCTATGTGAATGTCGGCTGCGATCGCTCCGATAGATCACAATTAGCGGGGATCAGGCGTATAACACGCACCCACGATTTTCCCCTGATTTTAAGGGGGAAAAAGTGCGTGTTATACGACGATAAATACGGTATTTTCTTTTTGTCCTAGCAGAGACCTACATTAGGAAAATGCATGTCTCTGCACATGACGTGGACAATACCAAAGTATTCTATGCAGGTCACATCTGCACCGTCTTCCATCAATTCTTATGCATGAATGTTGTGAACAAGTCCCAACTGTTCCCATAGTTTGCTATCCTTTTTATCAATCACAATATTTGGGAGTTTTGTTCAAGTTCAGTAAGGCCTTGTTCACAGCATATGTGCAAAAAATGGAAAATATGTGCAAATTTGACTTGCTTAAAATATTTTGGGCTTGTTCTAACACAGGTCTCTACAGGGAGATAAAGAAAACAATTGATTTCTATGTGCACTGTTCACACTATAATGTTGGTGTCAGGTGAGTTCTAATTTTTATTCCATTATTTAAAGCTATTTCTACAATAAACGTGGTTATATCTACAGCTTGCTGATCAGATCCGATGTTCTGAGAGCTGTAGATCTGAATTTTTTTTTTTCAGGGGTCCCCTGATATCTCAGACTTTTTGCCAAGGGTTCCTCCACGGAAAAAAGGTTCAGAAACACTGTTATAGCGTCTGCAAACTATGGGAAAGATTTATGGCATTTTTTTTTTTTTTTTTACTAGTAATGGCGGTGATCTGCGATATTTAGTGGTACTGCGACATTGCGACGGACAGATCAGAGACTTTTGCCACTTTTTTGGGACTATTGGCATTTATACAGCGATCAGTGCTATAAATATGCACTGATTACTGTGTAAATGTCACTGGCGGGGAAGGGCTTAACTGTGTGTTCCCTTACTGTGTTCTAACTGTATGGGGATAAGATTGACTAGGAGAGGAGCCATATCGTTTTTCCTACTTAGTACTTAGCAGGAACAAACGATATGGCTCCTCTCCTCTGACAGCACAGGGATTTGTGTGTTTACACACACAAATCCCCGTGCTGGCACTCGTGAATGCGATCGCGCGTGCCCGCCGGCCACACGCATCTGATTCCCACGCCATGCAGCGGGCGCACGCGCCCTCTGATGGACGAAAAAGGGTAGGACGTCCCGTACGGGATTTCGCCCCGGAGAAGCCATCGTGCCACAGTATATCTGCGGGACATGGTCGGGAAGCGGTTAAAGAGGAACTCAGGAAAAAATTTTTTGTTTACTTTTGTCTACTTCTGGACCGTCCGCCGTCGTTATACGTCGGCTGTTTGATGTTAAATACCGGGGTTAAGGCAGCAGATAGCTGCCATATCCCCAGGATTGTTTTTAAACAGCGGGCAGTCCGCTTTCAGATAAAAGTGGTCTCGGCGGCAGATTCGCCGCAAGATCACTTTTATCAGGGACGGGAGAAGGCCCACCCTCCCGCCGCGGCATTTAGTAGATTGAGATGTTGGTTCTGGCTAGGGATGAGCCGAACACCCCCCTGTTCGGTTCGCACCAGAACATGCGAACAGGAAAAAAATTCGTTCGAACACGCGAACACCATTAAAGTCTATGGGACACGAACATGAATAATCAAAAGTGCTAATTTTAAAGGCTAATATGCAAGTTATTGTCAATAAAAGTGTTTGGGGACCCGGGTCCTGCCCCAGGGGACATGGATCAATGCAAAAAAAAGTTTTAAAAACGGCCGTTTTTTCAGGAGCAGTGATTTTAATAATGCCTAAAGTCAAACAATAAAAGTGTAATATCCCTTTAAATTTCATACCTGGGGGGTGTCTATAGTATGCCTGTAAAGGGGCGCATGTTTCCCGTGTTTAGAACAGTCTGACAGCAAAATGACATTTTGAAGGAAAAAACTCATTTAAAACTACCGCGGCTATTGCATTGCCGACAATACACATAGAAGTTCATTGATAAAAACGGCATGGGAATTCCCCACAGGGCAACCCCGAACCAAAATTAAAAAAAAAAAATGATGTGGGAGTCCCCCTAAATTCCATACAAGGCCCTTCAGGTCTGGTATGGATATTAAGGGGAACCCCAGCCAAAATTGAAAAAAAAAATTGACGTGGGGTTCCCCCTAAATTCCATACCAGACCCTTCAGGTCTGGTATGGATTTTAAGGGGAACCCCGCGCCCAAAAAAAAAAAAAAAACGTCGTGGGGTCCCCCTTAAAATCCATACCAGACCCTTATCCGAGCACGCAACCTGGCAGGCCGCAGGAAAAGAGGGGGGGACGAGAGTGCGCCCCCCCCCCTCCTGAACCATACCAGGCCACATGCCCTCAACATTGGGAGGGTGCTTTGGGGTAGCCCCCCAAAGCACCTTGTCCCCATGTTGATGAAGACAAGGGCCTCATCCCCACAACCGTGGCCGGTGGTTGTGGGGGTCTGCGGGCGGGGGGCTTATCGGAATCTGGAAGCCCCCTTTAACAAGGGGACCCCCAGATCCCGGCCCCCCCCCTGTGTGAAATGGTAAGGGGGTACTTACCCCTACCATTTCACTAAAAAACTGTCAAAAATGTTAAAAATGACAAGAGACAGTTTTTGACAATTCCTTTATTTAAATGCTTCTTCTTTCTTCCTTCATCTTCTTCTTCTTCTGGTTCTTCTGGCTCTTCTGGTTCTTCCTCCGGCGTTCTCGTCCAGCATCTCCTCCGCGGCGTCTTCTATCTTCTTCTCCTCGGGCCGCTCCGCACCCATGGCATGAGGGGGGAGGCTCCCGCTCTTCTCTTCATCTTCTTCTTCATCTTCATCTTCTTCTTCATCTTCTTCTTCTTCTTCTTCTTCTCTTCTTCATCTCTTCTTCCTTCTTCATTTCTTCTGCGGGCCGCTCCGCATCCATGCATGGAGGGAGGCTCCCGCTGTGTGACGGCGTCTCTTCGTCTGACGGTTCTTAAATAACGGGGGGCGGGGCCACCCGGTGACCCCGCCCCCCTCTGACGCACGGGACATGACGGGACTTCCCTGTGGCATTCCCCGTGACGTCACAGGGAAGTCCCGCCAATTCACCGTGCGTCAGAGGGGGGCGGGGTCACCGGATGGCCCCGCACCCCGTTATTTAAGAACCGTCAGACGAAGAGACGCCGTCACACAGCGGGAGCCTCCCACCATGCCAGCATGGCTGCGGAGCGGCCCGGAGAAGAAATGAAGAAGAGAAGAAGAAGAAGAAGATGAAGAAGAAGATGAAGATGAAGAAGAAGATGAAGAGAAGAGCGGGAGCCTCCCCCCTCATGCCATGGGTGCGGAGCGGCCCGAGGAGAAGAAGATAGAAGATGCCGCGGAGGAGATGCTGGACGAGAACGCCGGAGGAAGAACCAGAAGAGCCAGAAGAACCAGAAGAAGAAGAAGATGAAGGAAGAAAGAAGAAGCATTTAAATAAAGGAATTGTCAAAAACTGTCTCTTGTCATTTTTAACATTTTTGACAGTTTTTTAGTGAAATGGTAGGGGTAAGTACCCCCTTACCATTTCACACAGGGGGGGGCCGGGATCTGGGGGTCCCCTTGTTAAAGGGGGCTTCCAGATTCCGATAAGCCCCCCGCCCGCAGACCCCCACAACCACCGGCCACGGTTGTGGGGATGAGGCCCTTGTCTTCATCAACATGGGGACAAGGTGTTTTGGGGGGCTACCCCAAAGCACCCTCCCAATGTTGAGGGCATGTGGCCTGGTACGGTTCAGGAGGGGGGGGGGGCCGCACTCTCGTCCCCCCCTCTTTTCCTGCGGCCTGCCAGGTTGCGTGCTCGGATAAGGGTCTGGTATGGATTTTTAGGGGGACCCCACGCCGTTTTTTTTTTTCAATTTTGGCTGGGGTTCCCCTTAATATCCATACCAGACCTGAAGGGCCTTGTATGGAATTTAGGGGGACCCCAACATCATTTTTTTTTTTTTATTTTGGTTCGGGGTTGCCCTGTGGGGAATTTCCATGCCGTTTTTATCAATGAACTTCTATGTGTATTGTCGGCAATGCAATAGCCGCGGGTAGTTTTAAATGAGTTTTTTCCTTCCAAATGTCATTTTGCTGTCAGACTGTTCTAAACACAGGAAACATGCGCCCCTTTACAGGCATACTATAGACACCCCCCAGGTACGAAATTTAAAGGGATATTACACTTTTATTGTTTGACTTTAAGCATTAATAAAATCACTGCTCCTGAAAAAACGTCCGTTTTTAAAACTTTTTTTTGCATTGATCCATGTCCCCTGGGGCAGGACCCGGGTCCCCAAACACTTTTTATGACAATAACTTGCATATAAGCCTTTAAAATTAGCACTTTTGATTTCTCCCATAGACTTTTAAAGGGTGTTCCGCGGCATTCGAATTTGCCGTGAACACCCCAAATTGTTCGCTGTTCGGCGAACTTGCGAACAGCCAATGTTCGAGTAGAACATGAGTTCGACTCGAACTCGAAGCTCATCCCTAGTTCTGGCCAATGACATCTTTCGCGCATGCGCAGTACACTGTCTATTGACGGCATGCTGCCTGTGTCGTGATTGCAGAGGGCGGCATGCTTTGATGGTCATTTTCACGCAAGAATGACGTTATCCCGCCTCGGCCGTTCAAGTGGCCGGAGAGGATGAACCTGGATAAAGACCGGGCAAAGATGGAAGTTCGGGAACGTTGACTGGAGGGATTCGTTACACAGGTAAGTCCGTCATAATGTGCTAATGTGTATTGCATACGAGCACATAATTGCATAAACCAGTTTATTACCGCTTTATGTGTAATAAGGGGGGAATTTGCTACCTCCTGGATCACAGTTGTACTTTACAATTCACACATTTATTCATGTTGGGAAGTATAGATTTTGCTTTGTTTTGCGACTCCTACACTCAAGTCAAGCCATCTTTTGTCCGCTTCTCCTCTCCTCTTATCCAATCGCAGAACACCTTTACAAATTACAAAGTGTTTTTTGTAAATGGATAGGGAAGAGGAAATGCAGACAGTGCGGTTTGTGTATAAAAGAGCCACAAGTTTCTCATTAGAGCGCCGAAGATATATAGAAAGCTATACTTCCCGTCCTGAATAAAATTGTAAATTATAAAGAACAGCCAATGATACAGGAGGTGCCATAAACCTCAGTACACTTAAAGAGGAGTTACAGTCTGTAAAAAAATAAAATAAAAGTCAGCAGCTACAAATACTGTAGCTGCTGACTTTTAATATAAGGACACTTATCTGTATAGGGATCCCGCAGTCAGCACTCCTAGCCGATTCGTCAATCACCTTCAGGTGCAGGCTCCTTGTGGCTTTACTGCCTGTTTCCTACTACGCATTTGCGAGTCGCGCTGCACTTTCTGAATGGTCCCGCTGTGTTCTGGGACCTCTGTGTCCCAGAAGGCAGCAGGGGGAAGGAGGAGGGGCAGGAAATGATGTAGATCTATGTACGGCAATCTTATCAGGAAGTGGGAGCGGGTACCTGTCAAAACCAGGTACACGCTCCCCCCCAAATGTGGCGGTAGAGGTGGGGAGGGTGCGAACAAAGGGGAGCTTTCCCTTTTGGGTGGAGCTCCATTTTAACTACTGTATTTGCTACTCAGATTTTTTAAAAACATTTTTTGATGGAGTTCTTTATTAAGGCACGCATTGTAAAGAGGGATTTCTTTAAGGTAAAAAAAAGATGGCTTTCAGCCCATATATGTGCTAATCCGAACATAAGGGTGGGGTTGAGCTGGTTGGAGTTAATCACAAATTGGCAATGTTTGTGGATGACATATGTATGTTTCCTCTCCGTACACCACCTTACCAAACCTTCTCTCCCTCATGGGCAATTTTGCGACCATCTCGGGTCTTCATATAAACCCATCCAAATCACAGGCTCTGAACCTTTCCCTACCTGATTCCCTCATCGACTCTTTGCAAGCGCAATTTCCATTCCAGTGGATGTCCTCATTGCCGTACCTGGGGATTTACCTTACTGCTTCTTTCCATACTCTATACAGCGCCAATTATCCTCCTCTTATATCATCTCTGAAACGCTTGTTAGATACCTGGGATATCCCTAAAATCTCCTGGATGGGCCGCATCCATGCTACAAAAATGTCCTTTCTCCCAAAACTACTATATTCATTTAGGGCTCTTCCTATCCCGGTTCCCCCTATGTTATTTGTATCTTGCAATGCCGTATTCTGAAATGTATTTGGGAGCAGAATTAAACCAAGGCTTAATGGGTCTCTTTTGTATACCCCAAAAGTCAGAGGTGGCTTGGGGGTCCCTAATATTGTCCCCTTTTTTAAAGCTGCCCAGATTGCTCCTATCGCCCAACTACATGCGGGTATTTGGGCTCCTCTATGGACCCTTATTGATGTCCTGGACATCGATCCCATCCCCTTTCTTCCATAGCATGGATTCCCCCTGCACTCCGTCCCAAATCTCTGAACCCAATTTTGGCCACACTCTCGATCTGGGACTCCAATAAATACTCGACCCGCTTGATATCCCCCCATCTCCCTCTTTTGCCCCTGCTTAACTGTCCTCTGATCCCAGCTATCATGCGAGAGAGGAGAGAGACGGCGGGCCACGTGATCACCAATCAGCGCTCGCAAATCAGGTATATAGTTGCTTATTTTTTACAAAGCACAGACACAGGAGCACCTTACATAATTAAACAAAGCAGATAGTGAAAAGAAGGAACTGTAATTTGAGCTGCAGGAGGGAGGGGGGGCGGTCACGGACACAGAGTTGACAGGTGGGGACAGGGGAGGAGGACAGAGGAGAGAGAGAGGATGAAAGAGGCATGTAAACTGACCACGGTGTCAGGGCTCAGCAGCCATGCTAAACCATGGTCAGTTTACAAAGAGTAGAAACTGGCAGTATCAGCCAGGTTTTTTAGGTGTTACAGAGGGCTAAATTTCACAGCACAAGCACTGTGCTTTATAACATGCTTTTGGAATTCATGCACAATGTTTTTGTAAGCTTCTAGAAGCTGTTATTAGCATTTTTTTTCTTCTCTTAGAAGCTAAATAGTCTTATCCTATGTGTCCATGCACACTTTAGGCTATTATCATTTTTGGAGCTTCAGCTTCTAGCAGTGGCATCACTAGGGGGGGCAACATTATACTGTGCCCCCCAAATTAAAACGCCTGTCAGCTGAAGAGAGCAAAGCAGTGATATTATGGACCTCGTTGGGGGCTTTCCCTGGCTGGGCTCTCTGGCGGCACTACTCCCCTTCTTACTCCTGCAGCCCCTTCAGCTTCCACACCTTGTGCCTCCTCCCAGCGGCCTGGGACAGTGGGTAGTCCAGGGCAGGGGGAAGCGTGGGCTGAAGAGCCAGGCTCGGGCTCACTGGCATCCAGCAGGTAAGGTTCTCGGAGGGTAGCTGCTTGCACCAGTCAGCAGCCAGAAAGCGGGACATAGCGACACTTGAGATTGGGCTCTGCGGACACACACGGGGGTCACGTGTACACTGCCAAGCTGCCATTGGTTGTGGTGACACACGTCAGGCGCGGGCCTGGATCTAGAGGGGGGAGGAGGGGGGGCGTTTTTAAAGGTGTGCCTCACCTGCAGACACGAGAGAAGAGCAGTGTGCACGCGACCCATGTGTGTCTGCTAGCCCAGGGTGTTGCATGCTGTCAGCCAATGGGGAGCACACTGGAGTCAGTGTGTGTTGGAGAGTGAGAGGGTGGGGGTGATGATCGGTGTGCAGAGATCAGTGCATAAGAGAGACAACTCAACCACAAGATCCAAAATTAGCACCATCCTACAGCACTGTAATAGTGTCTACTGGGTACCTACCTGCTGCATGGGTATCTACCTCACTTATCATATTGGTGACAAGATCGGAACATCATTTTTTATGTGAGATGACCGGGGCATGATCACTTATTATATGAGATGACTGGGGCGTGATCACTTATATGAGATAACCAGATGGTGATCACTTATTAAATGAGATTGCAAGGAAATGATCACTTATGTGATTGCAAGGGCATGATAACTTATATGAAATAACCAGAACATGACCACTTATATGAGATGACCAAAACATGATCACTTATTATATGAGATGACCAAGACACGATCACTTATCAGATGACAACATCACTTATCATATAGGTGACATGATCGAAAAAACCTCACTTCTTATATGAAATGACCAGGACATTGCCACTTATCATAGGAGATGATACGATCACTTAATATGAGATTACCGGAACATCATCACTTATTATATGAGATGAACAGAACATAATCATTTATTATATGAGACGACCATCGCTTAAAACTAGATTGCCAGAACACGATCATGTATTTATATATGATGACCAGAATATTATCACCAATTATATGAGATGCAGGGCATGATCATCAGCGGTATCACTAGGGGGATGGGGGAGTGGGGGCAATTTGTAACAAGACCTCTGGTGTGCATTCTATTCTTGAAAAAAAATTATATACCGTATTTATCGGCGTATAACACGCGCCAGCGTATAACACGCACCCCAAGTTTAGGAGAGAATTTTAAGGAAAAAAACTTTTAGGAGGGAAGTTTAAGGAAAAGAAACTTACATTAAAATGCCCATCAGTGCAGCCTCATCAGTGTTCATCTGCAGCCTTGTTAGTGTCATTGCAGCCTTTTCAGTGTCAGTGCAGCCTTGTCAGTGCAGCTTTGCCCCAGTGCAGCCTTGTCAGTGCAGCCTTGTCCCCAGTGCAGCCTTGTCCCCAGTGCAGCCTTGTCAGTGCAGCCTTGACAATGCAGCCTTGTCCCCAGTGCAGCCTTGTCCCCAGTGCAGCCTTGTCCCCAGTGTCCATGCCTCTTGCCGCCGCCGCCATACACATGGTAGTAGTTTTAAATATGGCGCCGTGGAGTTCTGAGGGACTCTGCGCTGGCGGAAGTGAACGAACGCCGTCGAGATACACATAGCCGAGGGTTCTCGGCTCTTTCCGGCGCTGCTCACAGTCCCGCCCAGTCCCGCCCTATGATGGACATAACACAGGTTCAATGGCGGGACTGTGAGCGGCGCCGGAAAGAGCCGAATACACCCGACTATGTGTATCTTGGCTCTGTGATTTCGGCGGCGCTCGTTCAGCACCGCCGAGTCCCTCTGAACTTTCATATTTGAAACTACTCGCTATGTGAATGTCGGCGGCGATCGCCGACATTCACATAGCGATAGCGGGGATCAGCATATAACACGCACCCACGACTTTCCCCTGATTTTAAGGGGAAAAAAGTGCGTGTTATACGCCGATAAATACGGTATATATATATATATATATATATATATATATATATATATATATATACACACACATATATATACTGTATATAATTGCGTTTTATAGTTGCCCCTCCACTTTTGTCCCTGTCCCCCCCTAAATATGAAAGCTGGAGATGCCACTGGCTTCTAGGAGCAGATTTCTATTTTTTTGTAGAGTTTCTTGGAGCATTTTTCCCAGCAGAAAAATATGCTGAATGCTCCTAACTGCTTCTAAAATGCTACTAAAATGCTAACAGCTTTTTTTGGAGCTTTTTCTTTTCTTATTTTTTTTATTCACGTACTGCCAAAAAATGCTAATGCTCCTAACTACTCCTAAAAGCTTCTAAATGCTTCTAAAAGCTACTAAAATGTAAAAAATTTGACATTTTCAGCCCATATCCATTATATAACTATAGCTTGAATATGTTTTGGTAAATACCTGAAAAAAACTAAAATTGTGCCAGTGTCCAAATATATATGGAGCTAATTGTATGTTTGGCTTGTTTTGCTCAGATGATATCGCTTAGGCAGGCCATACACGGTGCAAATTTCTTTCCTGCAACCGTGTATGGCCGGCCTTAGTGAATACTGCTGTGTAAGATGCAAAATTTGTTGAAACAACAAATGCTGTGGGAAATTAGAAGAAAACTTTATTACCAATCTAGTCATAAAACTAACATTGTTAAACATTGTTAGCTGTTGACTTGAAGGAACACAAGTAGTGAGTGACCTTTGCCTATCCAAATGAGGCCATTCTTTTGATAAGGTCTCAACATGTAATCACTGATAGAACCGTAGACAGACTTTCATTTGTTAGGTGTCTCTGATTATGAAGTTTACTCTCTTTTTGCTTAATTGTTTGCTAGATGGGTTATTTTTCTGCCATGCTACAAATACTTCAAGAGTTCTTTCAGGTGGATTTGTCTTGTTTGCATTTGTCTTTACCATTGGCCCCCTTGCTGAAAAGTTCCTAATGCCCTGTACACACGAGCTGACTTTTCGACCGGACTGGTCCGACGTACCGGATCCGGTGGACAATCCGACTGTGTGTGGGCTTCATCGGACCTTCAGTGGACTGTTTCTGTCGAAAATCTGACGAACTTTAGATTTGGAACATGTTTCAAATCTTTACGTCGGAACTCCCCTGGACCCAGTTCCTATTGAGAAATCCACTCGTCTGTATGCTAGTCCGACAGACAAAAACCGACGCTAGGGCAGCTATTGGCTACTGGCTATGAACTTCCTTATGTTAGTCCGGTCGTGCGTCATCACGTACGAATCCGTCAGACTTTGGTGTGATCGTGTGTAGGCAAGTCCGTTCGTTCGGAAGTCCATCAATAGTCCATCGAAAGTCCATCGGAAAGACTGTTGGACCTTTGTTGCCGAAAAGTCCGCCCTTGTGTACAGGGCATAAGGCTATTGTATTTTCTCTGGTTTTATTTGCTACAGTATCAAGTTACACTTGGTTACATTATAGCTTGTAAGCTGGCCTTTGTATGAGAAGCAGTGCCTACTTCTAATCAACATGGTGATACCTTTTTGTATTAACAGCTTGGAATATTCAGTGGTGAATCTATTGTTAATAAAATTATTGTAACATTGGTGGAAGAAAAAACATGCTTTAGATTACATTTTTTAAATATTTTATGGTTTAAAACTAACGTTTTATATTTGTTTTGTTTAGTAAGCATTTAAAGGGGTTGTAAAGGTTAGTTTTTTTTTTTTAACCACTTCAGCCCCAGAAGGATTTACCCACTTCATGACCAGGCTATTTTTTGCTTTACGGCACTGCGCCGCTTTAAATGACACTACTGCCACGTTGAGGTAGTGCCACGCTGTACCCAAACAAAATTGATCTCCTTTTTTCCCTACAAATATAGCTTGCTTTTCGTGATATTTGATCACCTTCCTCAGTTTTTATTTTTGGTGCTATAAACAAAAAAAGAGTGGGAGTGCGCCTGGGCGGTTCACGCAGGAGAGCCAACCTGCCGCAGTATAATGACGGCAGCTAGTTGGCAAGCAGTTAAATAACAAACATGTCATACCTACCTCCTCTGTGCAAGGGTTTTGCAGAGTGGCCCCAATCCTCCTCTTTTGGGGTCCCTCGGTGCTCCTGGCTCCTCCTCTTCTCGTGTGCCCCCACAGAGAGCCACATTCCATGGGGGCACTCGTGCAGGCGCGCTCCCGAGTCCTGCTGATGCATCCATTGACACGGACGGCAGAACTTGGCCCCACCTCCCAGGTTCCGTGTCACTGAATTTGATTGACAATGGCTCCTGCTGCTATCAATCTATCCAATGAGGACTTGAGATAACGGCTGGAGCTGCTGTGCTCATCCCCATCGCTGGAACGATTGGGTTCAGGTAAGTAAAAGGGGGCTCTGGGGGCTGCTGCATTACAGAAGGTTTTTAAGCATTAACCACTTGCCGACCACCTCCTGTAGATATACATCGGCAGAATGGCACGGCTGTACAAAGTAATGTACCCGTACGTTACTTTCAATTTGCCGCCGTGCGCGCGCCGCTGGCGGGGCGTGCGCGCGCCTGCCGCAAGCTCTGTGAGTCGGGTCGCGGGTCCCACGGACTCGAACGCCACGGGGATACCCGTGATCGCCTTACGGAGAGGACGAATAGGGAGATGCTGATGTAAACAGCATCTCCCCGTTCTGCCTAGTAACAGTGTCACTGATCTCTGCTCCCTGTCATCGGGAGCAGAGATCAGTGACGTGTCACACACAGCCCATCCCCCCTACAGTTAGAACACATCCCTAGTACTGACTTAACCCCTCCCCGCCCCCTAGTGGTTAACCCCTTCACTGCCAGTGTCATTTACACAGGAATCGGTGCATTTTTATAGCACTGATTGCTGTATAAATGACAATGGTCCCAAAAATGTGTCAAAAATGTCCGACATGTCGGCCATAATGTCGCAGTCACAAAAAAAATCGCTGATCGCCGCCATTACTAGTAAAAAAAAAAAAGATTAATAAAAATGCCATAAAACTATCCCCTATTTTGTAAACGCTATAACTTTTGCGCAAACCAATCAATAAACGCATATTGCGATTTTTCTTTACCAAAAATATGTAAAAGAATACATATCGGCCTAAACTGAGGAAAAAAAATGTTTTTTTATATATTTTTGGGGGATATTTATTATAGCAAGATGTAAAAAATAATGCGTTTTTTTTTTCAAAATTGTCGCTATTATTTTGTTTATTGCGCAAAAAATAAAAATTGCAGAGGTGATCAAATACCACCAAAAGAAAGCTCTATTTGTGGGGAAAAAAAGAACGTCAATTTTGTTTGAGAGCCACGTCGCACGACAGTGCACTTCTCAGTTAAAGCGACGCAGTGCAGAATCGCAAAAAACGCACTGGTCAGGAAGGGGGTAAATCCTTCCGGGTTAGGGTGAAAGTGGTTAAGGTGAAAAACCTCAAGGGTTTACATCCCCTTTAATGCATGACAAGTGATCTCAAAGCACTATGGGTTATATAAAGAGACAGCCCACCAGTAGTTACCTGCCTAGACGTTTGCTTTGTCTTACTGAAACCTCCAAGAAAATCAGGGATGAATTACTCCTCTGACTCTTTAAATTGTGTGTGTAAATTTCAGCTTGATCTATTGAGCTCTGTCCACAACAGGCACTTTACACTTTACAACAGGTGGAAGGGGATAGAATAAAACATGGAAAAAGGAGCTTAGGGCTCCATGTGTTGCTTATTTAGAATGTATATGCAATTTTTCAGATTTAAATAATTAAAAAAAATTACAAAACCACTAAACATTCTCTTCAGTTGGGCTTGTTCACCCAAAATTGGTTTGTGAATGTTGTAGGCAAGTTATAACATGAATCAGCACCAATTTTAATTGTTTGTTAGGAACTTCTTGGAGGTGAATCCTCTGTGATATAGTTGAAGAAAGTGGGGTCTCATTTTTCTGTCCTATCAGATGCAGTCACTGTTTGGGTATTCAAGCAGACATGGGTGTTGCAACTGTTTGACTACAATTCTAATCAGGATGGATGGCTAGCTTTAAGGCTGGTCCAAATATCGGCCGGTATCGCCTGGTTCAACAGAAACAGGCCGACATTCTGCCTGTGTGTACAGCTCCTTGTCTGCCAGAAGCCGGTCTCACAACCCACTTCTGGCGAACGAGCATGTTGCAAAACTAGCATCTGATTAACCATTGGCTATGAACGCTGATCAGTTTGATCTGGCACGGGGGCAGTCCCCCTGTCAGAACACAGAAAAAAAATTGCTTGATTCCTCCTTAACTACTTAAGGCCAGGAAGAATTTCCTCCTTAATGACCAGGCCATTTGTTGAGATACGGCACTGCCACGCTTTAACTGACAATTGCATGGTCATGCGATCCTGTACCTTAACAAAATTGGCGTCCTTTTTTCCCCACATATAAAGCTTTCTTTTGGTGGTATTTGATCACCTCTGCGGTTTTTATTTTTTGCGCTATAAACAAAAAAAGAGCGACAATTTTGAAAAAATAGCAAGATCTTTTTACTTTTTGCTATAATAAATATCCCCTAAAAATATAAAAAGAACTAATTTATTCTTCAGGTTAGGCTGATATACAGTGGAGACAGTTTTTCTTTTTTAATAAATCTGCAAAAATGTCAACAATTCTGTGTTTTTCTGTCAATATGGGGTGCTGTGTGTACATTAATGAGGAAAAAAATGAACTTAAATGATTTTAGCAAATGGCTGCAATATAACAAAGAGTGAAAACTGTAAGGGGGTCTGAATACTTTCCGTCCCCACTGTATATTCTTCCACATATTTTTGGTAAAAAAAAATTGCAATAGGAAGGCGCATGCGCGAAGCCGTCAGGGCAGACATGCAAGCCTGAGACTCTGCTCCGCTCGGGGAATAAACGGCCGCTAACAGCCAACGCCGTCACTGCCGTCTCTCACCTCCCGCCTGGTGAACAAACAGGGACAAGCCCTGATCACACACTATGCTCTGTGGGGCCCCCTGCTCCAAAACGAAGCCAAAAACAATCCGGGGCCTCCTAGTGCGGGCTTTCACTAAGATGGCGGCGGCTTTCTCATCACAATACCGCTCTCCTCGCTCAGCAAAGCAGCATCTCATACACAGTGAGTCAGACACAGACCTGGGAACTGCCCCCCTGTTTTCCTATTCTGACTCACCACCAGCAGACATGCTCATACAATTTGAGAAAATGGTGACAAAAGCACTCAAACAAATGTCTGATCATATAACAGACAAGCTGTCCAGGGAAATTAGAGAACTGGGTCACAGAACGGCTGAACTAGAACAGAGGACAGACGAGCTAGATATGCTCACTCATAACCACTCTGAGGATATTGAGGCTCTCAAGGATGAAAACCTCACATTTCAAAAACGCCTGGAGGACTTTGAGAACAGGGCTAGACGATTGAACATCCGGATCCGTGGCCTCCCTTAATCTGTACTAGATGTACAATTCCCAGTCACAGCCCTTTTCTAGGAGCTAGCCCCAGCCATTCCAATCAAACGTTTGGACATGGACAGGGTTCACCGTGCCATGACTCCCTGCCAATCAGAAGGCCCACCAAGGGACATCATAGCGAAATTACACTTTTTTCGCACTAAAGAACAACTTCTGACCGTGGCCCGCAACAAAGATGCACTTGTTTTTCAGGGTCTCCCTTATCAGCTTTTTCAAGACCTCTCCCCACTTACCATCGCTAAGAGGAGAGCATTGAAACCACATCTCCAAGTTCTGCAACAGCATTGTGTCACCTTTAGGTGGGGCTTCCCATTCTCTGTCCGCTTCTCATACCAAAGCCATGACTACACATGCAGATCTCCTGAAGAATTCCAGGCTACCCTACGCCAACTCCATCTTTCACCCTCAGATGCACCACAGGAAAACTATACTCAACGCCGATCAGCCTCCAGTTCACCCCATAGGACGCAAAACTCTGCACAAGCCCAGGACCAAGCCAACTCACACAAACGTGGATGGTTTGCCAACCCAGCCCCACAACAGCTGGACCTAATGGACTAAACCCACTCCTTCGTATATGGAGATCGCACCGCCTGACACCTTTAGGTTGCAGATCCTGATATTTACCCAACGGACACTGGTCCCTACGGGGCCTACTTTTTGGTATATGAACCACTTTACACCTTTCTACCTAATGTGTATTTAAGAAGATCATACAAGATCCAAACCTCACATGCTACAATTAATAGGCGATGTCTATCTAATAAGTTTGTTTAAAAATAGGATCCTATGACCCCTTGGAGCCTAAAGCTTCTTGAACTCCCCCCCCCCCCTCCGATGCCCAGAAATTGTAGCATTAAGACAATCTAATCCCCTTAAACCCGATTGGCACTCCAGCTCCAAGGGAACATACCCACTATTTAAAGCATGTTTCTTGTATCATTTTCTGAAATATGATTTTACTTGTTATTTGCAAACCACGGTTGCTCTAGTTCATTACTAGATCTAATTTGAGTCTCCGTTAATGTTGTTAAACCGGTTGAGGCACTTGAAGCAACCCCTCAAGAAATTCAGTTGAGCCATTTAAACCCTAGAGGCAGTCACTGCGCCCCACCTCCTAGACCATGGACTCCGCTTTGGATTCACTCCATTAAACTGCTCCTGCCCCCCAGGCTTGTGAAGTGACACTACTAGCCTTGGGGACAACATCCACCCATGTTGTTACATCCTTATATTTTTGTCATTTGTTACTACTCAAGGTACTTAATTTCTCTCTGCTTTCCTGCCCCCCCCCCCCCCAGGTGTTGCCTAGTAAACATCCCTAGACGCAATCATAACCATAACACAAGCCTAACCTCAGAATGGGACCCCTAAATATACTTAAACTCAATGTACAAGGGCTAAATATTCCACACAAACAGACCAAAGCCTTTAAAACTTTTACCACCACTAAGGTGCATGTTGTCTGCCTGCAAGAGACTCATTTCACTCCCCGATCCACACCTAAATTCCATCAAGCATACCCACAAATGTATACAGCTTCAGCCAACTCCAAAAGTAGAGGAGTTCTTATTGCCTTCCACCGTTCCACTCCCTTTACACTCCTGGCTGAAATCAAGGACCCGGATGGCTGCTATCTCATTGTATCAAGAATTCTGCTTGATTCTGAAGTAACGGTAGTTTTCTACTACACACCAAACTCTAAACCCCTACCATTTCTTTCCCATTTGCTAGGAGTAGTTGACTCTCACAAAAGGGGCACACTCCTCCTCTGCGAGGACTAACCAATCCCTATATCCCTTCCTAGACAAATCTCCCCAATCCCACCTTCCTAGATCTACGAAACTCAGCTTCCAACACCTCTTGAATCGCCATTCCCTAGTAGATTCCTGGCGTGAGCAAAACCCAGCCCAACGTCAATACACATTTTATTCCCATCCTCACAAAACGCTCTCACGTATCGACCATATCTCTCTCACCACAGGTACCACCCCTACTCCTCTCATCAGCTATTCTTCCTATATCCTGGTCAGACCATAGTACGGTAATCACAACCCTATGCTCCCTAGTCCCCTCCACAAAAGACTCTTCCTGGCACTTTAATGACAATATTCTATCCCACCCATCACTTTGCCTTACAATAGAAACGGCACTCAAGGAATACTTATCCATCAACTCTACTCCCGACATCTCCCTTCTCACACACTATGGAAAGCCCACGAGCCAGTTATAAGGGGAACCTGCATTAGTCAGGCGTCCTTCCTGAACAAAGAAAAACGCCTTACTCAACAACGTTTAGAAACATTTTCTAACGATGCCCACACTAAATTTCAGGCGGATCCCTCAGCATTGATCCGTCAAACCTTAGACAAAGCTAGGCTTGAACTCGACCTATTCTTGACGAAGGCTGCAGAAAAGGCCCTATGCTGTTCACGCCACAAATATTATACCAAAGCCAACAAACCCGACACTTTCCTAGCTCTATTCCTCCGACGTCTCGATCAAGCTATTAAACCAATCCGACTAAAGCTATCCCCGAACGTTTATACTAGTAACCCGGTCAAAATTCTCCAAGTATTTAGTAAACACCTCGCCACCCTCTACTCAAACAAAGATAATTCTGATTGCACTCGAACCAAATCCCTTCTCTCAACTACCACTTTACCCTCTCTCTCATCTCTACAGTGCGAAAATCTCGAGAAACCAATCGAAATTGAGGAGGTTTTATTGGCCATAAAATCCTTTTAAAACCCATAAACGCCCAGGCCCTGACAGGTTCTCAGCCACCTATTTGAAACAGTTTTCGGACCTCCTCGCCCTGTTACTAGTCAAGGCATTTAATGCCATCCTTGCTGGTCGCACATTCCGCCCTGAAACATTGACAGCTGCCATCTCTATGCTCCCAAAACCACAAACAGATGACTTATCTTGGTCAAACTACTGACCCATTTCCCTCCTCAACCTGCACATTAAATTGCTGGCCAAAATCCTAGCTACTAGACTCAACCACACCATCGGCTCCTTAATACATAGAGATCAAGTAGGCTTCATCCCGACTCGACAGGCAGGGGACAACATCCGCCGCGCAATTCTCTTGACACATTTAGCACGCAAACGCAATATTCCCCTATGCCTCTTGTCTTTGGACATCAGAGAGGCATTCGATACAGTCTCCTGGCCCTACATACAATTTATACTCAAACAATGGGGTTTTGGCTCCCATTTCCTTTCCTGGATATCGGCATTGTATGCTGACCCCATGGCCTTTGTCTGCTATATGGGCCACAAGTCGGAGACATTTAAGATCAAAAGAGGCACACAGCAGGTTTGTCCACTCTCACTACTCCTTTTCGCCCTAGTTATTGAACCCCTAGCTAGAGCTGGGCAATTTTCTCTCAAAAACAAAAATTCGCAAGTTAAAAAAAAAAAACTTGATTCACGATTCGAATCGAGTTTTTTTTTTTTTTTTGATGGTGTCAGCGCCGGTCCTGGGGAGCTGTAGGCAGGAGTTTTCTAGGCGAGGCTGCGGCTTCGGCCTAGTCCACGGTCTCCGGCCTCGCGGACTAAGCCGAAGCCGCGGCCTCGCCTAGAAAATCCTGCCCGCAGCTCCTCAGGACCAGCGCGGTGTCAGCGCCGGTCCTGGTGAAAAAAATAAATCGATTTGCTGAAAATTTGAATTGATTTGACCTCTCAACTCGATTCAAATCAATTTTTTCCCCAGCCCTAGCCCTAGCCCAGTTAATTTGTGATAACCATGATATTAAAGGACTGGAAGTCGGTGGCCATCATCATAAATTGTGTCTGTTTGCAGACGATGTCCTACTTTTGGTGTCATCTCCACTGACCTCTGCACCCAACTTACTTAAACTCCTGAAAGACTGGCCAAATCTCCAGCCTACAAGTCAATTCGACAAAGTCCAAAGCCGATCTGACACATCTACAAACCTCCCTCCCCTTCCCCTGGTCTATCCGCAAAATCACATACCTAGGAGTTAAGCTCACAGCTAACCCATCAGTCCTTTACTCAGCCAATTATCCCCGATGCTTTCTCACCTCACCAGCCTCCTCATCAAATGGTCTCATCTCCGACTCGCCTGGATGGGTAGAATAACTGCAGTCAAAATTAGGGCTGAAACAACTAATCGATTAATCGACAACTAATCGATTATGAAATTAATTGATTACTATTTTCATAATCGATTAATCAGCTAGTAACCTAATGGGGTTAAAAATAATAAAATTAGCCATTTATAGTACAAAAAGAGCAAATAATCGCTACTGTAAATATTACTTTCACAGTTCTACAGTAAAAAATTAACCCCTTACAGTAGCGATTATTTGCTTTTTTTTGTACTATAAAGGGCTCATTTTAGTTTTTTTTTAACCCCATTATGTTACTAAACATCTTAGACCTGGTTCAAATCTTTGTGCTTTTTGGTGCTTTTTGCAGAAACGCACTATAGTTCATTTAACATGGTTTTCTATGGGACACGTTCACATTTATGCTTTTTTTTCAGCCGCTGAGTATTTGGAAAGGGTCAAGGGTCAAAACGGTGCTTTTTTGGTTCAATAAACTTCAATGGAGAAGCTGCAGAAAAGCATGTAGTGCGTTTTTGCAGCAATTTATTTGTATTTTTTAATCTGCCCAACAACAAATTGGAAAAAAAACGGTATTTCTCTTCTAATAGTGTATACAGTATATCTCCTCTAATAGTGTATATACAGTATATCTCTTCTGTCTGTTATTCTCAGAGTGGATTCAATATTTTGCTCTCTAACCATATAGTTGGTTGTTTATATTTACCACTGCATAGAGATATTTAAGAATAAATTGCTTTTTTTTAAAACGTTACATATTAACTAAATTATACACCACACTTTTTTTTTAAGGTTATTAACAGATTAATCGAAACAATAATCGACCAACTAATCGATTATGAAAATAATCGTTAGTTGCAGCCCTAGTCAAAATGATGATTCTCCCTAAAATATTATATCTATTCCGAGTTCTACCCATCCCTGTTCCAGCCTACTATCTCCGCATATTACAGAGATTCCTATATCTGGCACACCATTAGACCCCGTATTCCATATTCCACCCTCTACCTACCGAAGATCAGGGGGGGCCTAGGCCTTCCACACTTCACAAAGTACTACTATGCTGCTCAACCAGCCCAACTGCCTAAGTACCACTCCACTAATAAAATACCCCTTTGAGTGGCCCTGGAATCTGTCAAATGCGACCCCCCCTCTCTGTTGCATAACCCGGTTATAGACCACTCACTTTCGCTCTGGGACAGTCTTAAGTCCAATCACTCACTTCAATCTCCTCATAACCCCATGCTCTCTTTCCTACGCCCTTCATTCTACCGGCCTGGACCTCACCATCCTCCTTTCACAAATGGTCCTCCACTAACCTCATCCGAGCACATCAATTTATAACCTCTAATGGCATAAAGCCCTTTCCGACCTTCAGGGAATCAAACGATATCCCAACCTCCAAAATCTTCCGATACCGCCAGATAAAGCATTTCACCTTAATTCCCAGAGATTCCTTTTCCCTCTCCATGTCCTTCTTTGAACAAGCCTACAATAGCGACCCGCACAGGAGAGGCATGACCTCAACCCTCTACACCCAATTGCTTAACACAGGACCCTCTCCTGTCCCTTCCTACACCTCTAAATGGGAAAGAGATTTGGAAATCACATTAGAAGATGTGTACTGGCACCACATATGGAAGGCCACAAAATTCTCCTCCCAAAACATTGTGGCATTGGAAACCAATTACAAAGTCCTGACATGTTGGTACTTGGTCCCAGCCAGGGTAGCCATATATGTTCCTCACTACCCCTCCACCTGCTTTAGAGGTTATTCCACACAAGGGAACTTCCACCATATTTGGTGGTCATGCCCAATCGCACAAACCTTTTGGTCCAACCTGTTTAACATACTCTCTTCGATACAACTCTACAACCTGACCCAACTTTAGCACTTTTAAATCTGAAACTGCAAAAGCTATTCCAATGCCAATTTAAACTTCTCTTGCAGGTCACAACAGCAGCCAAACAAATGATCCCCAAATCCTGGAAAACTTCCAACCTCTGTGTACTTGAGTGCAAAAACAAGGTCACACAAGCAATGATCCACGCAAAAATAGAGGCAATCATATCCGTCAAGGTCGCCAAATACGAAGTCCTTTGGTCCCCTTGGGTGACACACTTTCTCCCACCCAATTTTGATGAATCCCTTTTAACGTATCTCTTCTTGACCAACCCGTCTGATACCAGCTAAAAGTACCTGGGACCTCACACCTTCCCTCACCCTCTCCACTCTCCCCACCCTACGTCCCCACCAATCTTCTTCTTCTCCCCTCTTTACCCTATTCTCTCTTCTAAATATCCTACCTCCCCTTTCCTGTAGGTAGTTGACATTTTACAACTCATTTATATAGGTAAACCTATCGCCAGGTCAAGCTTACTGCATTGTTAAACTTTAAGCATATGTTTCCTTTATTATACGGTTGCTTTACAGTTAACTAAAGTATTATACACATCAGTTTATTGGTTCTCTGGGATTTCATTCCAAGACTGAAAAACCTTCTCCTAGCTTGCTGACGCTGGCCATTCTAATGCAAGTTTAGTCCATACTTGGAAATTTGTTTGTCTTCACTTTATCGCACACATTTCTATACACGTAGTCATCCTAACAAAACTTCTGACATTTCAGGTAGGGCGAGTTGTCCTCCCCCATGACACAGCATGTCCCTAACTGGGGTGTCTGGGGGACGATGACGCCACCTTCTACTTAACTCTTGGGATAGACTACATTGATCCCACATGTTTCCAAAAATGGTTTTGCCAATCATACACATTCATGTGAACCTGTTTACAATGATCTAATGTATGGCTAACATTGTTTCTCTTCTGTAATGTCGCTACTGAAACTTTAATAAAAACATTTAACAAGAAAAAAATCGCAATAAGCGTATATTGATTGGTTTGCGCAAAAGTTATAGCGTCTACAAAATAGGGAATAGATTTGTGGCATTTTTATGTAATTTTTATTATTATTATTATTTTTTTTACTAGTAATGGCGAGGATCTGCAATTTTTAGCGGGACTACAACATTGCGGCCCACAGATCGGACAACTTTGACACCTTTTTGGGGCCATTGACATTTATACAGCGATCAGTGCTTTAAAAATGCACTGATTACTGTGTAAATGTCACTGGTAGGGACGAGGTTAACTCTAGGGGGCGATCAAGGGGTTAAATGTGTTCCCTGCTACATGTTTCTAATTGTAGAGGGATGTGACTTACTAGAGGAGGAGCCAGATCGCTGTTCCTACTTAGTAGGAACAGCTGATCTGTCTCTCCTCTCCTGACAGAAAGGGGATTTGTGTGTTTACACACTTCCCTGTTCTGGCTTTCGTGCCCGCGATCGCCTGTGGCTGGCAGACATAGTGATCGCCGGCCACGTGCATTGTGTCCCTCGCAGTGCAGCGGGCGTTCGCATGCACCTGCTAAAGCTGTTTAAAGGGCCGACGTACAGCTACGTCGATTCACGGAACGTGCCGACCTGCCGCAGTATAATGGCTGGTCAGCAAGTGGTTTAACACAGTAAGTGTTGATGAAGAAATCCCTCCCATGGAGCCATTGTCTTCTCCCTTTGGGGGAAGCTGACCCCGCCGGGAGTACAGTACACCGTGATTATTGCTAGTAGCTATAATAACCGCTACCAATAATCGCATGTAAAATCCGTCAGACTGGTTGTACCCCAACTTGGGAACATTCAGCCTTGCCCATACATGGTTCGAATCTCGGCCATTTCGGCTGAACCGGCTGAGTTAGGAAATGTCTATGGCTGGCTTTAGTCCTAGAAAGAGTACGGTTCATTGAATTAACACAAAATTAACAACCAGCTGAATTACTCAGTTGTTTTATTATTTAAGGCACTGTAATCCTAAACTATTTTCCAACAATGATTATCCTTAAATTTTGGGAACTACGAATTGTATAGCTCCGTGTGATTTTCTGTTAGTTATTTAAAAACACCCAGGCTTCCAAAACGAGACCTCTAGGCATCTTGATTTGGGCGTATAGGGATCATCACACCTATCTCAACAATGTACATGCATTTAAATACTTGGAAACATGTGACAAATACATTTAAAATGCATTCCATTGTGTGTCCTGTAATTACATCAAATGCACCATGCAGGACTTATTTTTTTTTGCATTTGTAGATGTGAGCGGGTGCCATTGAAATAATAGGATTTTTTTTGTCATAGTTACCTGTAAAATCTTTTTCTTGGAGTACATCACGGGACACAGAGCAACCATAATAATGACTATATGGGTTATACGCCACCTACTGGTGGATGGACACTGGCAGATAGTCAAACAGGAAGTCCTCCCCTATATAACCCCTCCTACACAGGAAGGACCTCAGTTTTAGTAGCAAAGCAATGAATATCCCCAAAAAGATGGGAGGGACCTCTGTGTCCTGTTATGTACTCCAAGAAAAGAATTTTACAGGTATTATGAAGAAAAAGTCCTATTTTCTTTATTGTACATCAGACACAGAGCAACCATAATACACATAGGTTGGACTTGATGGACTTGTGTCTTTTTTCCACCTCACCTACTATGTAATAATAATGACTATATGGGATGTCCAAAAGCAATGCACTTGAGGTGAGGGAGACACAATCACAGAAACTGCCACCCGAGAAGGACTTCTTCTGCTGCCCAAAACATACTGTGGCCAAAGCAGTATCCTACGTGACTTTGATATCTATCTGGTAAAATTCTGTGAATGTATGAACAAAAGACCATGTAATGGCCTTAAAATCCTGAGACACTGACACCTGGTAGCGAGCGCTTTTACCAAAGAAATGGGTGAGGGACCTTGACCTTTCAAGCCCTAGGCTCAAATAATTAACTGATGAATCCAATGAAAATAGTTAATTTAAATTCTTCCTGCCCATCCTGGGCTCTACCGGCAGCACAAACCAGAATTCCTGCACTGATAATTCAAGTAATTCTGACTGCCTGAAAAACCTCCAGAGTATGCAGTGATCTTAGAAAATAAGGCAATACATTATCTTGATTCAAGTGAAAACTAGACACCACTCTAGGCAAAAAAAATGAATGAGGACGCAACATTACCTTATCATGATGTGAGACCAAGAATGGCTCCTTGCATGAAAGAGCTGCCAACTCTGACACTCCACCTAGTGAAGTGAGAGCCACCAAAAAAGCCACCTTCCGAGATAAAGGACCAACAGAATCTTCCGTTCAAAAAGTGGCTTCTGCAAGGACAGACAAGATCAAATTCAAGTCCCAAGGACACAAGAGTGCCCTGACAGGCGGGACTGTCTACGTTACCCACTGTATGAAGCATGAATCAAGGAGTGAGAAACAATGGCCTCTGGAAAAAAAATTGATAGGGAAGAACTCTGACCCTTAACAGTACTTAAGGCGAATCTCCTTTCCCCTACCGATTGGGGAAAGAAAAAGAAATTCTCCCACTTACATATTTCTGTGGGTGCCGCTTCCTGGCTTCATCCCAGGCCAAAAAAGATTTCCAAGTCCTGTCATTGAAGTTCCCTGAAGCTGGCTTCCAGGGGCTCAACATTACTGAGATACAGAACTCAAGACCATTAGGTCCCGCTGGACTGGGAGTGTCCAAGGAGCAACACCCACATTGCTCGCTAATGTACCAAGCCCTCCTGGGCTAATTCGGCTAACACTATTATTAGTGTTACCTGCTTCCGGATTCTTTGCAAAAGATGTGCCAGAAGTCAAATAAGGGAGAACTGGTCCTAAGGCATTACCAGTGCATCTACCCTTATTACCAGTGGGACCCTCGTCCCGAACACAACCTGTCCCAACTTGTTGTAGAACTTGGAATCTAGTAGATTCACCTGCAGAGTTCCCCCTGCCACTATTCTATACCTGGAATAGGCACTGATGATAGAGACAGCACTTGTGCTGTCCCAGACAGAATGTGGTTCACCTCTCTGAGCCGCATGACTCTTGGTGCCGCCCTGGTGATTGATGTATATGCTCCTGCAGAGGCTTTTCCAGATAGAACCTATAACTGGTTTGCACCATAATCCAGAGCAAGGCGTACTGGCCAAAAGCTCCAAGATATTTATGGGCAGTATACTCTCCTGTGGAGACCAAGTCCACTGAACTGTAGCCACCCTCAAACCAAATGGAGAAACTGGCATTAGTGGTTATTATCTTCCAATACCTGAAAGGAAGAATTCAACCTTTCTAGATTCTGAACCATCAACCACCAATCTTTAGCTGTGCAACACCCTGGGAACAGAGCCCTCCGACTTGAGCAAAGGTTATTGAGGTATACTGAGATTGACACCCCCTGCGTCTTTAGCAAGTTCAGCACCGGAGCTATGAGCTTTGTGAACCTCAGAAGCTGTGGCCAGCCCAAAGGATGGTCATGAAAAAGAAAACAGATGACTTTCCACTGAAATTACAGAATCTTTGATGAGGCTGGAAACAACCCGACACATGAAGCTGTGTGTTTCCTGATGATTACGGGCCCCGGAATCTACCTCTTGCCGAGGGGTCATCCCTGAACAGACCAAGCCTTTCTGAAACAGAAGGATGCCCAGTGGGTTGAGATCTTAAGATAGACCTCATGTCCCTATTCAGTTTTAAAGCTGCTACCATTAATTGTTTTACAATAATGAGCCCATAACTTTTGCTCTAAGAGCCAACACAAGGCAAAGACTGACCCGACTAAGGAAGGAGCGAACCACCTCAGAGACTGCTCTAAAATCTTATGGTCTGAGATACTCTCAAACACAGTAACCTCAGATGCCTCCCTCACTTAGGAAGGAAACCTGGGCAGTCTCCCATCCAAGTACTAACTAGGCCTGATCCCAGATCAGGCGCCACAGTGGCTCAGATCACCCCGATGCCATTGGTCCAACAGGAGATGTGAACATTGCCAGACCACTGAACCTGAGGGCGGTGTACCTGCCTCACCCTTCTAAGTAATAAACTGACTGTATTAGACAAACTAATGCGCAATTCCACAAGGATGCAGGCCTAGACAATGTTGGTCTACCGCTATACAACCCCGTAGGTATGTAAGTATGCAGGTATACACGCATTCTTGCCATTCATGCATCTATGTATGCAGCCTAAGGCAATAAGCACATATGTATGTATCCCTAGACAAATAAGCACATATGTATGTAGTCCTAGGCAAATAAGCACATATGTATACAGTTTAATGTAAATAAGCCCATATATATGCAGTTTAATGCAACTAAGCACCTATGTATGCAGTTCTTATGAAAACATGGCAGCCTGCAAAAGCGCGTGTCCATGCAAACATGCACTTACGCAATACGTGCCCGTAGAGATATGCATTTACGGAATAAGCAAGCATGCATTTATGAAACGTGTTTATGCAACATATGTTACACAATACATATCTATGCAAACATGCTTCTATGCACCATGTGTTTATGCAAACATGCATCCACGCAAACACGTATGTCTATGCAACATGCATACACACTTATGCCCACACGCCTATACAAACACGTGCTTATAAAAACCTGCGTCTACGCAACACACGTCCGCGAAAACGTGCCATGGCGGGCAGCCTTGGGGGGCTGCATGCTGGGCGAATGGGTGCCGCCCGCTTGTCGGGCATGGGGGCCAGATGGCGGGCGGGCTGGGGCCCTCTGCAAACATGTGCCTATGCAGGCTTGTGTTCTATGCAAGTAAGCAAGCATTATGAACATGTATACTATGCTGCACCTGCTCAACTGCACATTGAAAAATAGATAGCAGCGCAGGTTTCAATGTAAATGATAAACCACAATGCATGTCATCAAAGAAGTTCTTTGAGCAATATATAGCTCTTAGTGAAGGATATACAGTCTGTTAGCAGGGCAGCCTTGGAAGGGGAGGTGAAGCCACTCCAATATGTAAAAGAGAGAAAAAACAGCAAAGGCGCCTCTTAGTAGTTAACAGTTAGAAACACCTCCCTAGGGAACACTTAACCCCTTAAACGCCCCCTAGTGTTAACCCATTCCCTGCCAATGTCATTTATACAGTGAGCAGTGGCTATTTTTAGCTCTGATCACTGTAATAATGTCACTGGTCCCAAAAAAGTGTCCAATCTGTCTGCCTTGCAATATCACAGTCCTGACAAAAATCGCAGATCGCCGCTATTACTAGTAAAAAAAAAAAAAATAAATAAAAATGCCATAAATCTATCCCCTATTTTGTAGGCGCAATAACTTTTGCGCAAACCAATCAATATACGCTTATTGCTTTTTTTTTTTTTTTTTCTTTTTACCAAAAATATGTAGACGAATATATAGCGGCCTAAATTGAGGAAGAAATTTTATTTATTTTTTTAAATTAGGATATTTATTATAGCAAAAAGTTAAAAATATTGTGTTTTTTTTCAAAATCGTCGCTCTTTTTTTGTTTATAGCACAAAAAACAAAAACCGTAGAGGTGATCAAATACCACCAAAAGAAAGCTCTATTTGTGAGGAAAAGAACGATCAAAATTTCCTATGGGTGCAGTGTTGCATGCTCGCGCAATTGTCATTCAAAATGTGACAGCGCTGAAAGCTGAAAATTGACCTGGGCAGAAAGGGGGTGAAAATGCCCTGTTTTGAAGTGGTTAAGGGGGTAAATCCTTCCGGGGCTGAAGTGGTTAAACTATGAAAAAAAATGCTGTGCGCCGCTTACATGTTAGGGTTTGACTTGAAAAAAAAGTGGCAACCCTAATTGTAATATATATCTGAATGAAAGTTTGCGTGACTGATATTCAGCTTTAAAGCTGACCCTCCAGGCAGACAGCTAAATACACAAATGAAATACCGTATATACCCGAGTATAAGTCGAATTTTTCAGCACATTTTTTTGTGCT
Organism: Lithobates clamitans; assembly: GCA_037952925.1. Classification (NCBI taxonomy): domain Eukaryota; kingdom Metazoa; phylum Chordata; class Amphibia; order Anura; family Ranidae; genus Lithobates; species Lithobates clamitans. The sequence continues at coordinate 3,748,723 of JBBGZY010001009.1, forward strand.
GAAAGTGCCCCCCTCGACTTATACTCGAGTCAAGCACTTTTCTGCAGCAAAAAATTTCATTTTCCGAACCGACTTTGGGGCCCCGTATCTCAGGGCCACTTGGTGCTAGGAACCCCAAATTTGGTGTGCAAACCCAGTGGAACTGGTACCATAACATATCCAAAGCTGGGGTTCCTAGCACCAAGTTGCCCTGAGATACGGGGCCCCAACACCGGTTCGGAAAATGTCATTCTCTGCTGCAGAAAAGTGCTTGACATTTTCTGAACTGATTTTTGGGGCCCTGTATCTCGGGGCCACTTGGTGCTAGAAACCCCAGCTTTGGACATTTTATGGTGCTAGTTCCACTGGGTTTGCACACCAAATTTGGGGTTCTTAGCACTAAGTGGCCCTGAGATACAGGGCCCCAAATTCGGTCAACTGTGTCCATCTGCAGCAATGTCATTTCGGGACCCTTTGGGTTCAGAGACCCCAAATTTTGGCTGCAGCTAGGGGGCATCTAGGTACCCTTAACTACCGAGTTTGAAGTTCAGGGGACCTATGGCTGCAAATAGGCACAGTGATGCTGCAAATGGGCATTGTTGACCCTCTTTTCCACTTACAGTAGCTGTGCATTTCTCACCCTCGTCTTATACTCGGGTCAATAAGTTTTTCCCATTTTTTTTGTAGTAAATTAGGGCCTCGACTTATACTCGGAACGACTTATACTCGAGTATATACGGTACATCAAAATGAGTTTTTTTACCTGGCAAATAATATGTGTTTCTGTTACTACAAGACCTAGAAGTTATGTAGTCATTGGCTAGAGGAACCAGTGTGTTGCAGAAATCCGACAATCCCAGACGTGTTCAATTCTGAATATTCTTCCATTAGTTGCTTCTCTGTAACACAGCAGCCACTGGTGTAGCGGAAAGCAGGAGAGGTGAATATTATATATTTTATAGAGCTGCTTTAAATAAAATGTATAGATATCTTCCCAGTGCCCAGCCTGTGTCTGTACAGTGAAGGAGAAGCAACACACTAATAAGCTTAGCTCTCTGTCACTCTGCTTTTTCCTCCTATCAATATACACTGCCTTTGACTGCTCTTTGTGCTGCTTCTCCCTTTCCCAGTCCAAGCTCTGCTGTGCAGGTACTGCAAAAGGCTCATAACCAAATTCAGGTACTTTACCGGTTTGCTTTTAAAAACACACTTGATGATGTATTAATAAGTACAGAGCTGCATTCATTTGTGTCTTTTCTATCTGCCTGCAGTTTGGTCACTGCCTTTTTCTGTAAATTAGAATGACTGTTCAGTACCTGATAAAAACGGACATGGAAGTAGCTGTGGCTGCTGATAAAGAAAAAAAAAAACATATTTCATCTGGGTGTTAAGAAAACAATATCTACCCACTATGTAATGTGTTTTCCTGATAAAGACACACAGGGAGCGGCAGTGTTGTGTACAGCCACCAATACAAATAAATAGCTGTACATGGCTGGCTGCTTGTAAACAGCGATGACTTCCGCATCTGCATGTATCCACGAGTGTGTACGGCATGTTTCCCCAGATGTCCCACTTTCGCATTTGGGGAAATATGGCATATACACATGTGGGTAAACGCTAATGCTGAAGCCATTGTGTAGAGCCGGTTGTATGCAATCATTCACTTGTATTAACGATTGTATGTGGCACAGTGGCTCCTAGGGTTTAGGAAAGTGCTAGAAACTTTACGTTTCCAGTAATAATGCAACCCCTCTGCACAAATCTATACAAGGTGAATATGTTTGTGAATAAAAAATATATAGGATAAAGCATAAAATAATAATAAACTCTTCCACAAATAAAATTGTGAAAACACACTGCAGTACACACAAACCTTATACAGTAGCTGCTGTACCCCTTGACAAAATCGTATGTGATGAAACATGTTGGAGGTGGAGCCAGACAGTGCAGGTGGAACTTTGCTAAGCAGTGTGAGACCAGGAGTACTCCTTCACTGAACGGATAGTAATTTTCTCTGTTGAGCAAGTGCCCTGCTAGCTGCAGGACTTCACTAAGGCTGTTTCTCTCTGAGCCTAGGTTCACACTGATGCCATGCGGGGAAACCAGCACAATTACAGCTCTGGTTCCCACATCGCATCTCTCCCGCACGCAGTTCACACTGCCTTATGCAGACCGTTGCGGGTGTCATTACATTGTTAATGACACCCCCAGATCAGTTCACAGATTGCAGTGCGAACTGTGAACTCGCACAGGAATCGGATCGCGTAGGTGAGAACACCCATGCGATCCGATTTCAGTGCAGGGGAAAAAAGTGCCTGCACTTTTTTCCTGCGAATCTAATGCGAGTTCAGCCATACTAATGTATGGCTGAACTCGCATCTCACAGACATCGCATGTGATCGGCACCGCAGGTGCGAATCACATGCGATGTCTGTGATCGCAGTAGTGTGAACCTTGGCTTAATTTGCACTGCAACATGGTATCATTGTGAGTTTATAGATGTGATTACAATTTCGGTCTCATTCAGACTTGAGCTAAAAGGCGCACCTTTTACAGGTGATTGAGCTTCGCTTTTTTCTTTCTTTGCGTCCAAACTCCCCATCATATTAACCTACACTATATTGTCAAAAGTATTGTGACACCTACCTTTACATGCACATCAACATTAATGGCATCCTGGTCTTAGTCCGTAGGGCTCAATATTGAGTTAGCCCACCCTTTGAATAACAGGAAGAACACACTAATGCCCCGTACACACGGTCGGATTTTCCGATGGAAAATGTCCGATCGGAGCGTGTTGTCGGACATTCCGACCGTGTGTGGGCTCCATCGGACATTTTCCATCGGATTTTCCGACACACAAAGTTTAAGAGCAGGCTATAAAATTTTCCGACAACAAAATCCGATCGCGTCAATTCCGACCGTGTGTGGCCTGTTCCGACGCACAAAGTGCCACGCATGCTCAGAAGAAATTCCGACACAGAACAGCTCGGTCTGGTAAACTTAGCGTTCGCAATGGATACAACACTTTCGTCACGCTGCAATGTTAAAAATTGTTTAATACAGCGCACTCTCTTCTTCTTTTTAATGTGAGAAGAATTAAGTAGTTTTGCTGCTCATATTCACACACACTTCTTACAAACTTCTTTCTTTATTTTTTATTGGGATTACCTGAATATATTTTTATTTGTCACATCTGACATAAATAATTTTTTTAACATTTTTTTTTTTAAAGACATTTTTATTTTAGATTTTATGTTTGTATTTTTTCAAAGGCTGATCTTTGTTTAATGTTATTTTTAGTTTTACTCCAGAATATTTTTGTGTGTGTTTTGTGTGTCAAGTTACCACAACACCATTGATATCTTTTATTATTGCAGCTCAAGGAGATTGTTTGGTGTTGGTGTCCCTTGTTAATTTCACATTGTATATTTGAAATGTACCTGAATCCTCACAAACAAACTGTCCTTTTTGAAGTAAAAAACACATAGGCAAGCATGATTCAAACCAAAATTCCTTTATTAAGGGCTCAGAACCAAAGAGGGAGGCAACGCTGGATAAACAGCAGAAATGAGCGAAGCCTTTGACCCCCAGGGCAGACATCAATTCTTGAACATCAAAATTGGTGGCCTGAGGAGTCCATATGTAAGGGAGGGCAGTCTGGTCCAGAAGTCCCAGAGATCCGGAAAGCAGCAGATGACATCTGTGTCCCCAGGCTGTGGTACCACAAGAGGCTGCATCTTTTGGCCGACCATACTGAACCCAGGGTCCTCACTTTCTGGTCTTCCTTCCACGCTTCCTTCCTGGCTGTGGCTCTGCTGTTGGAGATGTGGCAGGAGGAGGAGTAGGACCTGAAGGAGGAGGAGGACTAGGAGGACCTGCAGGAGAAGGAGGAGGAGGAGGAGGACCTGGAGGAGGAGGAGGAGGACCATGTGTGAGGTCACAAAGGTGGGTATCAGATGTAATTTGGCCCCTCAACCCCTTATTGAGGGCTTCCAACATTAAGGACTCACACATGAGTTGTTGTCCCTCCTCCATCCTCTGCATTTTACAGGCAATGATACCAGCAAAGTCCTCCTCCACCACGGTGTGTGGTGCTCCCAGGACCTCTGTAGCCCTCCAAAAGAGGCCTATGGCAGCCTCCTCTAGGGCACTCCTCCTCCTGCCACTTTCTCTTTGCAGGTGTAGGGGAGGGACCTGCAGATCAGCCAGCCTGCTAGGCCCGGCCACCTCCTGGCTGAGACTTCCCTGTGTATGAAAAAGGGACATGGTTTTAGTTTTTGCATCATCAATCACAATCCTTAATTAGTACTCCAAACTAACATCTAGTTAACATCATTGATTGGACAACCAGAAATATTTAGAGGAATGCTATACCTGGCTCAATCTTGGCTCCTCCACATGTTGTTGCCTGGAAGGCCCAGGTTGGGCGTCATAAGCCTCAGCCGGGGGGGAAGGAAGCGTGGAAGGAAGACTGGAGAGTGATGGCCTGGGTTCAGTCTGGCCTGCCAGAAAATGCAGCCTGTCATAGTACCACATCCTGGGGACATAGATGTCATCTGCTGCTTCGGATCTCTGCGAATCCTGGACTTTCTGGCGCTCCCTTACATATGTGCTCCTCAGGCCACCAATTAGGATCTTCAAATATGTGATGTCTGCCGTGGGGATCACCTGCTTCACAATTTCCAACAATTGATCCAGCGCTGCCTTCCTCTTTGTTTGGTTCCTGTAATGTGGGTGGTTGATCTCCCACAGACAAAGCAGCTCCCTGAACATGTCAATGAATATTGCCATGAAGTCAGTATCTTGAAAGATATCCATTTTCACTGCAAGACACAACACAAGACAAACCCTAATGTCAGGCCAAACTCTCCTAATCTTGTTTACAATATAGGCCTCAATGTAGAAGCAGTATAGGCACAAGTATGTGTCTCTTACCTTCGTTCTTATGATCGGCGCCTCCAATGCTCCTTCGTACGTAATACGCACGGGTGGTACGCTTTATACACACTGCGCATGCGTGTAACTCCGCCCGCCCCTGACGTTCTTTCTAGTCTATTCCCCGCCCCTTTTCGTTCTGCGCAGTGGGGGAAGAGCAGATGGCGGATACACAGCAGGTGCGTGCTAATTACAGGAATGAGGAGGAGGAGGAAAGCCCGGATCCGGACACGTCCCGATCCAGAAGGGGAAGATTTAAGGCCACAAATATGTCCTTTGGGGAGATGTTGGAGATGTTGGACATCCTGAAGAAGGCCGACTATGATGGAAAGTATGGGCCTTACCCCAACCCCAATATCAGAAAGGCCAAGATCATTGCGAAAGTGGGCAAAAGTCTGCACCGGAATTTTGGGGTACGACGATCGAAAGATCAGCTCAGGAAGCGGTGGTCGGACCTGAAATTAAGAGAGCATGAGCAGTACAGAAAGATCCGGAGAGTGCTGCAAAAAAGTAAGTAGTTGTGCTGTGTTCCTATTCTTTTTGTCTTTATTACGTTCGTGCTGCTCCATATGCTTTTCTTAATTGTTGTACAGTTTAAAATGGCAACTTTAATGTTCATGGGCCCATTATTCGTTCATATCAAACATTTTTCTTTCGGCCTCTAAAACACCATTGTTTAGGCCATATGCATTTTCCTACATTTTTTAGGGCCTACTTGTATGAAAAATATTTGGTTGTGTAGATGGGTTTGTTACTAGAATGAAATGCAAACTAAATTCTGTGTAAGGAGAGGATACTCAGCAGCTGTTTTCACATTTGGACACTGGAGCACTAGTGTGGGACACAAGAACACCATTTTTATTAGGGGGGGCACACAGGTGCTCCAGTGTATACTATAGGGGGGTCTCCAACTGTGAAGCTTGTACAAAACAGGTAAAGTATTGCAGCTTGACAAAGGACACTGAAAATGCTACATCTTGGAACTCTGCCCAAATAGACAATTGTACCCCACTTCCAAGCAATGTTTCCTATTTATAGTTCTGCCATCAAATATCTGTGTGCTAATTATACCATTTTGGTTTTACATAGGGGAGAAAAGACTCGGAGGACACCCCTCCTCCGAGGAGAGGAGAGACCCCCCACCTCTGGAAGAAGGTGAAATACCCCAAACACAAGCTGAGCAGGAGGAAGATGATGTGGTGGAAATTGGCACCACAACAGGTGAGTGTCTGCGACCACAGGCTCAGGTAAGAGATGGATGCCGGCAGATTTTTGATACCTGTTTTTGTTTTGTTTCTCTCTTTTTAGGTGATCGTGGTGTTGTGGATCGAGATCCTTTCACATCAGAAAGTGCCCAGATCCTGATTGGGGAGATCATGGGGTGTAATTTAGAATTGGAGAAACCTCAAGAAAAAAATCAATGATGTTATTCAAAAAAATAACATCATTGATGTTTTGGGGCGAATTTAAAACCCCACAAAATCACTTTCTTTTTTGGTGTGCTACAATATGAAAAATTTTTTTGCGATGTTTTTAAAAGCCAAATTTGGAGGATGCACACAGTGTGTCAACATGTGCTATCTGCCATCACGGGAGATCAATGGACGCGTTTTGGGGGTGCAACCCCTTCCTCAATAATAAAGTAGCTGAGAGGAAGGGGTTGCTCCCCCAAAACACGTCCCTTGATCCCCCGTGATGGCAGGTCGCACATGTTGACATTCGTAAATTGGTATGCATCTTCCAAATTTGGCTTTTCAAGGGGTGACTTCACCCCATCTGAACGCAATATCAAACACAGTTCCTAAATACTCATGTCTGATATTGCCTTCAAGTTTTACCATATGTGAACTTTGTAAGTTCAAGATTTTTGTCTTTCTTGTTGGTTTTACACAGGCCTGTTTTATCTTAAATGGACATTTCTATTTGTGATAATGCCACCCCAAAAATTGTTATACAACAAACATGTTGGTTTGTTTTAAAAACCTTTTCTAAATGCACATGTGATTGTGCAGATATTAAAAATTTTTTTAATCAAGAATGTGTGGATTATTGTCTCAACGCTACAACAACACTTTTGTGGTGATGTAGTTGTTCTTTTCTGTGAAAATGGGGGTTATTTCCTAAGGGCAAATCCTCTTTGCACTACAAGTGCAGTTTCAGTGCAGTTTCAAGTGCACTTGTAGTATAAAGTGTCTACGCCTTTAGTAAATAACACCCAACAGTGCTTTGTATAAGGTTACACAATCACGCCATTTTCAGGACTCCCCACATTGCTGTCAGGGTCAGCTAAAACAAACACAAGCAGTAAATGTCACCAAAGATTAGCTTTTTTTTTTATTTGATAAATGCTTCACAAATTGTCTGGCATATTGATGGCCTCCCTACCCGCAAAGAACTCAAGGTATCTTAACCGGACATCATGGGCACTCAGGGAGGGTAAGCCAGGACGACCACTTTCAAGCGCCGTCAGGGTTGTATCATGTAGAATTCCGGCCTCAGGCCCAACTGAGCCAGCATTGTTGGCAGAATGTTGGTGTAAAAAGTTATGTAGAACACAGCATGCCAGGATTAGATGATTAAGTTTATACTCCGCCATATGGATGGGTGTCAGAAATAGGCGGAACCGGCTGGCCATGATTCCAAAGGTATTCTCCACCACTCTTCTGGCTCTGGCCAGCCGGTAATTAAAAACCCTCTGTTCCCGGGTGAGGGTCCTCATCGGGAATGGCCGCATAAGATGGTCCCCCAGCGCAAATGCTTCATCCGCAACTAAGACGAATGGGAGTCCTTCCACATTTTCCTCTGGAGGTGGCAAGTCCAAGCTGCCATTCTGGAGACTAGAGGTCGACCGATATGGGTTTTTCTCTGGCCGATGCCGATATTTAGAAATCGCGGTGGCCAATGGCCGATATGTGATGCCGATTTTTTTGGGCCGATATATTAGGCCGATTTTTTTTTTCTTTTTTTTTTTTTTTCCTTCATCTCATAAAATTTAACAGTTAGACCCCTTTCACACTGGGGCGTTTTTTCAGGCGCTTTTGGGCTAAAAATAGCGCCTGTAAAACGGCTCCCCTGCAGTCTCAGTGTGAAAGCCCGAGTGCTTTCACACTGAGGCGATGCGCTGGCAGGATGTTAAAAAAAAGTCCTGCAAGCAGCATCTCTGGAGCGGTGTATACCACTGCTCCACCACTCCTGCCCATTGAAATGAATGCACACCGCTGCCAAAGCGCCTGCAAAGTGTTTCGGCAGCGGCGCATTTAACCCCTTCCTTGGCTGCTAGCTGGATTATAAGCTCCCCGCTAGCAGCCGAATAGCGCCGCTAAAATGACGGTAAAGCGCCGCTAAAACTAGCAGCGTTTTACCGTAAACGCATGCCCGCTCCAGTGTGAAAGCAGCCTTAAGTAATACAGAAAATTTTTTACATTTAAACATTTATTAAACAAAACAAACCTCCAATCAGTTCACTTGTATGTAGAATTTAGATAAAAAAAAAATATAAAAAAAACTATATCTTAAAAATAAATACACAAAAACAGGTAATCAAAACTTTTGGATGAAAAAAAATGGGCTAACTTTACTGCTTAGTTTTTTTAAAATTTATTAGTGTATTTTTTTTAAAAAAAATTGCGTTTGAAAGACCGCTGCGCAAATACCGTGTGACATAAAATATTGCAACAACCGCTATTTTATTCCCTAGGGTCTCTGCTAAAAAAAATATATATAATGTTTGGGGGTTCCAAGTGATTTTCTAGCAGAAAATACAGGATTTTTACTTGTAAGCAACAAATGTCAGAAAAGATTTAGTCTTTAAATGGTTAAACTAAGAGCTTCTACACATGGAGCTCAGCTCATTCATAAGTGTAAACATTGTATTAATTCAGGTTCTTTTTATCAGATTTGGCAGGCTGCCCAGAGAGGGGAGAAGTCGCTTCACATTATAATACAGGCAACTTGTATTGACAGAAGTCATTTGCAAGTTGCGCTGAGTTATATCGGCCTTTTTTATCAGCACAATCGGCTGATGCCCATTAAGTAAAAAACACCCAATATCGGCCGATATATCGGCCGGCCGATATATCGGTCGACCTCTACTGGAGACGCCTGTAGAACTCCGTCTGGGCGATGACTCCACCATCGGACATCCGGCCATTTTTCCCCACGTCCACATACAAGAAGTCGTAATTAGCCGACACCACCGCCAACATCACAATACTATTGAACCCCTTATAGTTGAAATAGTACGACCCCGAGTTGGGTGGTGGGACGATGTGGACGTGTTTCCCATCAATTGCCCCTCCGCAGTTAGGAAAGTCCCACCGCTGGGCAAAGTGGGAGGCCACAGTCTGCCATTCCTGTGGCGTGGAAGGAAACTGTTGAGGAAAACAAAAATAAATTAGTATTTTTGCACATAAACATGGCAAGCAGATTAGACACAAACATTCTTGGCCAACCTCCAGATGGCATTTATTATGGGGAATTTAACAACACCAAAGTATAAGTTACACCTATCATATTCCCCCCCCCCCTCTCATGGACCATTTCTAACATTATAGGGGGGGGGGATCTTGGACAGGTAACCCTCTTCACTTCATTGAGAGATGAATGCCTAAATACAGGGTATTACTTGGAACAGCCCCTCCTTAGTTACACTATTGGCAGCCCACTGGACAGGTAAGAAGTGTCATAATACAAAGATATAAATACACACTGTACACATTTGAGGACATTTGGACATTCTGCTATTACCTATCAAGATAATAATAGGGTACAAAAACTGTAAACAGTACCATTTGAAAGTATACAGGCAGGCCCTTGCACTACATGCTTAGGGGAATTCATCCATACATCTGACCACAAAAGAGATGGGTATAGTGTGTATTGGCAAAGTCAGCAGATAGATGATTGAGGATAGATAGAGAATTGGGATCAGCTGACTTAACTTGTTGGGGGAAGGGAGGGTTAGTAAAAATGATTTGGGGACACCACAAAAAAAAAAGCCTATGGCACTCTGCCTGAATTTAAAGCACAAATCACATTTCTAAACATTTTAGGGGGTGTTTGGGGTAAAGCACTACTATGGAGCTGATAAAATACATTGTTAAGTGACTACATGAGGTGAATATAGGGGCAGGAGAGCATGCTGGGGAGGTTATTGAAGGCAAATCTGTATGAAGGACTAAAAAAATAATTACATAAAAATCCAGCATGAATGAGAGCAAAGGGGACATTTACAGCATATTCCAATCATGGTAATTAGGGATTGAGGAAAGAAATACAATATATTAGCAAACATTAAATACAATAAAATGTGATATAAAAGGATAAAAATCTTACCATCATATACTCCTTCTGCAGGACCTGGATGATGGCAGAACAGGTCTCTGGGATAATGATCCCCAGAGCCTGGGGGGAGATGCCTGTCGAGAACTTGAGGTCCTGCAGGCTTCTCCCTGTCGCCAAGTACCGCAGGGTAGCGACCAGCCTCTGCTCCGGAGTGATGGCTTGCCTCATGCAGGTATCCTGCCTGCTAATATAGGGGGTCAGCGAAGCCAACAAATGGTGAAACACGGGGTCCGTCATCCTGAGAAAGTTCCTGAAATCATCAGGATTATTCTCACGGATCTCACGGAGCAAAGGCATATGAGAGAACTGGTCACGCTGAAGCAACCAATTCTTGGCCCATGAACTCCTCCCCACCCTGTTCATGGACTGGACTTGTGTCAAGGTCAGGACCCCAACACCAAGCCCCCACACAGCACGAACTCTACGAGGAGTACGTATACGCAACATGGCTAGAAAACGGTCGGCTGCTCAGAACGAAGTAACAGAACGCACTGAAGAACAGCAAGGCCTGTGAAGAGCAACCTGAAAAACAGTAACGAACGAACAAGAACACAATGACAAGTCACGCATAGCTTGCTTGCACGCACTGAAGAGCAGATACAAACCCACAAGCTCAAACTGAACGGCAGAAAACGATCTGAAAGCCACGAGTCTGAAAAAGCGCGAATCGTCTCTCACCAAACTTTTACTAACACGAGATTAGCAAAAGGAGCCCAAAGGGTGCCGCGCTTGGTTCTGAACTGGCCTTTTCTAGTCTCGTCGTACGTGGTCGACGTCACCGCGTTGTTGGCGATCGGAAATTCCGACAACTTTGTGCGACCGTGTGTACGCAAAACAAGTTTGAGCCAACATCCGTCGGAAAAAATCCTAGGATTTTGTTGTCGGAATGTCCGAACAAAGTCCGACTGTGTGTACGGGGCATAAGTGTGATGTTTAGTGCTACACCTTCCTGGCTAGGATAATATGTAAATAGCCCCGGAGGGTAAGAGAGTTCATAATTCAGTGAATATGAAGAAGTCGCTTTAGATGTCAAGTCTCTGTAGATATCTGTTTAGGTAGTAAGGCAGTTTCTATGGCGGTTTTAGATGCCCAAGCACTGTAAAAACAAATAGCAGGGGAGGGGGGAGAGAAGCGCCAAACCGCCTATAGTGCAGTATAGTTTATTTGATTAAAAATAAAACTTAAATATAAGTATTACACTCACAGAGAAAGCATATAGTACTGACAGAGTGAGAGAGCCCGGATCTGTCTGGTGAGTGCTGCGTGTCAACCTCCATCGCCGCTGTGAGAGCAGGGGATCCGGGAGACGCCAGCAGGTAGCCACTGAGTAGAGAGCTGTCAATAGCTGTCAGAGCTCGGTTTAGCCTGGGATGATGCTGGCCAATAGGGACACGTTTTGGAGGCAAGGCCACACCTCCTTCATCAGTCATATGGCGTAGCATGGCCATGCCTTCGAAATACACTCCTTTTGACCAGTATCATCCCAGGCTGAACCAAGCTCTGACAGCTACTGACAGCTTTCTACACCAAGGCTACCTGCTGGCGTCTCCCCGATCCCCTGCTCTCACAGCCGCGACCTTGGTTGACACTTAGCGCTCGCCAGACAGATACGGGGTCTCTCACTCTGACATCTTGTCAATACTATATGCTTTCTCTGCTGGGACTTTTGTGAGTGTAATACATAGTTGCCAACATTCTGAAAAAAATTAATAGGGACACTTTTTTTGTATGTTGGCGGGGTCTTATTATAATTAGGGGCGGGGCATTCATTTGTAGCTGTGGCTTAGTGAAGAGAAAGAATGAAGCTAAAAAAGGCGTGGTTTAAACTAAATATTGGGAGTGGCTTAAAGGTGGTCAGAGACTGCAGACATAATGCAAGAGATAGTCAGAGAGTGTACGGTACAGGAGACTGTTAGAGAGGGTGCGGACATGGTACAAGAGACTGTTAGAGAGGGTGCGGACATGGTACAGGAGACTGTCAGAGAGGGTGCAGACATGGTACAGGAGACTGTCAGAGAGGGTGCGGACATGGTGCAGGAGACTCTCAGAGAGGGTGCGGACATGGTACAGAAGACTGTCAGAGAGGGTGCAGACATGGTACAGGAGACTGTCAGAGAGGGTGCGGCTGCAGCTTCTGGCTATGAAAACATTGTCTCTTCCCTGTGTTCAGCGGAGAGGGGAGGGCCTCTGACCTGGGCAGCTAACTGGCTTCTCTCTTCAGTGTACAAGTAGAGCAATTCGCTTGTACACTGAAGCTGGTTAGCTGGCTGGGGTCAGAGGCCCCTCCCCTCTCCACTGAACTCAGGGAAGAGACCTACTAGCCGGAGGGAGATCCCATGGCCATGTTTTCATAGCCAGAAGCTGCGCCCATTGGTCGGCCGGTGACGGGTTGCCTACCGAATACAGGGACAAAGCCAATTTCCCTCGATTTTTCCAAGGACACGGACAGACCGGGACAAGGGTCTAAATACCGTGAATGTCCCGGGAAAATCGGGACTGTTGACAGCTATGGTAATACATACATTTTGTGTTTTATTTTGAATCTAATAAACTATATTGCACTATAGGCCTTTTGGCGCTTCTCTCCCCCCTCCCCTGTTATTTTTTTTACAACTCTTCTGAGAAGGCTATCCACAAGGTTTAGGAGTGTACCTATGGGAATGTTTGACCATTCCTCCAGAAGCGCAATTGTGAGGTCAGGCACTAATTCATCCCAAAGGTTTTCTATTGGGTTGAGGTCAGCACTCTGTGCAGGCCAGTCAAGTTCCTCCACCCCAAACTCGCTCATCTGTGTCTTTTTGGACCTTGCTTTGTGCACTGGTCCAATACATTTGGTGGAGGGGGGATTCTGGTGTGGGTTTGTTTTTCTGTGATTGAGCTTGGCCTTTTAGTTCCAGTGAAGGGAACTCTTCTTTATTTTAACTATTTTTCTATGCTGCACATGCCTCATTTAAAGTCCCAAAACCCCTTCTTTTTTATAGATTTAGGGATGGAGACGTATGTTTCACATGCGCCTCATTTAAAGTCCCAATTATCTCCCCTCTTTTTCACATACACATATGTAGTATCACTGCAATCGTTAGGAGCAGGAGAATAAATTTTAGGTTGTTCTTTGGTGGTAATCGAAATATACAGCTACACTGTTTGCACCATTTTGTGCCAGTTTTCCTTTGATAATAAAAATAAATCAGGAGATTTCCATTTACCACCAATTGAAAGCCCAGTTTATCCTAAGAAAAAACAAAGTATAATTTACCTGGATACTCTATGCAGTTGCAATGATATAGAGAGTTTTACTAACACATGTCAAAGTGGCAAAAATGTGTTCAGGTGGTAAGATATGTTTTACCCTCAATTCTGAAGGGGTTAAAATTGCTTTGTTTTATTTTAGTATGCGTTGTGAAAGGGTAAGCTTATAAGTCATCTAGCTGCTGGAAATGGATTCTCAATTCTACCCATTTTAGACTTTCTCCAATTTCCACCACTTGGAATTGCTCCACTTTTTTTTATCATGTAGCATACTCATTCTGGTTTTCTTCCAGTATATACTGTATACATAACTCTGTCATATTGCTATTGTTTACATGTTTGTATGCTCTTCTTATCACATTTTTGTCATACCTGCTTACAGATACCCTAAGGGTATATTTACACTTCAGTATTTTTTATTTGCAATGTTTTTTACATGTGTTTTAAATATGTTTTGTATGCAGTAACATTCAACCTTATGAAAGGTACAGTTTCTGTAAATTACACCAAAAATTAAGCAAGCAAGTTTTTTTTAGAAATGTACCATTTTAAGCTACATAGATACAGACTTTCCCTTCCTCAGCTCTTGCATCATTAAAACATAATTCCATTTTTTTTTCTCTCTGAAACCACTTCTCCTTTACCTCCTGACCATTGTAGCGTTTCTTGTTTTTGCCCTTCCTCTTCCTGTTTCTCAACAGTACCCCACAATGTTATATATCTTGTTGAATACTAACATTGAATTGATTTTACAAGTGCAACATAATTTCTTTCTTATGTTCTCCTTATATTCTAATGGGGAGGAAAAGGGTGATATGTGCAGTTTGTCTTACAACAAATATGTATAAAAAAAAACTGATAAGCAGGCAAAGCAAGGGTTAAAAAAAGATATCACACTGACTCTTTTAACGTAACGGTTTAATATGAATGTACAATGACCACAGCTGGTTCAGGTCCAAAAAAAGTCAAAGTGAAATTTTGAGAGGAAGAAGAAAGTTTGGAAGCCGTCTTGGTTTTTACGTAAAGTTTTTATTAAGTTTAACTTAACATAATATAGTTACAGTCAATGTGGTATTGCTCAGCAGTAGTTGGATATGACATGGCCATACAAAAGGTTATACAGGCAGTTCAGAGGGTCGTTTAGTTAATAGATGGTTACAGGAAGGTATCAATGAAGTGTACAAGCAGTTCAGAGGGCCGTCTAGTTAATAGATGGTTACAGTAAGGTATCAACAAAGTGTACAGAGAGAATACCACATTTTGTATGTAAGAAAAACATCAAACGATAACCATACATGTGCCACAAGAGCCTCCTTATGTTCCTCTCTTTGTTTTGGGAAGGGGATTATATTACATCCATTAAGAGGGTGGTAGAGGGGAGGTTGATCAGTGCAAGGGGGCGTCTCCTTTTAAAGCAGTAATAAACTCTGCTTTGCAACTTTTACCTACAGGTAAGCGTATAATAAAGTTTACCTGAAGGTAAAATGAATATCTCCTAAACATGCATTGTTTAGCAGATATGCACATGTTTTGCAGACAGTGAGGTCACTGGCGCATGCGTATGCCATTCCCTTTAGAGCGATGTGCCTCAATTATGGCCATTAAAATGACTGGAGCCCACAAACCCGGAAGGAAGAACGGGTAAAGATGGAAGCCCTGTCAAGGGTGACGTCATAGTTACATAGTAACTCACATCACAGTAACACACATCACATCTCTGGAGGGATTTGTTTTAATTTAAGTATTTTATAATGTGCTAGGATGCAATCCATACTAGCATATTATGCCATTATCTTGCAGGGGGCCCAGAACTGTCTTTTTTTCCCAGGTTTTTTAAAGCGATAGTAAACTGCAAAAAGAATTAAAAATTAATATCCTGCTGGATCATTCTTAACCCCTTAGAGCTGGCTGTCACGGTGGTCACATGATCAGAAAGCTCCTGATCGCAAGCAGCGAGCGTGAGCTTTCCATTAGCGACCGGTAACTGTGCCAGAAGTGTGCAGGATGCACGCTCTCAGCACAGCTCTATCGAAGCTATTGCATGCAAATATGTGGCTGCTCTGCGCCAAGCCCCAGCCACTAAAAGACCAAATATTTGCGTGCGCTCAGGGGAAAGAGGTTAAGAATGGTTCCAAAGTAATGGGGTCAGCGAGGGACAATGGGCACCCCTGCTTTGTGCCATTGCATATGGAGAAGGTGGCTGTTGACCCGAACCCAGGCTGTCAATGCGAGGCAGCATTTTCGCTAGTGAGCCCATGTGTTGCAGAATAAGGTGTATATAATCCCAGGCCACTCTATTGAACGCATTTCTGCTTCAATGGACTGAAGGAGGCAGAGAGTGCCAGTGGAGGATGTGCAACAAAAAGGGTTAAATGCTTTAATGGAATTATCCCTCACCTCTTTTCTCAAAATAAAGCCGACTGGTTAGGAGTTATCATGTGTGGAAGTGGAGGGGATAATCTGTTTGCCAAAATTTTGGCATGTAGTTCAATGTCCACATTAAATAGTGAGATGGGGCAGTAGCTTAAGCACTGAGCTGGGACTGTGCCTTTTGACCGAGATGTGTGCTTCTAACAAGTGTTTGGTTGAAAGGGGGACCTCAAAGGTCTTTTAGTAGTGAGGGGTAAGGCCATTAGAACCTGGGCTTTTCCCAGTTATAAACTGTGAGATTGGGAGTTTAACCTTTTCTGGAGTGATGGGTAATTCCATTTTTTTGGCAGTGAAGTTTGAGACTTTGGGGGTGCCAAAACGTGAGAGGAAGGTTTGTATTTTAGTAAGTCAGTGTCGTGAGCGTTCGTGGGTCTCAATGGTTGTGGAGGTTGTATAGTTTGGTGCCCGAGGTGTCGCTAATGTGTTCCCACGTGTGTACAAAGTTTTTGGTGCATGTGCTAAAAACCGTATGCTTTTGGTGCCATTTTCCTAGATGGAATCAGCTTCAGGCTTTATTGTCATTTATATGATTTCAGGGAATTAGGAGCTACATTGAAGAGAAGGTCCTCCAAGGTGATATTCTTAGAGATACTACCTGTGCCTCGAGCCACACCAGAGAGGCAGCAGGAGCTCAGGGAAGTTAACAAGTGGCTGAGGTATTGGTGTAGGAAGGAGGGTTTCGGGTTCCTGGAGAACTAGGCTGACTTCTCAGTCAGTTACCGGCTCTTTAGAAGGGGAGGATGCATCTCTGTTGGGGGAGAAAATGGCCAAAAAGTTGGAGAGGCTTTTAAACAAGGTGGCAGGGAGAGGGTACATAGGAAGTGATAGCCAACAGTGAGCAGAGGTCAGAGTGTACTAATAGAGGTTTAGGGGGAGGTGGTTGGCAAACAATTTACAGCCTCAAAGGGGGGAGGTGGAGTCCCTGTGGTTGGAGCTTTAAAGGGAAGAGACAATCGGGAAATTAATAGTGTGTATGCTACAGGCCCCTAATCTGAAGAAGCAACAGACAGCATGGATTCATGAAAGACAGAAGTTTTCAGACAAATCGTATTTCTTTTTATGAGGAGGTAAGTAAAACCTTAGACAAAGAAGTGGCTGTGGATGTAGTATACTTGGATTTTGCTAAAGAGTTTGATACAGTTCCCCATACATGGCAAATGGGTAAGGTAAAGTCTACAGGCTTGGAAAAATCAGTTTGTAAATGGATAGAAAATGCTAAAAGACCACATTCATGGTTACATAGTTAGGTTGAAAAAATACACTACCATATACACAATACCTCATCCACAGTTGATCCAGAGGAAGGCAAAAAAACCCAGCAAAGCATGCTCCAATTTGCTACAGCAGGGGAAAATATTCCTTTCTGATCCCCCGAGAGGCAATCGAATTTTCCCTGGATCAACTTTATCTAAAAAATGTTAGTACCCAGTTATATTATGTACATTTAGGAAAGAATCCAGGCCTTTGTTAAAGCAATCTACTGAGCTGGCCAGAACCACCTCTGGAGGGAGTCTATTCCACATTTTCACAGCTCTTACTGTGAAGAAACCTTTCCGTATTTGGAGATGAAATCTTTTTTCCTCTAGACGTAAAGAGCGCCCCCTTGTCCGCTGTGATGACCTTAAAGATGACCTTAAAGTGAATAACGCAACACCAAGTTCCCTATATGGACCACTTATGTATTTGATCATATCCCTCCCTTAATCTCCTCTTCTCAAGAGGGAATAGATTCAGTTCCTCAAATCTTTCCCCATAGCTGAGCTCCTCCATGTCTCTCATCAGTTTGGTTGCCCTTCTCTGCACGTTCTCCAGTTCCCACGAGATCCTTTTTGAGAACTGGTGCCCAAAACCGAACTGCATATTCTAGATGAAGTCTTACTAATGATTTGTACAGGGGCAAAATAATACCTCTCTCAATAAAAAAAAGGACTTTGCTTGCTTGGAAATCGCAGCTTGGCATTGCATGCTATTATTGAGCTTATGATCTACCAAAACCCCCAGATCCTTCACCATTGATTCTCCCACTTGTACTCCCCCTAGTATGTATGATGCATTCATATTCTTAGCCCCCAAGTGCATAACTTTACATTTATCAACATTAAAACTCATTTGCCACTTAGTTGCCCAATTAGACAGTGCATTAAGGTCGGCTTGTAAATTGGAGACATCCTGTAAGGACGTTATTCCACTGCATAGCTTGGTGTCATCTGCAAAGACAGAAATGTTACTTTTAATCCCAGACCCTATATCATTTATAAAGCTATTAAAAAGTAAGGGTCCCAGCACTGAACCTTGGGGTACACCACTGATAACCTTAGACCGTTCAGAGTTATGCCGCGTACACACGAGCGGACTTTACGACAGACTTTGCCCGGCGGACTTTCCGACGGACTTTACGACGGACTTTCTGAATGAACAGACTTGCCTACACACATTCAACCAAAGTCCGTTGAATTCGTACGTGATGACGTATGACCGGACTAAAACAAGGAAGTTCATAGCCAGTAGCCAATAGCTGCCCTAGCGTGGCTTTTTGTCCGTCGAACTAGCATACAGACTAGGACTTGAGTTCGACTGAAAGATTTAAAACATGTTTCAAATCTAAGTCCGTCCAACTTTTGAGAAAACAAAGTCCGCTGGAGCCCACACATGATTGAATTGTCCGACGAAATCCAGTACGCCGGACCAAGTCTGCCGTAAAGTCCGCTCGTGTGTACGCGGCATAAGATTCATTAACCACTACTTTCTGAATTCTGTCTTTTAGTCAGTTTTCTATCCATTTACAAATTGATCTTTCCAAGCCTGTAAACTTTACTTTACACATGAGCCGTGTGTGGGGAACTTTTTGCAAAATCCAGGTATACCAAGCCCACAGCCAACCCTCTGTCCAAGGTTTTACTTGCCTCCTCATAAAAAGAAATCAGGTTTTTTTGACAACTATCTTTCATGAATCCATGCTGTCTGTTGCTTAAAATATTTTTTCCCAGAAAGAACTCGTTTATGTGGTCTTTTATTAAACTCTCCAGTGTCTTCCCGATTATAGAAGTTAAACTAACAGGTCTATAGTTACTTGGTAAACACTTTGATCCCTTTTTAAATATGGGCACCACATTGGCCCTGCGCCAATCCAGTGGTACTATTCCAGTCATTAACGAGTCCCTAAGGCTACTTTCACACTGAGATGCTTTGCAGGCGCTACAGCGCTAAAAATAGCGCCTGCATTGCGCCTGTAAAGAGCCACTTCTGTCTCTCCAGTGTGAAAGCCCGAGTGCACTTGCAGGACGGTAAAAAAAATCCTGCAAGCAGCATCTTTGCAGCGTTGTATGCACCGCTCCTAAAGTGCCCCTGCCCATTGAAATCCCATTCCATTTTAACCTTTTTTTGGCCGCTAGCAGGGGTTGAAATCGGCCCGCTAGTGGCCGAATAGTGCCGCTAAAATGACGGTAAAGCGCCGCTAAAAATAGTGGCGCTTTAATGCCAACGACCGCCCGCCCCAAGGTGTGAAAGTAGCCTAAATATTAGAAACAATGACTTTGAAATGACAGAGATCAATTCTTTTAGGATCCGTGGGTGGATGCCATCTGGTCCAGGTGCTTTATTCACCTTTATTCTGTCTAAATATTTCTGGACCATATCACTTTTGAGCCAAGGTGGATCATTTAGGGCTGTGTCACTACCACTTTCATTATGGACATGAGCTCCCCCATGCTCCTTTGTATACACAGAGCTGAAGAAAGTATTTAATAAATTTGCCTTCTCTTTGTCCCCAGTCACCCTCTCTAGATTATTTTGTAAAGGGCCTACATGCTCAGACCTGACCTTTTTACTATTAAAATATTAGAAGAATTTTTTGGCATTTGTCCTTTGCAATCTGTCGTTCGTTTTGAATTTTTGCGTCCTTGATTTCCTTTTTACATATTCTGTTATATACTTTGTAACATTTAAATGATGATAGCGGTCCTTCATTTTTATATTTTTTAAAAGTTTATTATTTATAGCCATTTTAACTTTGGCCGTGAGCCACATAGGTTTAATTTTTAGCCTTTTAAACTTCTTGCCTATGGGAATATACTTTGCAGTGAGTTTACATACAGTCATTTTGAAGAATTCCCATTTCTGCTCTGTGTTCATTGATGCCAATATTCCCTACCAGTCTAAGTCCTGGAGAGCAACCCTCATCCTTAGAAAATTTGCCCTCTTAAAGTTAAGTGTTTTTATCTTACAGGTATGGGTTTGTTGCTTACAACTAACATTAAATGAAATCATGTTATGGTCACTGCTACCCAGATGTTCTTTTATATGACTATTGGTAATAAACTCTGCATGGTTTGAGATTACCAGGTCCAGCAGAGCATCATTCCTAGTCGGGGCCTCAATAAACTGGACCATAAAATTGTCTTGTAATAGTTTTTTAAAATTTTTTCCCCTTTAACTGTCCCAGCAGTGGCGTTACTCCAGTCAATTTCCGGGTAGTTAAAATCCCCCATTATTATCACTGTCCCAGCCCTTGCAGCCCTTTCCATCTGTACAAGGAGCTGAGTCTCCACCTCCTCACTAACACTGGGAGGTCTATAACAAACTCCAATGACAACCTTTGGCACACACACATGTTCCACCCATAATGCTTCACACTCATAACACTCTCCATCAACTAGGTCACTTTTCACACTCGCTTTGAGATCACTTCTCACATAGAGACCGACACCACCACCCCTCCGTTTTACCCTGTCTTTCCGAAAGAGAGCATAGCCAGGAATATTAATAGCTTAGTCATGATAAGAATGAAGCCAAGATTCCGCAATACCAATTAGATCATAGTTCTCCTCGTGCATCAGAGCTTCCAACTGACCTATTTTGATTGATAGACTTCTGGCATTGGTGACCAAACACTTTAAGTCATTGTCACATTTTGTAAACATATGTT
Source organism: Lithobates clamitans (assembly GCA_037952925.1). Lineage (NCBI taxonomy): Eukaryota > Metazoa > Chordata > Amphibia > Anura > Ranidae > Lithobates > Lithobates clamitans. The sequence goes on from JBBGZY010001009.1 coordinate 3,769,589, forward strand.
GCATATTTTTTATTTTAGTACAAATAGTACAATTTCCAATGGTTGATTGTAACATAGGAACCTCCATATCATCTGCCATAACTCTCCCCACATCATTCCCCATTCCACCCACCAATAGGGGCTGACCCCTGTACGACCTGTTTGCCCTATTAAAATCGAATTCACCCTCCCCCCACAATCCTAGTTTAAATACTCCAGTTTTCCCATAAACCTCTCTCCCAGCACAGTAGATCCCCTTCTATTTAAGTTCAAACCATCTTTAGCATATAGGTTGCACCCCAATAAAAAGTCAACCCGGTGCTCTAAAAACCCAAATCCCTCCTCCTTACACCAGGTCTTCAGCCATGCACATTTAGAGAGTAGTGGTTAATGAATCATACTCTGAATGGTCTAGAGTTGTTAGTGGTGTACCCCATGGTTCAGTGTTGGGACCCTTACTTTTTAATATATTTAGAAATAATATAGGGTCTGGTAATAAAAGTACCATTTCAGTCTTTGCAGATGACACCAAGCTGTGCAGTGGAATAACATCCTCACAAGATGTCTCCAACTTACAAGCCAACCTCAATGAACTGTTTAATTGGGCAACTATGTGGAAAATTAAGTTTAATGTTGATAAATGTAAAGTTTTGCATTTGGAGGCCAAGAATATGCATGCCTCATGCATACTGGGGGAGAACTACTAGGGGAATCAATGATGGAAAAGTATATGGGTGTTCTGGTGGACCATACGCTTAATAATGGCATGCAATGCCAAGCTGGAGTTTCCAAAGCGAGCAAAATCCTTTCTTGTATTAAGAGAGGTATGGACTCCAGAGGGTTGAGATATAATTTTACCCCTGTACAAATCATTAGTAAGGCCTCATCTGGAATATGCAGTTCAGTTTTGGGCACCAGTTCTCTAAAAAAGGATATGGGGGAACTGGAGAAAGTACAAAGAGCAACCAAACTGATAAGAGGCATGGAGGATCTCAGCTAAATCAGAAAGATTAGAGGAACCAAATGTATTCTCTCTTGAGAAGAGGAGATTCAAGCGTTTGTTACCCCAACACTTTATATTCCTCATATGTGCCTGCTGTACCATGTACTTGTATGAGAAAGTTTTCTGTTTTCTTTGTATTGCTTCCTTTATGTGAAATCCCTGGTGTTCCTGCCAGTCCCTCTGCTTTCCTATTAAAAACTGGCCATACTAAGCAGGAGAACACATCGTGGTCAGTTCTTCTGGAAACTCAGTGTGCTCTCCTCCAATGATCAGACATGTCCTGACACAGCCCCCCCCGTACAGCCATTCACTGTGAAGCACAGTGTGCTGCTGCTGCTTCTCCTCCCCCAGCTCTTATGCAGCTGAGAACAGAGGGAATGTTATCACTTATAAAAAAGGGAAAATAGGTATTTATAATGTTTTTATTATATCTATACAAAAATGTTTTGCCTTTCATTTCTATTTTAAACAGAATGGATTGTTTTACAAGGTGATCGTTTACAATCACTTTAAGGGGGATATAATCAACATGTATAAATACATAAGTGGTCCATATAGAGGACTTGGTGTTGAGTTATTCACTTTAAAGCAGAGTTCCAGTCCGCCAAGTCAAATTTTGCTTTTTTCAAATTGTTCAACTTTATTTGCCACAATTAGCTAGTGCCTATAGCGTATTCCTGGTAATTTCAGTTTAAATATAGAAAAACTACCTTGATCTTAGAAGCTGGCAGGGTCCATGTCCACTGTGTCTATCTGAAGCCCTCTGGTATCTATTTCTGGGGTTAGGTGCAGCTGGTTACCCAGCATGCACCTCCTGATCTTGCGCCTGCGCATTAATATTACCACGTGGCGCTCCTTCCTCCTGAACATGTTGCCATAGCAACAGTCTGGAAATAACGCAAGATTTTGCCACTAGGCGATTCGCAAGGACTCCTGGGATACATTACACCGCTATCCCAGGAGCCCTTGTGAACCACTCAGTGATTGTGCAGGATGTGCCGGAAAAAGAAGATTATAAAAAATATTTCCATTAAAAAAAATAAATACATTTGCATTGGGAAAAGGATGATCAAAGGGGATACCATATAGAGCAAGTGCAAAAATGGGTGGAGCTCAGTCGAGTGCTTTAAAAAAGGCCAGGATTCTTTCCTAAATGCATAATATAACCGAATACCAACATTTATAGGTAAAGGGAGTATCTGATTGCCTTTTGGGGATCAGACATTTTTTCCCCTGCTACAGCAAATTGAATCATGCTTTGCTGGGTTTTTTTTGCCTTCCTCTGGGTCAACTGTGGGTATAGGATTGTATAAAAAATATTAGATGGACTAGATGGACTTGTGTCTTTTTTCAACCAGACTAACTATGTAATTATATGTAACTATGCTCAGGTAGGATTTTTTGCTGTGTTCCTCTGGTTCCTGCTGTGCTTTCTATTCTATTTTCCTTTCCCACCATGTACCTGATTACTCTCCTCGATTTGTTGCTGATTGTGCCCCACCTGAAATTGTTGTTTCTGCTACCTTCTCTCTATAAGCTTTCTTCCCTGGTTCAGAGTCAGTGACAATCTGCATTCCCTTCCTGCCTTCCAGAAAAGTACTTACTTGTTCTCTATGCATGCACTAGAGCTGCACGAAAAGGTTTAGTTTTTAAGTGGTTAAACTGTCCTCATTTACAGATCGAAGTTCATTCCTTTGATCTAAAAGAACTAAATGTTACAATGTTTATCTTTATCTCCACCTAAGCGATGTTGTGATAAACTTGGCAGTCTGCCTGTTTTTTTTTTTGACAGCTATCAGCTGTGAGCAGAGAACAGCTCTGCACTGAATCGAGCAAATGCTGTTTTAAGATCGTGAGAGGGGTTGAATCGCGATTCTTTAATGATTAATTGTGCAGCTCTAGTATGCACTAAGGTGAGCTGTGCATGCTAAGGGACAATGGCCAAACATATCTTCCTTTAAGAGCATGTCAATGCATGTTCATATTAGCTCAGGCTTCTTTGTAGAGGCAGGTCTCTCCATACCATGATTACATAGTAGGTGAGGTTGAAAAAAGGCACTAGTCCATCAAGTCCAACCTATGATTGTCCTTTATAGCTTGTATGACCTTGTATGCTATTCTTAGATTGACATAATTGCTGACTGTACATGTCATGACCTCACTTGAACTCTGCCTGCCCTGACCTGACTGTGACCTCTGACCTAGCTCTGGTCCTTATTCTGGCTTTAACGCAAGGTTTCTGTTACACCTGGAGAAACTTACCTGGCACTAACTCTATTGCCGTGTACACACAACCGGACTTTTCGTCAGACTGAACTCCGAAGGACTTCCGACGGAGTTCCAACGAAACAGACTTACCTACACAGGACCACACGAAAGTCCGATCGTTTTTAACGTGAAGACTTACGACCGGACTAGAATAGGGAAGTTCATAGCCAGTAGCCAATAGCTGCCCTTGCGTCTTTTTTTGTCCGTCGGACGAACGGATTTTTCGAACGGACTCGAGTCAAGATTTGAAACATGTTCTATTTCTAAAGTCCGGCAGATTTTTCGACAGAAAAGGTCCGATGAAGTTCACACACGATTAAATTGTCCGACAGATTTGTAGGCTTCATGTACACAGGACATTTTTACAACCTCTCCCGAACGATTTAACTTGAGAGATAGCAACCCACATTTAAAACGTCCGTTTTGCCGCGTTTACACGCCACATTTCCGTTTAGAAGCATTTTGATTAAAAAAAATTTTTTTTTTAATAATTCTTTCAAAATAGCCAAAAATCAAAAACGCCTGTAAACAAACCGCGGCTTAATGCGAGTTGCCGTGTTTAGAAGCATTTGGCGCTTGAAATGCCTCTAAACACAGCTTCTGAAGGCATTTTTTTGGGTTCCAAAAAAGCCTCTAAACTCAACTGCCTAGAAACGACTATAAACGAACCTGTGTACATGTACTGATAAGATAACATAGAGGAGAGTTCAGGAGCAGTTGAAAAAATGCCCAACTGCTCCTAAATGTCTGTTTACCAGTAGCAGTGTACATGAGGCCTAACTAGGATTCTAACTCCTCCGTGATTACCCTATTGCTTATACTTGGCCATTGGTAGCCACCCTACCGAGGTTTTGTAACCAACCTCAGCAGTTTCTTGTAGCACAAAGTATACAGCTTTAGGTTTGAAATGTGCCTGGAAGATTGCTGGAAGATTGCTATTAAAGGGTGTGAAATATGGTTTTGCAGTAGTTATAGGAGTTGATTTACTAAAGGCAAATAATAGACTGTGCACTTTGCAAAGTTGCCCACTGCAAGAGCAGTTGCTCCAGATCTTAGTAATTGTGCAGAAGCTCTGCTGACTTCCACCATTCAATCACATGCAAGCAAAAATGCTGTTTCTCTTATTTTCCTTGCACGTGATTGGGTGTTCTTTGCAAAGTGAAGCTTTACCTCATTTACTAAGCTCTGGAGCAACTGCACTTTGCAAAGTGCAGTCTTTTAGTCTTTTTAAATCAACTTCATAGTGTCTAAGCCAATACATTTTACAAACAGTATAACTGCCATCAATTCCTATTCTACTATGTTGATTGAGTTCAGAGACAAGTGACTGTTTTACAGTTTTACAGTTAGAAAAATGTGTCTTTATTTGAAGGACCACTTAAAAACATCATAATTTTTCTTCTAAACAAGACAGATATGAATTTTGCACTGGTGTATAGTGATGAAATCGCCAGACGTTCTTTTGGAGTTCAGAAGTGAATTTAATACAAGTTTGCTTTAACAACGTAACATTAAATAAAATTACATTCTGGACTTTTGCAAAATACGCTGTGCTTTCCTCACCATTTGCTAGACCCCACGAGACACATGACATCTACAGCTGTTTGCTGCCTATGAAGAAAAACAGTTCCCCAATCATTGGATTTTAAATGTTTGAAACAGTTATCTAGCACCATACACTGCCTCATATTTGTTTTACAAAGCTATAGCAGGTGTGTTCTACAGACTATACAATCTCCTTAACCACTTAGATACCCTTGACAGGAGCAAAGCTTGGTAATGGCATTTAATAGCAGTAATACATAAGTCTGTAAAAAAAAGCCTCTTTAGATTTTCTAGTGCCGCTTGCTGTGCTGGAGCACCATAGTCTACAATGGCATGCTATACCATATATGTTCGAAGTGAAAGAGGCCATTAGCACAGGAAACTACTTGAATCAATGCATACAGTACAAGCAGAGTTGGCTGAATTTAAAATTATGTTCCAGGTTTGACAAATGGTTGAAGTCACCTTTAAAATCCTGACAAACACGTGTTGTGTACATCACTGGGGAAAGCAGCAGAATTTACACTGTGCAACTAAAATGATGAGGGCTGCATGACTTCTGCATAACTGTGTCCATAAACTGAACTTTGAGGGTCAGTGGTGGTCAATCTGAAACTTATAAAGGGCCTTAAGTGGTGGTACCTCCAAACACTTTCAAAGGTCTATGCAATACCAACACATTTTAAGGCGTTAAAGCACATTGGGGTTTATTTACTAAAGGCAAATCCACTTTGCACCACAAGTGCACTTGAAAGTTCTTTTTCTTTCCTATTCTGACTACACCTTTCTCCCTCCCTGACCCCCCCTCTCTGAACTCCCTTAACCCCCTGCCCCACTAATCCTACCCCTTTCCCCCCTCCCTAGATCCCCCCCCCCCCCCAAGATGGCACTAAACAAACTGGTAGTGATGTCACTAAATGCCAAAGGGCTAAATACACCAGAAAAAAGACACATGCTGTTACGTGACCTAAAAAAATCCCATACAGATATTGCTTTCATCCAAGAGACGCACTTCAAAAATAACAATCTTCCATATTTACAAAATAGATTATACCCGACAACCTACCACTCTACTAACCCGACGACCAAATCAAAAGGAGTTTCTATATTAATCTCTAACAACACCCCCTGGCAATGCCAAGACTCCCTTATAGACACTATGGGACAATACATCTTCCTAAAGGGTCTATTAGGGCACATACAAGTGACGCTAGCAATAATATATGCCCCCAACGAAAACCAGGCCTCATTTCTAAATGGAGTGCTAGGGAGACTATAGGACGTTCAGATGGGACAATTAATCCTCTGAGGTGACTACAACATCCCTCTGATACCATCAACAGACACCTCCACGGGCACATCGTCCATTCTTCCGAGTCACTCAAAAACGTATAGCCAAATTACTACACAAAGCCCAATTAATAGACGTCTGGAGACTGCAGCACTCGGGAGAGTGCGATTACACATTTTAGTCTCCCCCACACAAACTCTACACCAGAATAGATTACTTTCTGATTCCACATACTCAACTACGCACGGTCTGCACCACATCAATAGGCAATATCACTTGGTTGGACCATGCGGTATATCTGACCTATAATCTGACAGGTACACAATCACCTAGAAATCGCTTCTGGCGCCTTAATGAAAGTCTTTTACAAACTCCAGAAATACTAGAAGAGGTTAACAAGGAGTTAAATCACTATTTCCACACAAACGACCATTCAGATTGCGATCCAGGTGTCTTATGGGAAGCACACAAACCAGTCACTAGAGGCATCCTTATTAAACATGGAGCTCGCATTAAACGAGAATGTATGAAACAGCTATCCCAATTATTAAATAGACTAGCAGTCACAGAATCTAGACACAAGCACGTCCCGTCCCAGACTTCAGAGACAGAACTCACAGTACTCAGGAAACAGATCACTGATCTGTTATACTACAAAGCGAAGGCAGCACTGCAGTTCTGCCGGAAGGCGAGCTATGAATCAGGGGACAAATGTGGGAAGTTGTTGGCGAGAGCGGTTAGAGAACACAAACTATCTTCATACATTCCACAGGTGGTCAGGGGAGATGGTAGAAAAGTGGTCATTCCAGCACAAATCACACAAGAATTCCACGAGTTCTACTCCCACCTATACAATTTACCGATGCCACAGTCGCCCCTGTCTGCCATAGAGGAATACATTACAACATCTCAGCTACCTTCTCTCCCCCCCTGAGATCTGTGAGGAACTGGACTCCCCAATATCCCTCCTGGAGCTTTAACAAGCGCTAGGGTCCATGAAACCAGGAAAAGCTCCAGGCCCAGACGCTTATACTTTACAATATTATAGGACATTATGCCCAAAGTTAGGCCCACACCTGATTAATCTATACAACTCAATTGATTCCGGCTCTTCTTTTGCAAAAGACACATTGGGAGCCCACATCTCGGTCATCCATAAAGAAGGGAAGGACCCTACTTCATGTGGCAATTACAGGCCTATATCATTATTAACCACTTCAATACCAGGCACTTAGACACCTTCCCGCCCAGACCAATTTTTAGCTTTCAGCGCTGTCGCAATTTGAATGACAATTGTGCGGTCATGCTACACTGTACCCAAACAAATTTTTTATCTTTTTGTTCCCACAAATAGAGCTTTCTTTTGGTGGTATTTGATCACCTCTGCAGTTTTTATTTTTTGCGCAAAGTTTTTCTTTGTTTCTGTTAAAATTTTTTGTAAATAAGTACATTTTCTTCTTCAATGATGGGCACTGATATGGCTGCACTGACGGGCACTGATACGGCGGCACTGATGGGCACCAATGAGGTGGCACCAATGAGGTGGCACTGATGGGCACTGATGATGGGCACTGATAGGCGGCACTGATGGGCACTGATAGGTGGGACTGATGGGCACTGATAGGTGGCACTGGTATGTGTCACTGATGGGCACTCATAGGTGGCACCGATGGGCACTCGTAGGTGGCATTGATTGGTACATATGGGTGGCACTGATGGGTACTTATGGGTGACACTGATAGGTGCCACTGATGGTCACTGATAGGTGGGCACAGATGGGCACTGACAGGTGGCACCGATGGGCAATGACAGGTGGCACTGATGACACTGATTGGTGGCATTGCTGGGCATAACTAAAACATAATGGTGCCAATCAGTGCCCATTTGTGGGCACTGATTGGCACAGATTGGGCACATTGGGCACATGTGGATGGCCATGGGGTACATACCTGGCCATCCACATGTTGCCCCTTCCCTGGTGGTCCTAGTGGCGATCCCTGGTGGTCCAGTGTGGTGATCAGAGGGGGGCTGCACTGATAAACAATCAGTGCAGACCCCCCCTGTCAGGAGAGCCGCCAATCGGCTCTCCTCTACTCGCGAAAGAAGGGGGGGTGTGAGTGTGGCGCCGTCCTAAGTCCTATTATTAGGACCAAACTTCTCCAATAAATTATAACCACAAAAAATATATATTAAAATCAAAATTATTTTAAAGTGACTTGTGCTATAATCGGTTGAGAAAGAAATAATAATAATATATATAAATAAGTAAACAAGATAAAATATATCACACGTGACGTGCAGCTTGTGAAAATAGTATAAACCTTAAAAATGACAAATAAAAAATATTATGTGATCACACTAAGATATTATATAGTTGGTAATTAAACAGTCCACATGAATGGTGAAACTTCGTGATAAATTTGCTGTTTGAACCAATCGTGATACGTGCCCAGTGCGCCATAAAGTGAAATACAACAATCACTGTGAAATTTCCTGGTGTATCCCTTTAAACAAAAACAGGTGTGTTCCGAGTGCAGGTGTCTTGCGCTGTGATCGTGCAGAGACTCACCAGCTATTTATCCCCTTCAGGGGTAACGTGCAGTCACAGTATGTGCCACTGTGCGGCAGTACTTGGCAGGATCAGGATCAAGATGATGTCATTAGGATATGAGGGAGAAAAAAGAGTTCCATAGTGTAAAACCATTTAACACTTTTATTAGGTCAGATTACAGGTGGTACTCACATTGTGGTAGATTCAAATAAGCTGTAAGCGGTAAGCAGTATCAGATACGAGGAGATGTCTGCAAGGCGTCAAAATAGGCCACGCCCTAGGTGCTGTTGGGCCACTCTGCCATAAAGCCCCGACTGGTGGAGGGCTGCAGTGATGGTTGACTTTCTACAACTTTCTCCCATCTCCCGACGGCATCTCTGGAGCTCAGCCACAGTGATCTTTGGGTTCTTCTTTACCTCTCTCACCAAGGCTCTTCTCCCCCGATAGCTCAGTTTGGCCGGAAGGCCAGCTCTAGGAAGGGTTCTGGTCGTCCCAAACGTCTTCCATTTAAGGATCATGGAGGCCACTGAGCTCTTAGGAACCTTAAGTGCAGCAGAAATTTTTTGTAACCTTGGCCAGATCTGTGCCTTGCCACAATTCTGTCTCTGAGCTCTTCAGGCAGTTCCTTTGACCTCATGATTCTCATTTGCTCTGACATGCACTGTGAGCTGTAAGGTCTTATATAGACAGGTGTGTGGCTTTCCTAATCAAGTACAATCAGTATAATCAAACACAGCTGGACTCAAATGAAGGTTTAGAACCATCTCAAGGATGATCAGAAGAAATGGACAGCACCTGAGTTAAATATATGAGTGTCAACAGCAAAGGGTCTGAATACTTAGGACCATGTGATATTTCAGTTTTTCTTTTTTAATAAATCTGCAAAAATGTCAACAATTATGTGTTTTTCTGTCAATATGGGGTGCTGTGTGTACATTAATGAAGAAAAAATTAACTTAAATGATTTTAGCAAATGGCTGCAATATAACAAAGAGTGAAAAATTTAAGGGGGTCTGAATACTTTCCGTCCCCACTGTAGCCAGCATGCCCAAGTGTCACCGAATTGTGTTGGGTTGTCTTTCACTTGATGTATGAGTTTTTTCATTTCTGACGTTCTGTCAACCCGTCTGAGCCATTCTGTTACCATAGGAGGTGTGATGCTCCTCCAGTGTACCAGTACACACCGATTGGCTGCATTGATGAGGTGTAAGGTGAGGGATTTTTTGTATGTTGAGAGGGGTAAGAAGGTATGATGGAGCATAAATTGTGTGGGAGTGAAATCGGGGGTGTAGGAGGTGATTTGAGTGATTAGGCGGTGGATTTCTGTCCAGAATGATTGGATAAGAGGGCATTCCCACCAAATGTGCACAAGGGAGCCTAGAGCCACATTGCATCTCCAGCAAATCGAAGGGACTCTGGGGTGGAATTTGTGGATCTTATCGGGCGTCCTGTACCACCTGGAGAATATTTTGTATCGGCTTTCTTGGGTGGAGACATTAAAGGAGCCATTATGAATATGGCTGTATATGCGTTCCCACTCGGCCATTGATAGGTCCATGGAAAGCTCAGATTCCCATTGTTGGATAATCTTGTTTTCTTTTAATTTGTGTGCTGAGAATAGAAGCCCATAGACAGTTGATATCAAGTATTGATAGGACTTGGTAGGACAGGAGTTTGCCATGTGGAAGAAGTGTTGTGCCCTAATGTGAGAGCTGTGGGGGTCGCTGGTCGAGTCATGGAAGGCAAGGCCTGGGGGGAAGTCAGGGTTGTGGTCTAGAGGGATAGATACATATGGTTTATACTGCCACCTATAAAAGGATTTAGCAAAAAAAAAAGCAGTGACCAGCCTGGCATGACCTTTCCCACTTTCAAAATGCCCCAGTTAGTTGCTAATGTCCTAGATAAATTGATGTCTTTTCTCTACCGAGAAAAGTTTAACTGCTTTACTGGCCATTTTTTAAAATTTTTATTCAAGGCCAATTTTATTCAATCAAATGTTTGCCTACATGCTGCTTGCAGAATCTATACAGGTCTTACACAAGGACATGGTGGTGTTAAGGCCTGGAGCTTCTTTCCTTCCCAAGTTGATTTCAGTATTTCACCCTAATCAAGACATTGTGTTCCCATCCCTCTATCTGGCCCCAATACATAAGAATCATCTAGGGCCATGTAATACATGTCAGATTATATGCAAGTGAGAATGATTTTCTTGAGTGTCAGTGATCACTATTTCACAAACTTTATATTGCTTTCCATTGACTATTAAACAATCTGGGTTGACATTTCAGCATCCAGCTCTCTGATCAAACATCAATCTTTCTCTCTAAGATTTTGCCTTACCTTTATATGAACAACATGCTTTTTTTCCTCTGGACACTTTGGAATATGCCAGTTTCTTTCTGTTCTGTTATTTCCGATTCTCATTGCCTTTCCTTTCCCTCTCTGTCTCCTCCAGCCCTTTTATGGACATTTTCTCCAGATGTTTACACACATGGAATCTTCCTATGGAAACAAAGTGGTGCTAGTAATGTTATTCAAGGCTGGTATAGAGCTGCATAAAAATGTGATAATAAAGCTGCAATGGGCTGGTATTTTGGGCTATATAGTTGCAGGCTGCCCGTTTCAAGCATAGATATCTTTGTTATGCGTCAGTTTTACTGTTAAAGTTTTATTAAAGTGTTACTAAACGCAGGACCCTGCTTTCACTATATCTGATCTCCCACAGTACACAGAGCATGGAAAGGCAATCATTTTAGTAAATATAAACTCCTAAATACCTTTTCTCAGCAGCAGTATATAACACTCTTGTGACTTCTATCAGTGCCTGGTTAAAGCTTGTAGGAGGAGTTTTCATACTGCTTTGGCTGTCCTATCAGAATGCAGGACACCTGACCCTCTATCTGGACAGGGCCGATTGGCCCTGTGGTGATCGCATGCACTCTCCCAAAAAAAACCCAACTTTATAGCAATACACACCAAACTGAGCATGTGCAGCCTGACTTCAGTAACTGTTTTATCCGGACATGTTTTGGGGGCAGTGCAAGAAGGGGAGATCTGTGCATACATGATTAAACAAACTTTTTACACAATGCAGATGATTAACTCCTTAGGTTCCACAGTGAGTAGAACAAGCATGCTTTACTGCATATACAGACTGATTTTTACTGTTGTGGGTTTAGTAACACTTTAATTCCAAAAAGAAAAATGTGTTATAGCGCAGATTATTTTCCTTTATTTTCACCTAGTGGTTTGGACAGTAACACACTTCCTGTCTCAAGGTGGCTCCAATCTATGGAGGAGCAACACAGCCACCCTTGGACAGCAGCATTATCAATCTTGGGAGAGAGGGTAATGTTATATGCAATAGTAGATTTAGAGGGAGTTGACTAACTATTGAACTCCAGCAACCATTGTTTTCCTTTTGGGATAAAGGTTTTATATAAATTAATAAAAATTACCAATTTAAGCACCCTTGTCGGTGTTAAATGATTTGTATCAACCCTCTAACTACCACTTGCTGGTCAGCTTGGTCTGCTATAGGAAGTTGAAAAATAACAGACTTATGCCCCGTACACACGGTCGGACTTTTCGTCTACAAAAGTCCGACAGCCTGTCCAACAGACTTCCGGCGGACTTTCGGCAGACTTGCGGCGGACTTGTGGCAGACTTTCTTACGAACGGACTTGCCTACACACGACCACACAAAAGTCCGATGGATTCGTACGTGATGACGTACACCAGACTAAAATAAGGAAGTTCATAGCCAGTAGCCAATAGCTGCCCTAGCGTGGGTTTTTGTCCATCGGACTAGCACACAGACGAGCGGATTTCTGGGTCCGGCGTACTTACGACGTAAAGATTTGAAGCATGTTTCAAATCTAAAGTCCGTCGGATTTGAGGCTGAAAAAGTCAGCTGAAAGTCCGGGGAAGCCCACACACGATCGGATTACCAGCCAGCTTTAGTCCGTCGGCGTCCGTTGGACTTTTGTAGATGAAAAGTCAGACCGTGTGTATGCCCCATTACTGGCTGGATCAACAGGTGAAAATAAAGGTAAAAGGCCTACAAAGAAAGAAAAATAATGCAGCTACCAAAACTATGAATTGGTAAGCTTCAATATACATTATTACATATAATACATTTTTTGGGTTTAATACTTCAGTAATGCTTCTGTATTTTCTTGCTGTCTTCTTTCCTAGCACTCATTCCTTCTTTATATTAAAGTACAACTAAAGGAAGCTTGAGTCAGTTTTTGTAAGTGTCTAGAAACGCTATAAAAAGTCATTGGGGTGAATTTATCAAAACTGGAGCAGACAGAATCTGGAGCAGTTGTGTATTGCAACTAGTCTTCTGTCTTCATCTTGTTCAGATAAGCTTCTTCAGCTGCTTCAGATTCTGGCTGCTGCAGTTTTGATAAACTCCCCTCATTGTTTGCAAAAGATTTACCAACATTTTTTATACTGCCCCACAAAAGCACACTTCGTTCCCAGAAACCCCTGTGCCATCTTTGTTCATTGATTCTAGCGAAGACAGTTTGTGCAAGTCGTGCAGTTGTTTACCAAGATGGTATATCCAGTGGCCCAACGGGGGTGACATCAAAAAGAAAGCGTTTAGGTTGCAATATTTCTCATTGAGTCACCTGCATAGGGCCTCAAAAAAGAACATGTTAATCTCAAGTTGAGACAATTGATGCAAAAACTGAAACTGTGAAACATCATATACATCAAAGCGGCGCTCCCGTCAGTTAATGAATAACCGACTGGATGATATATGGTAACTACCACATACGTAAAAAATAAAGGTAAAACAGTGGCTCAAACCCTTGGCTTGCATTGCAGAGTGAGATCCTTTTTGAAGAGCCTACAACCTTTCCTGGTGGTGTGGATGCTTCCATTGCCTGATAGAAGAGTCCATCCGCGGGGTTCTCATAGGCTCCTGAAGAATCTAGCGGTGGCATGATGACATCATAACAAGGAGCAGCAATGAGACCAGGGAACATTAGAGCGACATCTGAATTGACCACTTATCTGAACCCGGGACCCGGGTGAACAGGACTATCTGCTGATCACATTTCTAGGATCCTGCCGTGGCATTGGTCCCCCTTAGTTTCCCCAGACAAAGGCCCTGGTCGGGTAATTGGCCGCAGGCTTATACAGCTTGCCTTGCGGTAAGCGCGCATTTGGTGTGGTGTGGACACTTTGGTTGCGGTGGAGGACTCATTCCCTATTTATTCAATTATTTTTTCACATCTGGTTTATGGATTGTGTTCTCGATTAGCTTTCTATTGAAGAAAAGTTCTATTTTTTATACACTATATGTATATATTATGATTGTCTTGGTATTAACATTCATACCTGGATGAATTTTAATTTTATTATCACTATTGATTATTCACTTTATTGATTCACCAATTACTTAGTTTTGATTATTTCCTAGCGCTGCTACATTTCTTCCTTTTTTACTAGTAATGACGGTGATCTGTGATTTTTAGCGGGACTACGACATTGTGGCGGACAGATCAGACACTTTTGACACTTTTTTGGGACCAGTGACATTTATACAGCGATCAGTGTTATAAAAATACACTGATTACTGTATAAATGACACTGGTAGGGAAAGGGCTAACACCAGAGGCGATCAAAGGGTTAAATGTTTCCTAGGGAGGTGCTTTCTAACTGTGAGGGGAGTGGATGCCCACAGATCGCCGTGGATGCGCCCGACGTACAGTGACGGCGATTCGGACAGGAGAGCCAAGCTGCGGCAGCTGGTCGGGAAATCGGTTAATCATTGGAGATAGACATGCCTGGATATGGTTAAGTTGTTGGGACTGGGCAGGGCTAGGAGTAATCTAGTATTGATTAAAAAGCAAGAGGCAGTGATGATTACGTGAATGTCCAGGCTGAGGTGACATCAAAACGAGGTGCTTTAATTCTAAGTGAATGTAGAATATTTTAATGCAGGAAATGAGGAAAGGGACTGGCCGATGCAGCTATAAAAGGTACCTTTTTTTTAACAAAACAATGAAAATAGGACTGCTTCAATGCCCCCCAAACTTGTGTCAGTCAGATCAGTGTGTAAATAGACTGGTGCAAGACAGCCAGGATTGGCTTGTCAGGCTGTAGTAGACTTCAACAAAATGGTGGCCATCTGCGCACAGCCACCGACTCCATTTTGCATGAATGTTAATAAGCCGAGTAATGGTTTCAGTGGCTGCTCTCAACTTGTAGAGAAATTCTCAGATGCATTTCACCCCTTTGGGGGCTTAATCGCAGAAGAGCCTTGAAAAGGGCAAAATGCACCTTAGGAGGTCTTTACAGGTTGAGAACAGGAGCTAAAGCCATCTTTTACTTTAGCTTATTCACATTCATGCAACAGCATGTCGATTTCTGTGTGCAGATGGTCATCATTTTGTTGAAGTAACTTTTTTGATTATTATAGAGAAAACGTGCTTTAAAGTGGAGTTCCACCCAAAAAAATGTCATTAATGTGCATGAAAAAAAAAAACATTTTGAAAAAAATGTTTTTTTTACTTACTTTTTTATGCCTGATGCTATGTGGTCCCTCGAAATCTGCCTCCTTCAGCGCCTGGGCTCCTGACGTCACTTCCCTCGGCGCAGGAAGGGAGATCACCTCTCCCCCCTACATCTAGGCAATCATCTGGGACATGTGACATGTCCCAGATGATTGCGCGGCCAGTCACGGCGCGTGGCGTGGCTCGGGCATGCGCAGTGGGTGCCCGGGTGTGAATCCACAACCGGGCGCCCACAGTTAAAATGCCGGCACCAACCACACTCTTCGTTCGGCACTATTTGCAGACGACATACTGCTATTCTCCACCGACCCTATAACAGACTTCGACAGACTCAAGCGACTTTTTTCAGACTTCAGACTTTGCTCGGGATTCAGTGAGATCCTACCATTACACCCCCATCTCTCCAGTAAATGGAAACACCTATCCCCCCTGGCCATAGCCAACCAACATATTACATACCTGGGCATTAAAATAGGACGTGAACCATCCTCTTTATATTCTTTGAACTACCACCCTTTGATAACCAAAATTGTGAAAGAGTTGGAGGCTTGGGGGTCCCTACCTCTCTCGCTCTTTGGGAGATGCCACCTTTTCAAAATGGTGTCCTTTGCGCGCCTGCTCTACCCAATGCAGACCATACCTCTTCTAATTAAACATTCAGACATCCAAAAACGCCAAAAGGCCCTAACTACCTTTGTATGGTCTCACAAAAAACCTCGCATAGCGCTACAGAAATTATGTCTCCCGAAGGGCGAGGGTGGGGCGGGACTGCCCAATATGCGTTTTTACAACCTGGCATGTTTACTTAGACAGGGCTTAGACTGGCTAACTGGTGGTTCTAAATATTCTAACCTATACTTAGAAGAGGCTATGGTACACCCATATACCCTCTCGGCCATCCTCCATTCTAATCCTAATACACTACCCCCCCCACCTTAAAACAAGTGTAATAATTAAGGATACGGTCGTTGCATGGAGAGAAGTAAGAAAATTGCTCAAAGTGCCATCCAACATCTCCAAATACCTCAAAATACAAGGCAACCCTATGTTCCTTCCATCTATCATCCATAAAGCTTTTGGCCAATGGAAACTTAAAGGCCTCACAGATGTCTCCTCTTTTTATCTCAACAAGCCGGGCAAATTCAAACCGTTTCATACCCTGATGCGGGAATATTCCCTACCACCAACACATGCTTTCTTTTATCACCAACTCATCAATTATCTCAAATCATGCTCTGGTCCTAATACCAACCCACTTGAAACATCCTGCATTGATACTCTCATCAAAAGCAATAACTACTCCATCTCCAATATTTACTCCTGTCTCATACAACATCAAACACGGAAGTATGCCCTCAAACCCTTTCAAAAATGGTCACACGTCTTAGATGACGAATCTCTGCCAGAAAAAATCCCTGAGGGGTACAAGACAGTCCGCAACCTTACTGCTTCTGAATCTTGGAGGGAAACACAATTCAAGATTATTCACAGAGCTTATTTCCCTTTCCGATACAACAAGAAGGACCCCACCCAAGCCCAATGTTCCTAGTGCAACATACCTCGCCCCACATTACTACACAGACTCTGGGACTGCAACAAGATTGATGCTTACTGGACTAAGGTGATCACCTACATCAACGAGGTCCACAAAATTCAGTGCACAAAGGACCGCTTACTATGCCTGTTCAGCATACCCCCTTCACCCTCATCGCCAACGAGGGTCTCCCAAAATATTCCACATTGGGCTCACCTGTGTCTTCTAGTGGCTCGCAGGACTATCATGTCTCACTGGATATCAGCTACTCCTCCTACCCTAACAACGTTTAAAAAAGCCTTGGCATCACTTTTCAATCTAGAAAGGCTGGACACCATCACCCTTAATTTCCGATCAACTTCCCGTTTTTTCAAAAGATGGAGGAAATACATTGAAGCTACATTCGCTCCGCAGGCACTGATCGAAATAATGAACCCATTTCGATACACGAAATGGTACTTGACAAAAGATGTCACCAATTCTCTAGGCCGACTCAAAATACCCCCCACCCCAGATTCCTTTATTTTTAACCCACCGTAGGTTATCCATAAATTCATTGTGCCCCTTGGCATCCACCCTCTCAAGTTTAGTCAAACGCTGCCTCCACTCCTGAAGGTATTTAGATGTTAAGATTTTATATGTCGAGCAAAGTTTCACCCCATAATGTTGATAAGATGGCAAACATGAACTCCCCCATCTTCCCTTTCCCCTAATTTTTCTTTTTCTTTTTCTTTTTTTATATTTCTGTTACTTCTCTTTTGATCTAACTGATATGACAAGATTGTCAATTACTATTTCAATTACTATGAGAAGTCATTCAACTTTATAGATTGTAACGATTAATACTCTGTAACTTTTGTGACACTAATGCCCCGTACACACGGTCGGACTTTGTTCGGACATTCCGACAACAAAATCCTCGGATTTTTTCCGACGGATGTTGGCTCAAACTTGTTTTGCCTACACACGGTCGCACAAAGTTGTCGGAATTTCCGATCGCCAAGAACGCGGTGACGTCAAGCACGTACGACGAGACTAGAAAAGGCCAGTTCAGAACCAAGCGAGGCACCCTTTGGGCTCCTTTTGCTAATCTCGTGTTAGTAAAAGTTTGGTGAGAGACGATTCGCGCTTTTTCAGACTCGTGGCTTTCAGATCGTTTTCTGTCGTTCAGTTTGTGCTTGTGGGTTTGTATCTGCTCTTCAGTGCGTGCAGTCAGTTCGTATTGGAGTTTTCTGTGCGATCTTGTCCGCTCGTTGCTGTTTTTCAGGTCGCTCTTCACAGGCCTTGCTGTTCTTCAGTGCGTTCTGTTACTTCGTTCTGAGCAGCCGACCATTTTCTAGCCATGTTGCATATGCGTACTCCTCGTAGAGTTCGTGCTGTGCGGGGGCTTGGTATTGGGGTCCTGACCTTGACACAAGTCCAGTCCATGAACAGGGTGGGGAGGAGTTCATGGACCAAGAATTGGTTGCTTCAGCGTGACCAGTTCTCTCATATGCCTTTGCTCCGTGAGATCCGTGAGAATAATCCTGATGATTTCAGGAACTTTCTCAGGATGACGGACCCCGTGTTTCACCGTTTGTTGGCTTCGCTGACCCCCTATATCAGCAGGCAGGATACCTGCATGAGGCAAGCCCTCACCCCGGAACAGAGGGTTTTTAATTACTGGCTGGCCAGAGCCCGAAGAGTGGTGGAGAACACATTTGGAATCCTGGCCAGCCGGTTCCGATTATTTATGACACCCATCCATATGGCGGAGTATAAACTGAACCATATAATACTTGCCTGCTGTGTTCTCCATAATTTTCTACAAAAACATTCAGCCAACTATGCTGGCTCAGTTGGGCCTGAGGCCGGAATCCCAAATACTTCAACAATGACGGCACTTGAAAGCGGCCGTCCTGGCTTGCCCTCCCTGAATGCCCGTGATGTCCGGTTACGATACCTGGAGTTCTTTGCGGGTAGGGGGGCTATCAATATGCCAGACAATATGTGACACCTTTTTCAAATAAAAAACAACCAAAAGAAATTCTTGGTGGACATTTACTGCTTGTGTTTGTTTTAGCTGACCCTGACAGAAATGTGTTGAGTGCAGAAAATGTCGTGATTGGGTAACCTTATAAAAAACAGTGTTGGCTGGTACTTCCTAAATGCAAAAACACATTTCACTACAAGTGCACTTGCAACTGCACTGAACCTGCACTTGTAGTGCAAAGAGGATTTGCCCTTAGGAAATAACCCCCATTTGTGCATAAAACAACAATTACATCACCCCAAAAGTGTTGTAGTGTTGAGACAATAATCCACACATTCTTGAGTAAGGCACTTTTTTATACCTGCACAATCACATGCGCATTTACTAAAGGTTTTTAAAACAAACCAACATGTTTGTTGTATAACAATGTTTGCAGTAGCATTATGAAAAATCCAAATATCCATTTCAGATAAAACAGGCCTGTGTAAAACCAACAAGAAAGCCAAAAAACTAGAACTTACAAAGTTCACATTAGGTAAAACCTGAAGGCTATATCAGACATCAGTATTTAGGAACTGGGTTTGATATAGCGTTCAGATGGGGGGAAATCACCCCTGGAAAAGCCAAATTTGGAAGATGCACACCAATTTACAAATGTCCACATGTGCTATCTGCCATCATGGGGGATCAAGGGACGTGTTTGGGGGGAGCAAGGCCTTCCTCAACGCTACTTTATAATTGAGGAAGGGGTTGCCCCCCCAAAACGCGTCCATTGATCTCCCGTGATGGCAGATAGCACATGTTGGCACACTGTGTGCATCCTCCAAATTTGGCTTTTCTAAACATTGAAAAAAGTTTGGTACCATAAAACAGGTGATTTTGTGGGGTTTAAATTCGCCCCAAAACATCAATGATGTTATTATTTTTTTTAATAACATCACTGATTTGTTGCTGGATGTTTTGCAATTGGAGATTACACCCCATGATCTCCCCTATCAGTATCTGGGCACTTTCAGATGTAAATCGTTTTGGATCCCTCACATCACGATCACCTAAAAAGAGATAAAGAACAAAAAAAAAGGTCTCAAAAATCTGCCACCAGCCATCTCTTTTACCTGAGTCTGTGGTCGCAGACACTCACCTGTTGTGGTGCCAATCTCCACCACGTCTTCTTCTTCCTCCTGCTCTTCTTCTTGTGTTGGTATTTCCCTTTCTTCCAGAGGGGGGGGGGGGTCTCTGGTCTCCTGGGATGAGGGGTGTCCGAGTCTTTTCTCCCCTATGTAAAACAAAAATGGTATACTTAGCACACAGATATTTGATGGCAGAACGAGAAATAGCAAACATTGCTTGGAAGTGGGGTACAATTGTCTATTTTAGCCGAGTTCCAAGATGTATATTTTTTATTGCCCTTTGTCAAGCTGCAATACTTTACCTGTTTGGTACAAGCTTCACAGATGGAGACCCCCCTATAGTATACACTGGAGCACCTGTGTGGCCCCCTAATAAAAATGGTGTTCTTGTGTCCCACACTAGTGCTCCAGTGTCCAGATGTGAAAACAGCTGCTCAGTGTCCTCTCCTTACACACAATCTAGTTTGCATTTCATTCTAGTAACAAACCCATCTACACAAACAAATATTTGACATCCAAGTAGGCCCCCAAAAATGTGTGAAAATGCATATGGCCTAAACAATGGTGTTCTAGAGGCCGAAAGAAAAATGTTTGATACGAACGAATAATGTGCCCATGAACATTAAAGTTGACCTTTGGAAACGTTACAACTAATCAAAGCATATGGAGCAGAACGAACATAATAAAGACAGAAAGAATAGGAACACAGCACAACTACTTACTTTTTTGCAGCACTCTCCGGATCTTTCGGTACTGCTCTGGCTCTCTCAACTTCAGGTCCGACCACCGCTTCCTGAGCTGATCTTTAGACCTTCGTACCCCGAAATTCCGCTCTAGACTCCGGACCACTTTACCAATGATTTTGGCCTTTCGGATGTTGGGGTGGGGGTAAGGTCCATATTTTCCGTCATAGTCGGACTTCCTCATGATGTCTACCATCTCCAACATCTCCCCAAACGACATATTTGTGGCCTTAAAACGTCTCCTTCTGGATCGGGACGTGCCTGGATCCGCCCTTTCCTCCTCCTCCTCCTCCTCGTTGCTACAATTAGCCCGCACCTGCTGTATGTCCCCCATCATGCTCTTCCCCCACTGCGCCGAACGAAAAGGGGCGGGGAATACACTAGAAAGAACGTTAGGGGCGGGCGGAGTTACACGCATGCGCAGTGTATATAAAGCGTAACACGCGTGCGTATTACGTTTGATCTGTGAGCGGAGGAAGGAGCATTGAACGCGGCGATCGTAAGAACGAAGGTAAGAGACAAACTTGGGCCTGTACTGCTTCTATAGATTGAGGCCTATATTGTAACAAGATTAGGAGAGTTTGGTGTGACATTAGGCTTTGTCTTGTGTTGTGTCTTGCAGTGAACATGGATATGGTACTGGAAGATCAGGACTTCATTTCAGTCTTCATAGAGATGCTAAGGGAGCTGCCCTGTCTGTGGGAGATTAAACACCCCCATTACAAGAACCAAGCAAAGAGGAAGGCAGCACTGGAGCAATTGTGTGAAATTGTGAAGCAGGTGATCCCCACGGCAGACATCACTTTTTTAAAGATTTTCATTGGTGGCCTGAGGAGCACATATCTGAGGGAGCGCACTAAAGTCCTTGATTCACAGAGATCCGGAGCAGCAGATGACATCTATGTCCCCAGGATGTTGTACTACGACAGGCTGCACTTTCTGGCAGGCCAGACTGAACCCAGGCCATCCCTCTCCAGTCTTCCTTCCACGCTTCCATCTCCCCTGGCTGAGGCTTCTGACGCCCAACCTGGGCCTTCCAGGCCACATGTGGAGGAGCCCAGATTGAGCCAGGTATAGCATTCCTCTAAATATTTCTGCTTGTCCAATCAATGATGTTAACTAGATGTTAGTTGGGAGTGCTAATTTATGATTGTGATTGATGATGCAAAAACTAAAACCATGTCCCTTTTTCATACACAGGGAAGTCTCAGCCAGGAGGTGGCTGATCTGCAGGTCCCTCCACCCCACCTGAAAAGAGAAAGTGGCAGGAGGAGGAGTACCCTAGAGGAGGCTGCTATCAGATTTTTTTGTAGGGCTACAGAGGTCCTGGGAGCACCACACACCAGGCAGAAGAACCTTGCTGCATTCATAGCCTATAAAATGCAGAGGATGGAGGAGGGCCAAAAAGCCATGTGTGAGGCCCTCATATCAGAGGCTCTGGCGAAAGGTGTGAGGGGCCAACTTACACCTCACACACAGCTTTGGGATGGTCCTCCTCCTCCTCCTGCAGGTCCTACTCCTCCTCCAGGTCCTACTCCTCCTCCTGCCACATCTCCAACTGCACAGCCACAGCCCGGAAGGAAGTGTGAAAGGAAGACCAGACAGTGAGGACCCTGGATCCAGTCTGGTCGGCCAAAAGATGCAGCCTCTTGTGGTACCACAGCCTGGGGACACTGATGTCATCTGCTGCTATCCGGATCTCTGTGAATCCCTGACCAGACTGCCCTCCCTTACATATGGACTCCTCAGGCCACCAATTTTGAGGTTTAAGAATTGATGTCTGCCGTGGGGGTCCCAGGCTTCACTAATTTCCCCTGTTGATCCAGTGTTGCCTTCCTCTTTGTTTGGTTCTGAGCCCTTAATAAAGGATTTTTGTTTTGAATTATACTCTCCTATGTGTTTTACTTCAAAAATGATGGTTTGTTTGTGAGGATTCAGGTACATTTCTAATATACAATGTGAAATGAACAAGGGACACCAACAACAAACAATCTCCTTGAGATTAAATAATAAAAGATATCAATGGTGTTGGGGTAACTTGCCACACAAAACACACACAAAAATATTCTGGAGTAAAAATAAAAATAACATTGAACAAAGATCAGCCTTGGAAAAAATCCAAACATTAAAGAAAAAAAAAGGCTTAAAAACAAAAAAAAAAAAAAAACATAAAAAATATAAAACTGTCAGATGTGACAACTAATAACAATATATTGAGGGAATCCCAAATCAAAAACACAAATAAAACTTTGTGAAAAGTGTGTGTGAATATGAGCAGCAAAACTACTTAATTCTTGTCACATTATAAAGAAGAAGAGAGTGCGCTGTATTAAACCATTTTTTACATTGCAGCGTGACGAAAGTGCTGTATCCATTGCGAACGCTAAGTTTACCAGAACGAGCTGTCCCGTGTCGGAATTTCTTCTGAGCATGCGTGGCACTTTGTGCGTCGGAACAGGCCACACACGGTCGGAATTGACGCGATCGGATTTTGTTGTCGGAAAATTTTATCTCCTGCTGTCCAACTTTGTGTGTCGGAAAATCCGATGGAAAATGTCCGATGGAGCCCACACACGGTCGGAATTTCCGACAACACGCTCCGATCGGACATTTTCCATCGGAAAATCCGACCGTGTGTACGGGGCATAAGTCTTATACTTTTGTATGCCATAAAACCCAATAAATATTTTTCAAAAAAAAAAAATGCCGGCACCACCAAGCGGAGGGGGAGATGAGCGGGGCTTCGTTCCCCCACATCGCTGGACCCTGGGACAGGTAAGTGCCCGATTATTAAAAGTCAGCAGCTGCAGTATTTGTAGCTGCAGACTTTTATTTATTTTTTTTAAGGCGAAACTCCGCTTTAAGGAACACAACTCTGTTTCTGAACCTTTCAGATAGTACATAAAAACTGTATCTCTAAGTGTATCTCTAAGTCACTGAAACAAAACATTCACTCGAATGTGTACATTTCAGCTTTAGCTATCAAGGTCTGTAAACAGCAGCCATTTTTTTAAACTGAGGCAAATAGAAAAAAAATATTATTCTACAGTAATTTGTATTGACGTAACTTTAAAAGTATAGTCCTTTCTATAATAAACAAAAACATTTTTCATAATTTTTCAGCAACCGGGTTATATGCACACACAGAAAAATGTCACTCATTGCACCTATTTAAATCATTGGGCACCTAAATCCTCACAGCCATTGATAAACAGAACAACTGCTTGCAGGTAACTTTTTCATGTTATAAGTCAGAGCGGGTGGGTCTGAATGTAAGTGCCTTCAATAGGGTCAGAGCTGGATTTACATCTTGGGAGCCTATAGGCACAAATAACCATACACTTTAAGCACACATAAACAGGCCACAACACAAACTTGCCACTGTTATCCTGATTTATTTTTTCCCAATCACCATTACCACAGCATTAAAAGAAAAAAAAAAAAAAGATCTATTAAATGTAACATTTGGTTACCATTTTCAGGACAAAAGGTTATAGTAAATTCCTCCATTGGAGAGACAAACAAGAATATGTTTTTAGTAGAACGTGCTTACAACTTCTGACAGTATTCTTATTGCTGGCTACACTTTCATGTCCCAAAGACAGGTACCCCTCTAATGTAAGTTTTAGCACTTTATCCAAACTTTAAAAAAAGTTTTGTCTGCTTGGTTGTTTCCAGGGCTTTTTTTTTTCAGAAAATATGTGCAGGAACTCAACCCCCCCCCTCCCCCCAGCACAAGGGAATAAGCGTACTACTGGTCGGTATGGGTAAGTGGGAGGGTCTTAAAGTAAATTTACAGAGTAAAGGACAACACCGAGAATGCAGGGGTCAGAAGTGCATAATGCACATAGAATGCAGGCGTCAGGAGTAAGTGATGTCAAGGCCACTGTACAGAATACAGCTAAAAATGACCCAGCAGCCCCAATCTCCCCTCCACCTCCAGTAAAGATCACCTGCCCCTCTGGGAGCAGTGGCTGTGTCTGTACAGCTCCTCTATCCCAATAGATAACAATGGAACTGCCGACACAGGGATGCACAGAAGACCTGTACATCCATGTGCCAGTAAAACATTGCCCTGCATGGGGCACAGAGCTCCCTGTGTGAACAGGTCTGAACAGCTCTATTTAGAATAATGGACTTCATTTGGATCTATTCGAAAGATCTGTCAGCCAAAATGGATGGTACCCGAACCTCATTGGATAGGAGAGAAGATTCCTCAAGGTTTGCCTGTAATGCAGCCTTATGATGCTGGACCCTGCGTAATGGAACCCTGTGCAGTGTTTGTTCTGACCAAGGTGTTTTCCTGCAGGGTGCTATACAGGTCCAGGGGAGTGGACCCCTGAAGGTCTTTTATGACAGAGCCCGCCGTAAAGGGTGAAGGTTGGACTCCTGTTAGACTCAGAGTCCTGTGGCAGGATTGGTAAGTCTGCATGTTGCAGTTTCTCTTTAAAAAAAAAAAGAGATCTGACTATCTGTTTTTTCTCCCTTTGGCCACTGGGGGCAGTGTGCTGTTAGTCATGCTCTGTGTACGTCTCAGGAGTATTGGGCTACAGTGTCTCCTCCAGCCACTAGAGGACGTGGGTTCACTCAGCATGACCTAATCCTGTATATACAGGAAGTAGAAGGGTGGCAATGTCTGGTGGACCATGTGGGCTGAAGGATCTGCAGGGCCTCTGAGGCATAACTTCAGCCATGGCTACATAAGAGCTATGTGACCAGATAAGTCATAATTATATACTGCATAAAGTTATTTTTGTATACTTACTGCCTAATCCTGGGGGCTTCTATAACTATCTGTCGATAGACCCCTGTACGGGCATTGGTGCACTTTAAGTAGTTGTGTCTCCAGTATAGTGTGCGTTTGGTCTGCAGGAGCTTATTTTTTTTTCCTGCTGTTCTGAAGCAACATAGAGGATGCATTGGATGCATATGTGCTTGGCTAATCCTGCAAAACTAGTATGGGGCCTGGTGCAGTTAAGCAGGTGCATGCTTGCAAACTGGCTTAAACGCATATTTGCCTAAAACACATGTTGCATGAGATGCATGTTTGCATCAAACACATTTTGCATGAGACTCATGTTTGCGTCAAACACATGTTGCATTAGACGCATGTTTGCGTACATGTTGCATAGGTACATCTTGCATAGATACATGGTGCATAGATACATGTTGCAGGTTGCATAGATACATAGTTGCATGTCACATAGACACAAGTTTTCATAGACACATGTTGCATGTCTGCATAGACACATGTCGCTTAGACACATTTTGCCTATTTGCATAGATACATGGTTGCATAGACACATTGCATAGATACATGTTGCATGTTTGCATATATGCATGGTTGCATAGATACATGGTTGCATGTTGCATAGACGCATGTGGCAATAGACACATGTTTTCATAAACAAGTGTTTGCAGATAAACGCATGTTTTGCACAAACACACTCTTGCTTACTTTAATAGGCACGTTTGCATAAACACATGTTGAAAAAAACCATGCTTGCTTACTTACGTTTGCATGAGCACATGTTTGCATAAATGCATGTTTACATAACTTGCACTGCATACATATTTTTTTTTCATTGAAATACATAAATATGTGCTTATTTACATTAAACTGTATAGATATGTGCTTATTTGCGTTAAACTGCATACATAAATACATGAACAGCAAGAATACTTATATACCTGCATGTTTGCATACCTAGATACCTACATAACGGCATACCTGGGTACCTGCATACTTACATATAGCGGTAGACCAACTTTGTTTTAGGCCTGCATCCTTGGGGAATTGCATATTCGTTTTTGGCTAATATAGTCGCTACATTATTTACCTGTTAGACCAGCTAAATGACTCCAGAAGGGAGAGGCTGCTGGGTGAGGCAGGTACATTGCCCTCAGGTCCAGTAATCTGGCGGTGTTCACGTCTCCTGTTGGACCAACGGCATCAGGGGTATCTGAGCCACTGTGGCGCCTGATCTCGGATTAAGCCTGGTTAGTACTTGGATGGGAGACTGTCCAGGAATACCAGGGGCTGTAATCTTTTTCCCTGCTAAGTGAGGGAGGCATCTTAAGGCTGCTGTGTTTTAAGAGTATATCAGGCCAGAAGATTTTAGGGCAGTCTCTGAGGTGGTTTGCTCCATCTTTAGCCAGCAGAAACCTGGTAGGTTAAGTACACCTCTTGGGACTGTCTGGGTCTGCCACAGAGTCGTCAGTCTTTTGCCTTGCATTGGCTCTTGGAGCAAAAGTTATGGGTTTATTATTGTAAAACAATTAAATGGTATCGGTTCCAAAATCAAATAGAGACATGAGGTCTATCTTAAGATCTCAAGCCGCTGGGCACCCTTCTGTTTCAGATAGGCCCGGTCTGTTCAGTGACAACCTCTGTGCAAGAGGTAGATTTTGAGGTCCATAATCATCAGTAAACGCATATCTTCATGTGCCGGTTTGTTTCCAGGCTCATCAAAGATTTCTGTAATTGCAGTGGAAAGTCGTGTTTTTTTCTTTTTTGTGAATCTGCCCTTTGGGCTGGCCACAGCTCCTGAGGGTTCACAAAGCTCCTAGCCCCGGTTCTGGACTTGCTGAAGACAAAGCGGGTGTCCATCTCCGTATACCTCAATAATCTTTGCTCAGGAAGCAGTCAATTCCAGGGTTTCCTTCGATACATTTCTGCAGGAGGAAGTTGTATCTAGGTCGAAGCATGTTCCCTACATACAGTCCTACTCCAGGTCTTTTGTAGAGGATCATTCTCTCTGTCTGGAACTTGAAGATCCAGGCATTGGATTGCCTGAGGGCTCTGTTCCCGGGGTATTGCAGAGCTAAAATTTGTGGCTGTTGGTTCGGAATCTGGAAAAGGTGAAATTCTTCCTTTCAGAGGCTTGGAAGATAATGACCACTGATGCTAGTCTCTCCAGTTGGTTTGAAGGTGGCTACAGTTCAGTGGACTTGGTCTCCAAAGGAGAGAATACTGCCCATCAATATCTTGGAACTTTTGGCCACTACGCCTTGCTCTGGATTATGGGACAAACCAGTTGTAGGTTCAATCCGGAAATGTCTCTGAAGGGGCTTATATATCAACCACCAGGGTGGCACCAGGAGTCATGCGGCTCAGGAAGGTAATCCACATTCTGTGTGGGACAGCACAACAAGTGCTGTCTCTATCACAAGTGCATATTCCAGGTATAGAATAGTGGCAGGGGGAACTCTGCAGGTGGATCTACTAGATTCCAAGTTCTACAACAAGTTGGGACAGGTTGTGTCTGGGACAAGAGTCCCACTGGCAATAGGGGTAGATACATTTGATGCTTTCCCTCTGTCAGGTCACCTGTATCCAGGTAACAGATGCACCCCGTAGGGGTCAGGAGTGCACCGCTATGATAGTAGACCCTAAGGCTGACTGCTGCAGATGGAACTCGGGGTGGTTCAGGAAGGCAGGTCCCCTGGAGCACCAACACCGATCCCACAGTGAGTTAAAGCATAGGTTCCCCAGGGAGCGGAGTCTAAGAGCCAGTTGGTGTTCACCAGAGCCTCTAGTGGTGAGGATGGACTGGGCTGCAACTGGCTCCAGGTTGCGGCCCCCAGGGTCTCCCAGCTCACGCTCACGGTAGGCTACAGAAGGATGGAAAGGAAACAGCAGCCCAGGACAGCAAGGAATAGTAAGAAGGTAGCCAAATGTCGGGGCGACTAGCAGACAAGGATAACAGAGAACACGCCAAAAGTCAGGGTCACAGGCAAACAGGGATAGTCGAGAATGCGCCAAAGGTCAGGGTCACAAGCAGAGAGGAATAGTCGGGAACACGCCTAGATCGGTAACAGAAACAGAGACAAACTTAGAGCACATGGCAAACAGGAAGCCAAACACACAATATTGCACGGCAAGGCAGGCTTGGAGAATACGGTGTTAAATAGTGGTTCCTGTTGAGGCTAGGGTGGAGCCACACAGAGGGAAGATTACTTAAGCATGCAGGTGTGAGAGTACAAGCCTCAAGGCTGATACACAGACCAGGTAAGAGACAGACAGGTCATGAATGTATTACTGCAAGGTCATGACACCCTCTGTTTTGACTTCTGCCACATCTTTTGCGAAGGATACGGGAGGTGGTATTACTGATAATGGTGTTAGTCGAATTAGCCCAGGAGGGCTTGGTACACTGACATAGCGAGTCTTGGGGGAGTCGCTCCTTGGACACTACCAGTCTAGCGGGAACTTTAATTATAGGACTTGGAAATATTTTATGCCTGGGGTGAAACCAGGAAGTGGCACCCATAGAAATAAGTGAATGGGAGATTTTTTTTTTCCTTTCTCTACTTGGTAGGGTAAAGGAGATTTGCCTTAAGTACTGTTAAGGGTCAGAATTCGGCCCTATCCATTTTTTTCCAGAGGCTGTTGTTTCTCACTCCTTGATTCACACTTAAAACAGCATGTAACATAGACCGTCCCGCCTGTCAGGCCATTCTTGTGTCCTTGGGACTTGAATTTGTTCTTGACTGTCCTTGCAGAGGCCACTTTTTGAACCATTTGGGAGACTCTGTTAGTCTCGGAAGGTGGTTTCTTTGGTTGCTATCACTTCACTAAGTGGAGTGTCCAAGCTGGCGGCTCTTTCATGCAAGGATAAGGTGATGTTGCATCCTCATCCATCTTTATTGATTAGAGTGGTTTCTAGTTTTCAGTTGAATCAGGGCAGTGTCTTGCCTTTATTTTTCTCCTAATCTACAGTCGGCAGGAGAAAGATCGCTAAATACTCTAGAGGTAGTTCATACACTCAGGATCTACTTGAGTTGTCGGCACAGGTCAGGAATGTGCTGCCAGAAGAGCCCAGGAAGGGAAGGCGGCATCCAGGTCGAATATTTTAGCTGTGGATCTTCCAGTTTATCATTGATGCCTATGGTTTAAAGGGCAAAATCCAATTTTTTTCTGGGGAGAGATTCTCTACCAGGTGTGTGGGAGTATCTTGGGCCATCCACCATCAAGTATCAGGTGTGGCCCAGGTGTGCAAGACCACTCTTTGGTTTATACATCTACAGGGTTTTTACCAGGTGGATGTCAAAAACGTAGAGGATACTGCCTTTGGCCTCAGCATATTACAAACAGTGGAGTAGGTTCTTCTCTGGTGGCATTTTCTGTGATGGTGTCTTTCTCCCCTCAAGGGTATTGCTTTGGGATGTCCCAAATAGTTATTATTATAATAACCGGCTCTGTGTCCTGTGATGTACAATAAAGAAAATTTTATTTTTTTCTACATCTTACCTGCAAAATCCATTTCTTTGAGTACATCACAGGACACAGGGGTCCCTCCCCTCTTGTCTGGGAAATGTATTGCTTGCTACAAAACTGAGGTACTTCCTGTGTAGGAGGGGTTATATAGGGGAGGACTTCCTGTTTTATTGAGCTACCAGAGTCCAGTCACCTATAGGTGGCGTATAACCCAAATAGTTATTATTATAATAACTGTCTCTGTGATTTACTCAAAGAAATTTATTTTACAGGTAAGATGTAGAAAAAATAGAAGAAACCGCTGAGCCACATACACTAGTTCAGTGTAAAGTCTTACTGTACTTAAGGGTGTATCTTGCTCCCCCTTTCTTCTGCTTTGTGGAAAGCCTTTTCTTTCTGATGCCATAACAGAGGAAAAGCTACACTCATTCTCAGAATGCAGCTGTGCAGACTAGAAGAGAGAAGAGAGCAGGGTGCCTGCAGAGTGCTTAGCCTGTTCCTGCCTGCTGCCCATTGGTAGGTAGAATTTGAGCAGGAGGAGGGTGATGTCAGATAATTCGGCTTCTCCTGCCAGCCAAAGCTGGTCTTTTGCAGACTGCACTTTGCAACACGAGGCGGTCGAAAGAAACTCTGGCCATTTCCACACCTACTGGGTTGAGGCACCACCCATTAATCTCCCCCACCTACGCACCTGTCCACCCCCTCTTCTATTGTTATGGGATAGTAATATACAGGACATGGAGGCTTCTGCTTCTGTGTGCGCTGCTGGGAGAAGAGTACTGTAACTTGGAGACACAGGAACCAAGCTCATGTTTACAAGTGAGAGCAGTGAGCGGCAAGCACAGAGCCTGCACTGGAGATGATAGAAAGCAGCTCTTAGAAAACTCAGACTCAGACAATTTAAAATACAATTTAATATATTGCATCTTTCCCGTCCTTACATGTGGGGTTGTATTTGTTTTATTTTTTTTCAGGCTATGAACAGTTTTAGCAGAAAACAATTTGCTGACCTTGCAAGAAATCCTGTGTCTTCTCACTTTCCCCACACACAGCAAATGTGTAAGTTAAAGTCTGCAGGCTTGGAAAACTTGGCTTGTAAATGGATAGAAAACTGGCTAAAAGACTGTATTCAGAAAATATTAATTAATGGTTTATACTCTGCATGGTCCAAGATTATTAGTGGTGTACCCCAAGGTTCAGTGCTGAGGCTGCTATTTTTTAACCTATTTATAAATGATATAGAGTTTGGGATTAAAAAGTACTGTTTCAGTGTTGGCAGATGACACCAAGCTATACAGTGGAATAAAATCATTGCAGGATGTCTCCAATTTACAAGCCAGCCTCGATGCATTGGGCTGCTATGTGGCAAATGAGGTTTACCGTTAATAAACGTTTGGGGCTAAAAACATGGATGCATCATACATTCTAGGAGGAGATAAACTGGTTGCGTCAAAGGTCAAGAAGTATCTGGGTGTTCTGGTAGATCATGGACTTAATAATAGTGTACAGGGGCAAGCTTAAGTTTCTACAGCTAGCAAAATACTTTCTTGAAACAGAAGTGTACCATGTTTCCCTGAAAATAAGACCGGGTCTTATATTAATTTTGGCTACAAAAAAGACCCTATGGCTTATTTTCATGGGATGTCCTTTTAGTATTAGTATTTTGACAGCGTTTTAATCCCAAAAAAAAATCTTGGTTAAAGTACTTTTAGGATTATGTAGTCCATTTTGTGGGAGGATTGTGCTGATGTAGGGTGCAGTGTCTCCCTTTGTGGCTGTTTTACGAGAAGTACCTTTTTTTACAGCACCCCTGGGCGCTCATGTGACCTGCCTGAGCTCTTCTTCTCCGCTCTGAGATCCCCACTGACGTCAGCCCACCCCAAGCACTGCAGAGGGAGGGGCTGCAGACGTCAGCCGAGAGGAGAGGAGAAGAGGGAAGAGCCAAGATCCTCGCTGACATCAGCCCACTCTGAGCACTGCAGAGGGAGGTGCCCCAGACGTCAGCTGGGAGGAGAGGAGAGGAGGGAAGAGCCAAGATCCCCGCTGATGTCAGCCCGCCTCGAGCACTGCAGAGGGAGGAGCCGCAGACATCAGCCGGGAGAAGAGGGAAGAGCCGAGATCACAGCTGACGTCGGCCAGCTCCGACCACTGAAGAGGGAGGGGCTGCCAGCCGGGAGGTGACTAGAAGACCTCTGGCGGGTCAACGGCAACTGTGGATGGGGTATTTTGCATGATAGTTGCAGGGGGGGACACACTGCACCTTATGCCAGTGTGGTTGTTTTACAAAGCGGATTCAATTTCTTTTAATGAACTTTACTAGGGCTTATTGTCGGGATAACACGGTAGACTCCAGAAAGAGAGACATAACTTTTCCCCTGTATAAATCATTAGTATGAATCTGGAATAAGCAGTTCCGTTTTCAGGACCAGTTCACAAAAAGGATATCGTAAAAAGTAAAATTTGAAGAGAAGGGCAACCAAATTGATGAAAGGCATGGAGGAGCTCCGCTATGAGGAAAGACAAGAAAAAATACATTAATTTCAGCTAGAGAAGAGGAGATTAAGGGGGGATATGATCTACTTGTATAAATACATACGTGGTTCATACATAAGTATCTTTTTATACCCGTTCAGGCTACTGACCTGTTGCCAGTTAACCTAATTGGTTGCAAAATGCTCTTCCAGCTCTTCCTTATTAGGCCAAAATGCTCTTCCAGCTCTTCCTTATTAGTGCTACTTACTTTACCAGCTTTTTGTTGCCCTTTCCCAATTTTTTTTAAACGTGTTGCTGCCATCAGTTTCAAAATTACCTTATTTTTTTTTTTGTAAAAAGGTACATTTTCTCAGTTTAAACATTTGATATTATTTCTATTTTCAATAAAATATGGGTGTATGAGATTTGCAAACGACTGAATTCTGTTTTTACATAGGTTTTACACATAGATTACTGGGTAATTTCCCAGGAAGGCCACAGAGACCCTTTCCTGAGTGGAGGCACTGCCAGCTTTATTATCAACCTCGCTCTGTAACTTAGCAAAGATTCTGGTTCTCTTATTTACCTATAGGTCTAGTATAATATCCTGTTTGGGGAGGGTCATTTCTCATAACCCCCCCCAAAAGAGGGCTACAGATTTAATGACTTTACGGGACAAATTAACACAATGTGCCAATTTAAGCCATTTCTCAAAAATAACATGCCATAATAAACATTGCTATAATTGTAAAAAAATGTAAGTCATAAAAATATGTACATTGTGCAAGCATACAAAAGTACAGAAATCCAAAGGTACAAAAAAATATATATAACATAACATGAAGGCTAACTCTTTACCAAGCTAGAGGTTGCCCATAGGCGAACACACTGACTGTCATGATCAGGCGTCAGGCTTGAAGACCAGTTGCTATAGCAGTTGCAGGACTACCACCAACCAGTAGGATAGGTACACAGGCAGTCACCCTGGCAGATGACACAGGCCTGAGGTGCGGAGTCTAAGTACTAACCGGTGTTCACCAGAGCTCCTGATGGTGGAGATGGATTTAGCTGCATGCTAGTACCGAGTCGTGGTCCTCGGGTTTGCCCCACAAGGCTGTGAGCAAGCCGGGGTCCAGAAGCAGATGAGCAGATAAGGATCAAACAACAGAGTGGTCAGTAAACAAGCCAAAAGGTCGGTAACGAGTAGTTGCAGGTTGGGATCAGGCAGTTGAGTAGTCAAGGAACAAGCCAAGAGCCAAGTGCTGAGGCTTATACGAGGCTTATATAGGAAGTTAATGGGAGGAGCAAGGAGTTCAAGGTTCAACAGCAATCAAGACACAAGGCAGGGTTGTCCAATGGATCAGATAGGATTGTCCAATAGACCAGGCAGGGAGCTGTCCAGCATCCCAGATAGCTCAGTGGGATGAGTCAACGCCAGACACTGACGAGGTCTCAGGTCCAAGCCCAGGTCCTGACACTGACTAAGCCAATTAGGAGTCCTGACATGTAGGCCTGAGAGCCTCCAACAAGTTGCCATGTCGAGGGCCACACAGAAGCATAGATAGGTACCAATAAAGAAAAAAAGAAAAGGACCAAATCTTTCACAGGGACTTTACCCTCTAGTGTACAATGGTTAGGCTGGCATTATCCTCCCAAGAAAAGACCTTGCTTACTCAGCAGAACATTAGGTCAGTATATCAGTCTGTTGCAATGAAAATAACACATTAAACCAAATAAAAGAAGATATGAACCACAAAAACCAGGTGACTCATTGCATGACTAGGAGGACACTCATGTGGAGTATACTGTAGCCATAATCACCCACACCAGTTTGTATGTCTAAAAAAAAATTAAAAATGTGAACTTGCGCAGGCTGCTGAAAAATAAGAGGGAAAACCAGACTCAGGTAGTGGCTGCATAATTTAACTAGGTACTTTAAACGAGGGCTCTGCTAACTCCAACAAAGCAACTTCCAGGCTGGACGGGACTTGATCAAGGTCACAGGTGTATACACGCCAAGCCGACAAAATACTAGAGAAGCGTTCCTGCCTGTCCATACATGTCGCTACCAACTCTTTAGCTTCCATGATCCCATTCACTTTCCTAATCCACTCCTCCTTACTAGGCACATGTGCTTGTTTCCAGTAGATAGGTATTAGTCTCCTAGCCGCATTTAGGAGGTGTGGTAAGGCACTTCTCTTATAATAGCTAAGCGGGAGGGTTGGAGCATGGAATAGGAAATGAACCGGGACAATGGAATATCCACCCCAAGAGCATCATTTTATCTGATCCTTAATGTCAGACCAAAAAGGGCAAATCACAGGACACTCCCACCAAAGGTGTAGGAGCGTGCTTCTCTGGCCGCAACCCTGCCAGAAAAGATCTGTGACCGAAGGATATATATGTGACAAGGCTGCAGGTACACAGTACCAGTGCGTTAGCAGCTTGTAGTTGGTCTCCTGAGTTTTGAAGTCAATGGAACTCGAATATGTTAATTTGTAGAGATATTCAAGTTGTTTAGCTGAGAACTCCATCCCAAGGTCACATTTGCTGAGAGGCATGGTGAGTATTTTGCAGCTCATTTGTTTTTGAAAATAAAGAAAGACAAGAAAAAACATTTTTTTTTCTTTTTTCAATTTTCAAAACTTTGTGACAAAAAGTGAGGTCTGCAAAATACTCACTATACCTCTCAGCAAATAGCTTGGGGTGTCTACTTTCCAAAATGGGGTCATTTGGGGGGGGTTTGTGCCACCTGGGCATTCCATGGCCTCCGAAACTGTGATAGGCAGTGAAGAGTGAAATCAAAAATTTACGCCCTTAGAAAGCCTGAAGGCAGTGCGTGGTTTTCAGGGTCCCGTACGCGACTAGGCTCCCAAAAAGTCTCACGCATGTGGTATCCTCATACTCAGGAGAAGCAACAGAATGTATTTTGGGGTGTAATTTCACATATTCCCATGGCATGTTTGAGCAATATATCATTTAGTGACAACTTTGTGCAAAAAAAAAAAAAAAAAATTTGTCTCTTTCTTTGTCTCTTTTGTCTATTTCTCTTTGTCACAATATAAAATATTCCATGGACTCGACTCCCTCAAAGCATCTGACCACACCAAGATCGGTGTGATAAAATGCTTTCCCAATTTCCCAATGGCGCTGTTTACATCCGGTGAAATCTAAGTCATGAAATGCTCGTAGCTTCCGGTTTCTTAGGCCATAGAGATGTTTGGAGCCACTCTGGTCTATGATCAGCTCTATGGTCAGCTGGCTGAATCACCGGGTGCATTCTCAGGTTCCCTGTTGAGACAGGAGAGCCAGAGAAAAACACGGAAGACGGTGGGGGCATTCCCTCCCACTGCTTGTAAAAGCAGTCTAGAGGCTAATTAGCCGCTAGGATTGCTTTTACATAAAAGTCGACCGCTGGCTGAAAAGAATGATACCAAGATGATACCTAAACCTGCAGGCATCATTCTGGTATAACCACTCAAAGTCGTGAATGGCGTACCTGAAGACAAAAAAATGGTTAACAATAAAACACAGTAAACGGTAAAGTATAAAAAATTGCATACCTGAAAAGCAAACATGATAAAACATAATAACAATAAAACATTGCAGAATAGAATACAGTAAAAAAGAGCAGAACAATAGAGAGAGAATAGAGAGAGAGAGAACAATAAAACGACAACTATTTTTTTAAATTTTATATATATATATATATATATATATATTTTTTTTTTTTTACACTTTTTTTTGTAACTAACTTTTATAACTGTAACCGGTTCCAGGTTCGGGTCTCTCAAAATGCGATGGCACCTTGGGAGACCCTGTGAAAGTGTGCCTAGTCTGTGCAATGCTGTACCCTACGCTAATACTCAACTAGTGAATGGTAGCGTTCAAAACATTCACCAATGCAAAGACCAGGATTGTCAGGACAGGAGGGACAATAATAGCGGGTTGCACGCCTATATCCGCGCTTGCTGCAGACACGACATCTTTTTTGGGGGGGTTCGCTGGGTAGGGGTACTCGGGAGGAAATAAAAAAGCCTCTCATGCAGCCGACTACATTTGGTTGGGGATGTGAATGGGGGAAGTACGGGCGCTGCAGAAGTGGTGGGTTCCCAATTAGTATTGGCGAATGCAGCAGGAAGGGCACTATGGGCACGACGGGTCTGTGTTTGTCTTCTTCTTGGTGGCAGCGGGACACTACTTGTGCTTGCCACCTCACCAGCTTGAACTGCACTTATGGGACTCGCCATGTCACCAAGTGTTACTGCAGTGCTGGTTTGACTACGACCGGGGTGTACTAGGCCGCTGGTGCTTGCCAGTTCACCAAAACGCTACCAAAAAAACTGTTAGCGATTGCAGGGATCAGGCCTGACTCTGCGAACGCTGCAGTTATGCGTTTAGTGTTTTGTAAGTGACAGTGATCGATCGATATTGCACTTGCGTGGGCTGGGCTGGGCTGGGCGGAGGGGAAAAACGCAGGTGCTAGCAGGTATCTGGGCTGATCCCGCTAACACTGCCTTTTTGGGAACCCTAAACTGCTGGGGTCACTAGTAAAGATCTGATCGGATCAGATATTGATCTGTTCAGATACTATACCACTAAGGGAGGCGTATGCTGCATGCGTGGGTGTTAGCGGTACTGGCGCTAACCTGACGCTGACTTGGGCTGGTGCTTGCCAGTTCACCAAAACACTACCAAAAAAACTGTTAGCGATCGCAGGGATCAGGCCTGACTCTGCGAACGCTGCAGTTATGCGTTTAGTGTTTTGTAAGTGACAGTGATCGATCGATACTGCACTTGGGTGGGCTGGACTGGGCCGAGCGGAGGGGCAAAACACAGGTGCTAGCAGGTATCTGGGCTGATCCCCCTAACACTGCGTTTTTGGGAACCCTAAACTGCTGGGGACGCTATTATATATCTGATCGGATCAGACATTGATCCGTTCAGATACTATACCACTAAGGGAGGCGTATGCTGCGTGCGTGGGTGTTAGCGGTACTGGCGCTAATCTGACGCTGCCTGGGGCGACGCATATCACCGCCACTAATGACACTAATACAGCGATCAGAAAAATGATCGCTTAGTGACACTGGCGACAGGGGGTGATCAAGGGGTTAAAACTTTATTAGAGGGGGTTAGGGGGGTAACCTAGACCTAAACGGGGCTAACCCTAACTGCCCTAACACAGTAACTGTCACAAACTGACACCATGCAGTAATCAGAAAAAATAAATAAAAAAACTGCTTGGTGTCAGTGTGACGGGGGGGGGGAGGGGGGATCGGGGGGTAAAGGGGGGTGTTTTGTGTGCCTGGCACGTTCTACTGTGTGTGTGTAGTGTTACACTCACATGGAAGTCTTCTCTCCTCGGCACCGGAACGGAAATTACCGAGCCGAGGAGAGATGACATAATTTCCTTTGCTGCTGTTTAGCATACAGCAGCAAAGGAATGATTTAATTGGCCGGCGGCGATCGCGAGGGGGGGCCACGAACCGATGGTCTCCCCCTCATCTCTGATCGCCGCTGGTCAGAAGCGGACCGCCTCGGGCACCGGGGGGGTCCGATAGGACCCCCCGCCCGCGGGAGGCAGATCACGTATATGTACGTGATTCTGCCTGCCCGTGCCATTCTGCCGAGGTACATCGGCGTGAGGTGGTCCTTAAGTGGTTAACCTGCATGCTAGGAGATGTGTACAGAACCATGATTCATTGTAACATACACAGGCCCAAGCCCAAAGTCTCCAATACCGCCCCGAGGTATGACCAGGCGACACGGTCAAATGCCTTTTCAGCATATGTGGATAAAATAAGATAATAGGGAATAGGGTTCTGACGAAAGCAAGCCCAGTGGATAGGCTGCATGGCCCAAATGGAATTATATCTAGCTTCTCAACCAGAAATAAAGCCTGTCTGGGCTGGGTGTATAATAGATAGCAAGAGGTGCTTAAAGTGTTTCCCCAAGATCTTCGCAAGGATCTTGATATCTACATTAAGCAGCGATATATGACCGGAGCATGGTCAGAAATTGTAATACTTCCTATCTCAGCCACTTGCAACTACTCTAGAACGCCATGATCTACACACAGGAGATCTAAGCAAGTATAGACACTGTGCACCTTAGAGTAGTAGCTGTAATCCCTTTCCAAAGCATGGAGCGCCCTCCAGTTATCGAAGATGAGTCTGTAGCTCTTTGCGGAAATGTTTAAGGAAAGTGTAGGAGTGCAGTGGTCGACCATGAGACCTGTCACTAAGGGGATCTAGGCTAACGTTAAAGTCGCCCCCCTAAAATCAGAAACCCTCCCCAAAAGTCTGCCAGCCTTTCCAGGACTGCGTCCAGAAAAGTGAGCTGTTGAGAGTTTGATGCGTAAAGAGTCACGAATGTGAATGTTTGGTTAGCGATTACCCCTTTCACATAGCGGCTTTGTGGGTCTATAAAACTGTCTAGGGGGTGAAATGGACAGGATTTATGAATAGCAATTGTTGTACCCCGGGTTTTCACGACAGGGGAGTTGCTAAAAAACCTTTAGCTATAGAGGTGGGTAGGTAGCTTAGGAAGGGACTGCTGCCTAAAGTTAGTTTCTTGCAAGAAAAGTACCTGAGCACGAAATCTTTTCAATTCTAACCATAATTTGTTAAGATTGTGTGGAGAGCAGAGACCCCTTACGTTATTCGTTAGTACCTTAAGCGAAGCCATACAAGATACAGAAAGCGAGTGGGCAGCCGTTCAACTCCGGCAGACCGAGTGTGGGTGATGCAATGCTAAAGCGTCCTACGAAAGCAAAGAAACAGTAAAACACAAATAAGAAAAAATTGAACAAGCCGGACAAGGACTAACAGGTCTGACACAAAAGACAACTACAGGGCAAAAATCCACAAAGGGAAGGCCCCTGAACACTGGACTGATGCCC
This sequence comes from Lithobates clamitans, assembly GCA_037952925.1. Classification (NCBI taxonomy): domain Eukaryota; kingdom Metazoa; phylum Chordata; class Amphibia; order Anura; family Ranidae; genus Lithobates; species Lithobates clamitans. The sequence continues at coordinate 3,808,731 of JBBGZY010001009.1, forward strand.
TGCAAGGGGCTTTCACATAACTACAGTGCCTTGCAAAAGTATTCACCCCCCCTGGCATTTTTCGTGTTTGGTTGCCTCACAACCTGGAATTAACATGAATTGTTTGAGGATTTGCATCATTTAATTTACAGAACATGCCCACAACTTTGAAGATGTTTTTTTTATTGTGAAGCAAACAACAGATAGGACAAAAGAACCAAAAAAGTCAATGTGCATAACTATTCACCCCCCTAAAGTCAATACTTTGTAGAGCCACCTTTTGCGGCTATCACAGCTCCAAGTTGCTTTGGATAAGTCTCTATGAGCTTCCTACATCTTACCACTGGGATTTGTTCCCATTCATCCTTGGAAAACTGCCCCAGCTCCTTCAAGTTGGATGGTTTGCGCTTGTGAACAGCAATCTTTAAGTCTAACCACAGATTTTCTATTGGATTGAGGTCTGGGCTTTGACTAGGCCATTCCAACACATTTACATGTTTCCCCTTAAACCACTCAAGTGTTGCTTTAGCAGTGTGTTTGGGGGCATTGTCCTGCTGGAAGGTAAACCTCCATTCTAGCCTCAAATCACACACAGAGTGGTACAGGTTTATGTCAAGAATATCCCTGTATTTAGCACCATCCATCTTTCCCTCTTCTCTGACCAGTTTCCCAGTCCCGACTGCTGAAAAACATCCCCACAGTATGATGCTGCCACCACCACGTTTCACTATGGAGATGGTGTTCTTTGGGTGATGTGATGTGTTGGGTTTGCGCCAGACAAAGCGTTTTCTTTGATGACCAAAAAGTTAAATTTTAGTCTTATCAGACCAAAGCACCTTCCTCCATACATTTTGGGAGTCTCCCACATGCCTTTTCGCAAACTCAAAAAGTGCCATTTAGTTTTTTGCTGAAAGTAATGGCTTTCGTCTGGCCACTCTGCCATAAAGCCCAACAAAATGGACCGTATGGCTTACCTTAGGTCTCTGTGCTGCCTCTCTGATTAATGCCCTCCTTGCCCGGTCCGTGAGTTTTGGTGTGCGGCCGTCTCTTGGCAGGTTTGCTGTTGTGCCATCTTCTTTCCATCTGGTTATGATAGATTTGATGGTGCTCCTAGGGATCATCAAAGATTTGGATATTTTTGTATAACCTAACCCTGACTTGTACTTCTCAGCAACATTGTCCCTTACTTATTTGGAGTTTCTTTGGTCTTAATGGCAGTATTGGGTTAGTGGTGCCTCTTGCTTAGGTGTTGCAGCCTCTGGGGCCTTTCAAAAAGGTGTGTATATGTAACAACAGATCATGTGACACTTAGATTGCACACAGGTGGACATCTTTTCACTAATTATGTGACTTCTGAAGGTAATTGGTTGCACCAGAGCTTTTTATGGGCTTCATAACAAAGGGGGTAAATACATACGCACATGCTAATTATCATTTTTTTTATATCTGAAAAATAGTTTTATGTATATATTTTCCTACTTTGACTTCACCAACTTAGACTATTGTGTTCTGATTCATCAAATATAATTCAGATAAAAAAAACATTGAACTAAAGGCTGTAATGTAACAAAATAGGTAAAAAGCCAAGGGGGTGAATACTTTTGCAAGGCACTGTAGGTAAGGCCTACATGGGGAACATGGGCAAATACGAAGGAGACGTGGGAGCCTGCACCCCGCCCAAACCAACCGGTAGAGCAGAAGGGCAGGGGACCCCAATATGTGGCAAGCAAGGGATATAGATGTAGTATGGAAGTGGTGGCCCCTGCTAGATAACTTGAGAATGAGAAAGAGCTATATAAAAAAAATGAGAAAATGAGAAAGAGCTTCCTATGTATAAAGTGCTAGACAAGGTGGCATGGTCTATCTCCCATTTCTCTACGACTTATCCATTACAATTAGGCAGAAAATCAATTAGTAGACAGGGAATTTAGTCCTCAAAGTGGAGAGAGCTGAAGTCCCAAAAGAGAACTGCAGGTGAGGACCTCCAGGTATCTGTACACTCACCGGGAGAAGAGCCAGATGATTGTCACTTATGGCCACAAGATCATCTTTTGCCTCTCGCAGGGAGCCAAGGTTGCGGTAAGAATGGTACCAAGATCTATTGAGAGCAACGCCAATTCAGGAAATCGATGGGCTCCAATCAAAGAGCTTGAAGGGAGCGTGAAAGGTCATCCTTGGTGTGCAATATTACATAGTTAGTCAGGTTGAAAAAAGACACAAGTCCATCTAGTTCAGCCAATAAAAAAGAAAAAAAAAATCATACAATCCCATATACCCAATCCAATACCCACAGTTGATCCAGAGGAAGGCGAAAAACCCCAGCAAAGCATCATCCAATTTGCTACAGCAGGGGAAACAATTCCTTCCTGATCCTCCTGGATCAACTTTACCTATAAATGTTATTATCCAGTTATATTATGTATATTTAGGAAAGAACGCAGTCGTTTTTAAAGCAATCTACTGAGCTGGCCAGAATCATCTCTTGAGGGAGTCTATTCCACATTTTCAAAGCTCTTACTGTGAAGAAACCTTTCTGTATTTGGAGATTAACTGCTTGCCGACCAGCCGCCGTAGTTTTACGGCGGCAGAATGGCACGGCTGGGCGAAACATTACCTTACGTCGCTTCGCCTTTTGGCCACTAGGGGCCACTCTGCTCTCCCTGTCAGCGTGAACCGAGGAATGCCGTTTACTGGCACTTCCTTGTTCATGCGAAGATCAGCTGTGATTGGTCACAGCTGATCACGTGGTAAGGAACCTCCGTCAGACGCTCTATACCACGATCAGAGATGCAGTGTGTCAGACTGACACACAGCACCACTGATCGCCCAGCACCACTGATGTCGCCCAGTCAGGATAACTGAACCACTTCCCGGCCGTCAATCTGCTAAAGGCCGGGCGGGAAGTGGTTAAAGAGTCATTGTAATCATTTGATGAAGATTTTTCTTTGGTTTGTTCACTTTGCAGAATCGAAAAAGGAAAAAAATCTAAAGTTCTCAATTTGATTCAAAATTTATCGTTTCAAAGATTTAGAATCGAAAAAATTCACTAAATTTAAAGAAAATTTGAAAAATACATAAAACTAATTCCGAATATGAATCCCAAATAGAAACTGAACAAATCAACCGAATTTAACAAAACAAAATAACTATATTAACGAATCTAAACGAAAAAAAAAAACACATATTTTTGTCATGCACGTGTCTATCCACTTTTATTTCATCTAAAACTTTCTGGACCTTATAACTTTTGAGCCATTGTGGATCATTTGGGGCTGTCTCAATACCATCTCCATTATGGACATGAGCTCCCCCATGCTCCTCTGTATACACAGAGCTGAAGAAAGTTTTTAATAAATTTGTATACTAAGAGGGTGGTGGCTGCGCTGTGATAGAAAAGGAAAGGGAAGGGAGGGAGGGTAGGTAAGGGGAGGGGGGGGGGCTATACTAGATGGATCAAATGACCTCCGTTATAAATAAATGATGTAGAAACGAGATCACAAATGCAAATGTATGAACAAATGAAATAAAAAATAAGCACAAGCAAATATCAAGGGATAATATATCCCAAATTCCTGTGATCAAATCTAAATGAAAATACAAATAAATGTATATCAGCAACGTATGTGCAAGGGTATGTAAATTCGAAATCTATCGTGATAACATGAAAAGGTACTTAAATGACATTACTAAAACCATGTGTATAAAAATAGAATATAATATACAACTAATAGTTAGGTCCACACGTGAATAATAGACAATGTGAATACAAAGTGAATATAGGTGTCCATAAAAATAGTCCCAGTGATTGGTGTTGGTGTCCCGCCAACACTTGGCGAAAAAATACCAAAAAAAATAAAAAATGATAATAATAAAGATGACAACAGTCCCACCACCAGATGTGACAATCCTGGATATAGATACGGTATTGATGAATCAGGGGGAAGGAAAAAAAAAAAAACAGTGTGCTGACAGGTGGGGGCACCTTCGTGTTCCCAGGCCCCTTACCTTACAGCTGTAAGGTATACAGCATATGCCGAGGAGGCCCCGCAGGCGGGGGAGTCCAGCAATACAGCAGATGACGTTGGTTGGTGATGCCGTGTATCATATATAAAAAACAAAGAACGAGTGGTATATGGTATGATACCGTTTGATGTAAAGACACAGGTGGGAGAGAGGGGGAGGGGGGGTTGCACTCACTTTTGGACAATAAGCGCACGCCTCAACCCACGAACGCCGAGCTCGTATAATCCCAGGCTCTGAGTCTTCTGAGGGACTCTCCCCGCTTCCAAATCCACCACCCGTTGTGCAGAGTTGTTTAGTGCGGTATATAGGAAACAGAAACCGCACATAGCATAATCCCGTATGTCATATACTTTATTAAAACATTCCTAAAATTCGTACACTTACATTTAAAAACAGCTGGGGGGTAAAACATCCACGAGCGCCGAGCTCGTCACATCCAGCTAGTGTGTGGCAGCGTCCCGTGCTCCTGACACGTATCGTCACGTCACGTGACTTCTTCAGAGGAAGAACAACGTCATCTGCTGTATTGCTGGACTCCCCCGCCTGCGGGGCCTCCTCGGCATATGCTGTATACCTTACAGCTGTAAGGTAAGGGGCCTGGGAACACGAAGGTGCCCCCACCTGTCAGCACACTGGTTTTTTTTTTCCTTCCCCCTGATTCATCAACACTGTATCTATATCCAGGATTGTCACATCTGGTGGTGGGACTGTTGTCATCTTTATTATTATCATTTTTTATTTTTTTTGGTATTTTTTCGCCAAGTGTTGGCGGGACACCAACACCAATCACTGGGACTATTTTTATGGACACCTATATTCACTTTGTATTCACATTGTCTATTATTCACGTGTGGACCTAACTATTAGTTGTATATTATATTCTATTTTTATACACATGGTTTTAGTAATGTCATTGGAGTACCTTTTCATGTTATCACGATAGATTTCGAATTTATGCTCCTTCTCTAGCAGATTCACATACCCTTGCACATACGTTGCTGATATACATTTATTTGTATTTTCATTTAGATTTGATCACAGGAATTTGGGATATATTATCCCTTGATATTTGCTTGTGCTTATTTTTTATTTCATTTGTTCATACATTTGCATTTGTGATCTCGTTTCTACATCATTTATTTATAACGGAGGTCATTTGATCCATCTAGTATAGCCCCCCCCTCCCCTTACCTACCCTCCCTCCCTTCCCTTTCCTTTTCTATCACAGCGCAGCCACCACCCTCTTAGTATATTATTGTTTTATCTGTTTTGGAGCAGTTTTGTGTGTTGCAGCAGTGTCCCCTTAGTATAGGATTCCTCTGACAGCGCAGGAGTCTTCTGCACAGCTATTTAATAAATTTGCCTTCTTTGTCCCCAGTCACCCACTCTATATTATTTCGTAACGGGCTTACATGCTCAGATCTAACCTTTTTACTATTAATATATTTGAAGAATTTTAGGGGATTTGTCCTATCTTTTGCAATTTGTCATTCGTTTTGAATTTTTGCATCCTTGATTTCCTTTTTACATATTCTGTTGTATTCTTTGTAACATTTAAACGATGATGATGTTCCTTCATTTTTATATTTTTTCAAAGCTCTTTTCTTGTTATTTTAACCTTTTTTAACTTTGGCCGTGAGCCACATAGGTTCTATTTTTTAGCCTTTTAAACTTATTGCCCATGTAAATATATTTTGCAGTGGGTTCGCATACAGCCTTTTTGAAGAATTCCCATTTCTGTTCTGTATTCATCCATGCCAATATTGCCTCCTAGTCTAAGTCTTGGAGAGCAGCCCTCATCCTTGGAAAATTTGCTCTCTTAGTTAAGTGTTTTTATATTTCCCATATGTGTTGGTTGCTTACAGCCAACATTAAATAAAATCATGTTATGGTCACTGTTACCCAGATGTTCTTTTATATGAACATTGGTAATAAGCCAATGATATTACCAGCCGGTCATTCTTGGTTACCTGTAGGCTGAATGGAAAGCCCCATCTGTAGGTAAGACCAGTGGCCTGGAACGCAGTTAGCAGAGGACTTAGAGCCCTGCGCTGCATGAGGGTGCACCTGGAGAGATCTTGAAAAAAGAACAGATGAGCCCCGTCAAAGAACGGTTGTTTACGCATTTTTTGCATAAAAGCATGTATTTGTGGAGTTTGCAGATATCTCTAGGGTTCCGGGGATCTTCAGATGAAGGCCGAAGCTCCCTATGGGCTCTATCAATTTCAATAGGAGCGGTAACAGGCAGTTCCAGTATTTCACGGAATATACCCCTCAGGGTAGGAATTATATCCTTAGGAGCTGTAGCTTCAGGTAGGCCTTGGATGTGAATATTCAGCCGCCTGCTGCGTTTCTCAAAGCCATCTAGATGACAGAGAAGGGCCTCAATTTTCTGGTCTTGAGCTGATCCTTTAGCATAGAGATAGAAGGCAGAGCATCATAAAATTTCTGCTCCAGTGTCTTGAGCCTATCTAACAATCCAAAGCGACTCGTGATTGGGCATGTAATTGCCATCATCCCTTGTAACTTGAAAAAGTATGAAAAACCTCTATTGTGGGATTTTCAAGGCAATAAAAAAAAATGTTTTTGAAAAAATTAATTTATTATATAGATAGAAAAAATTCCACAATAATCTCAAACATATAACATACGAATATTAAAACGTAAATTGAAAGAGGAGATGAAGTGATACTTTAACCACTTGCTTACAGGGCACTTAAACCCCCCTCCTATCCAGACCAATTTTCAGCTTTCAGCGCTGATGCACTTTGAATGACAATTGCGCGGTCATACAACATTGTACCCAAATGAAATTTTTATCATTTTTTCACCACAAATAGAGCTTTCTTTTGGTGGTATTTGATCACCTCTGCAGTTTTTATTTTTTTAAAAAATGTAAAAACCTGAATTTAAAAAAAAAAAAATGTTACATTTTTTTATATTTTGTTATGAAAAATTTAAAACGGGTCATTTTTCTCCTTCATTGATGTACGCTGATGAGGCGGCAGTGATGGGCACTGATAGGCGGCAGTGATGGGCACTGATGGGTGGCAGTGATGGGCAGCACTGCCAGGTGGCACTGATTGGCACTACAGGTGGGCATTGATAGGTGGCACTTGTGGGCATTGATAGGTGGCACTGTGGGCACTGTTAGGTGGCACTGTGGGCACTGTTAGGTGGCACTGTGGGCTCTTCTAATTGGCACTAGTAGGTGGCACTGATGAGGCAGATGTGCCTCTTCCATCCCAGCCGGTGATCGGCTTTTTTTTCTACTCACGCTGTCAGCGTGAGTAAAAAAAAAAAACGATTACCGATCGTTTGTTTACATCATGTGATCAGCTGTCATTGGCTGACAGCTGATCACATGGTAAGGGGCCGGGACCGGCCCCTTACTCGGATCGGTGATCAGCCGAGTCTCAGTGACTCTGTGATCACAGCGCGCCCGGCGCGCGCAGGGAGCGTGCACAGGGGGGGCCGTCATATGACGGCCTCCCGGGAATTCAGGTCCGCGCTGTGGCCGTCATTCGGCCATAGCGCGGACGTCAGGTGGTTAATCCAACGTGTTTCAATGGGTAATGGTTATTAAAATCTTCATCAGGGATATTGTATCACTATCTACAGGAAATCAAAAATACAGCATTTTAGAATTACATGTAAGAATCACATTCAATACACATTAGATGTCATCCATAAGTATACAAAAATGATAACTTACTTTTCAATACAAAATTAACCAAATAACAGGTGCATTCCCCATGATATCATGATAATGTTGAGATTACAATTAAGGGATCAGACAAGGGAGGGAACATCATCCTAATGGACAATAGTAATTATGAGAACATGTGTCAGAAGATACTCAATAATACCCAATGTTATCGTAAAATCTCTCCATCTCTAGTGGATAGATTTAATCAGGAGTTCTATTCACTTGTGGATGAGTCCCTCAATGAGGGAGTCATCACAAAGGGATGCATGGGACTTCATCAGAACAAGACATCCTTGTTTGCCTACTCTATATGCCCTCCCTAAGGTGCATAAGAGCCTACATAACCCCCCCCCCCCCCGGAAGGCCCATTATTTCCGGAAATGGCTGTATTTCTGAAGGAATAAGCCAGATTATTGATCAATATCTCAGACCGCACGTTATGGATCTACCTTCGTACACGAAGGATACAATCCACCTTCTACAGATTATAGAGGATCTGGTGATCCCAGAATCAGCATTATTGGTAACCATTGACATGGAATTGTTATATAATAGCATTCTACACGATCTGGGCATTGCTATTCAGGAAAGAGACTGTAGGTAATACCCTGCTACATGCAGACAGTTTCCACACAGACTCATTAAAGAAATCAATCCCATTTTGTCAGTTCTTACGTATATGAAGAAACTGTACTACTGATGAGGATTTCCAAAGAGAATGTGATGAGCTCACCACTAGATTGCTGTCTAGGGGATACACTAAAACCTTGAAGAAGGCATTTAATCGTATAAAAGGTACTATCAGATGAGACCTTATCTTTAAACCAAATAGAGATGATAAGATCACTAGTATTATTATTAAATACTCCAAAGAACATCATCAAATAAGGAAAATCATTACCAAATACTGGCCTATCCTTACTGAGGATCCGATCTTGAGAGGTTTAGTTACACCAAAACCTCAGATTACGTATAAAAAGGCAGGATCAATTAGAAATATGTTAACACAGAGTGAATATAAAGGGAACACAAGGAGAGACCCATATAAGACCTGGGGTACCTATCCTGTTCACAATGTACAGTCATTGGTAGGAGGACCTCACTGACACTGCCAAATGGGGAGACGTTTGCCCTGAAGCATTTTGCTATGTGCAAGACACAGGGCGTCGTCTACCTCATGCAGTGTCAGTGTGGTGCCTTCTACGCAGGGAAGACCAGGCAAGAGCTTGGCAAGCGAGTTTAAAAACATATGCATAGCATGCGTATAGGCAATCTATATCTGCCCTTGGGCAGACATATTGCTAGAAAGCATAGTTATAAACTACCCAAAGTCAATTTCACCGTGTTGGATAGGTTACACATACCCATTAGAGGAAGGACTGGAACAAGGTTCTGCTCCAGCGCGAAATGCGCTGGATCAGATACCTAAGATCCACGACCCCCCGGGCCTCAATGAAGTGGAGAGCTTCAGTCTATTTCTTGAGGGCTTTAGCTCAGGAAAGACGGATTGATCCTTCAAAAGGAATTGTACATTACAATTTTTTCACTATGGGGGCATTAGCCTCTATGGACAAATGCCCTCTCTACCAATCTAGTTCTTTCCACTCTGATATGATGCCAATTTGGCATTCCTTTCTTTTTCTTTTTTCTCCTCACTGTGGGATTTTATGTCTTTAGCTTTATGGGAGAATCTTTTGATAATGAGATGCACACATATATAGGGTCTTTGTACTTTAACACGTGCATGTATATGATTTATGTCCTCGTTTTTCCTTATTTAGGCATCCTAGGATTGGGATATTCTATAGGAAGAAAGGTTCATATTATATTGAATTGAGATTCGGTATGTACAGCAGAATGGAATTCTCCATGTGAAACCAGCCTAGGAAATAGCACCCAACTTTCCCCTTTGGGTATTAAGGTGGCAGGTCCTTCATATCTATAGGCTCTATATCTCTACCCGGCACAAAAGGGCCCCCACGCTTGATAGACGTGTGGGGCCTTATTATTCCCTCAGAGGGGTGGGTTTTTCCACCCCTAGAGATAAGTAGTGTCGGCAGTTTTTGTCCTAGTGTGGCCATGTCCTCTGCTCTGGACGGTTGTCCGGAGTGCAGATGTTTTTAGCCGTCTGTGATGTTTTCCTTTTGCTTCCCTCTCACACCCCCTTTCCGTTGGTCCATCCAACATGGACGCATGCCCGTTCTCCTGGATGTTTACATCCGAGAGACGGGAAGTGCTGTGGCTTCGGCATTGCATCACGTCCTGGCCACAATAGCTGTGGCTGGACGTGCTGCGTCACTACAACCACATAATGTATCGCTGATGACGCGGTACGCCATTGCGTGCCATGCCATTATGGTCACGTGGCGCGTCAGAGCAACGCACGGAACAGCAAATAATAGGACGCCGAGGACGGCAAATAGCACCATTCCTCTCTTCAGCTAGACAGCTGAAGGAGTCAAATCACCACCGGAGTGTTTGTTCAAGACCCTTCAGTGCCAGAGGACCTGAATTTGGTTCTATTTGCAGAGTAAGTGCCTTTTTTGCCTATAGTAATTGAGGACAATTTTTCCTTGCCCTGATTTTTGTCTTTGTATTTGTACAGCACCTGGATTGCATGCTTTTTAAGTGCCAAAAATATTTTTGGAATTATTGTATCCGGCCGTCCTGTAGAAAACTAGGGTACACTATGTGATTTTTGGACCTCCTTTGCTGATATCATGGGAAATGCACCTGCTATTTGATTAATTTTGTATTGAAAAGTAAGTTATCATTTTTGCATACTTATGGATGACATCTATGTGTATTGAAAGTGATTCTTACATGTAATTCTAAAATGCTGTATTTTTGATTTTCTGTAGATAGTGATACAATATCCCTGATGAAGATTTTAAAACCATTACCGATTGAAAAGCTTTGGATTAAAGTATCACTTCATCTCCTCTTTCAATATACAATGTTTTAATATTCGTATGTAATGTGTCTTGAGCCTATTCCCCAGCTGTGTAGTATCTGTTTGAAGCTGCTCAATGTCCTGTTTAAAGGCTCACTATCCTGCTAGTGAAGCGCTCCATGTCCTTCTTACTGCAGAGAAAACATAGATACTGTCTAATTTATATTGTCTAAAAGTCAACCTGTGCCACAAAAAGTCCAATATGCTAAATAAATAGAATTTAAAATCAAAATTATTGTGCAAGTGTGCAATTATAGATAATAAAAAATAAATTATAAATTAAATTTCTGCTGCTACTGAACACTCTCAGTGTATCACTTCACCATCTAAAATATTTATTGTATAAATAGTGCACAGTGAAAAATATAAACATTAAATGTCCATAATAAATAAAGTACAAAAAAAGTTCATATATATCAATCGACTTCTAATTTCTTGATTGCTGTGCATCAATATTCACCGCTGTGTATCTATCACTCTTCTTCAATATTATAATTATTATATTATATTTCCCTCGGGATATGGTCCGTATTCATGCAAATATAAACGCAAGAAACATAGTGATCTTTGAGAATTGGCTTTCTCAATAGATCTATTGAAAAAGCCAACTGTAGGCTATACGCGTGTAGAGGGGAAGGAGCTGAGCCTGTGACGTCACGCCATCAGAGTGGTGAGCGAGCGGGCATCTTGTAACATTGTGATAAATTATTTTTATCTTTTGAAACCTTGTAAGTGCAATATTTTAAGGGGGAAACCCAAATAAATGATTTAAATGGAAAGCACTGTTTCTTGCATTTAAATTTGCATGAATACGGACCATATCCCGAGGGAAAAGTCTCGTCTGTGAGCCGGTCATACAACAGACTGGAGCAGGAGAGCTGATATTGGAGTTGAGAGAGGAGTGAGTTTCCATTCAGAGGTTATGTGGCTCAGTGTTGAGGTGAGCAGGCATAACAGCTGGTGGAGGTGTGCACATTTTATTATATTGGAGTGATATTGAAGAGTGATAGATACAAAGCGGTGGAATATTGATGCACAGCAATCAAGAAATTAGAAAAGTTGATTGATATACAGTCAGGTCCATAAATATTGGGACATTGACTCAATTCTAATCTTTTTGGCTCTATACACCACCACAATGGATTTGAAATGAAACAAGCAAGATTTATTTTAACTGCAGACTTTCAGCTTTAATTTGAGGGTCTTTACATCCAAATCAGATGAACGGTGTAGGAATTACAACAGTTTGTATATGTGCCTCCCACTTTTTAAGGGACCAAAAGTAATGGGACAATTGGCTGCTCAGCTGTTCCATAACCAGGTGTGTGTTATTTTCTCATTATCCCATTTACAAGGAGCAGATACAAGGTCCAGAGTTCAGTTCAAGTGTGCTATTTGCATTTTAAATCTGTTGCTGTCAACTCTCAATATCAGAACCAAAGAGCTGTCGCTATCAGTGAAGCAAGCCATCATTAGGCTGAAAAAACAAAACAAACCCATCAGAGAGATAGCAAAAGCATTAGGTGTGGCCAAATCAACTGTTTGGAACATCCTTAAAAAGAAAGAACGCACCGGTGAGCTCAGCAACACCAAAAGACCTGGAAGACCACAGAAAACAACTGTGGTGGATGACCGAAGAATTCTTTCACTGGTGAAGAAAACACCCTTCACAACAGTTGGCCCGATCAAGAACACTCTCCAGGAGGTAGGTGTATGTGTGTCAAAGTCAACAATCAATAGAAGACTTCACCACAAGATGTAAACCATTGGCGAGCCTCAAAAACAGGAAGGCCAGATTAGAGTTTGCCAAACAACATTTAAAAAAGCCTTCACAGTTCTGGAACATCCTATGGACAGATGAGACCTAGATCAACTTGTACCAGAGTGATGGGAAGAGAAGAGTATGGAGAAGGAAAGAAACTGCTCATAATCCAAAGCATACCACCTCATCAGTGAAGCATGGTGGTCATAGTGTCATGGCGTGGGCATGTATGGCTGCCAATGGAACTGCTTCTCTTGTATTTATTGATGATGTGACTGCTGACAAAAGCAGCAGGAGGAATTCTGAAGTGTTTCAGGCAATTATCTGTTCATATTCAGCAAAATGCTTCAGAACTCATTGGACGGCACTTCACAGTGCAGATGGACAATGACCCGAAGCATACTGCGAAAGCAACCAGAGTTTTTTAAGGGAAAGAAGTGGAATGTTATGCAATGGCCAAGTCAATCACCTGACCTAAATCCGATTGAGCATGCATTTCACTTGCTGAAGACAAAACTGAAGGGAAAATGCCCCAAGAACAAGCAGGAACTGAAGGCAGTTGCAGTAGAGGCCTGGCAGAGCATCACCAGGGATGAAACCCAGCATCTGGTGATGTCTATGCGTTCCAGACTTCAGGTTGTAATTGACTGCAAAGAATTTGCAACCAAGTATTAAAAAGTGAAAGTTTGATGGATGATTGTTAATCTGTCCCATTACTTTTGGGCCCTTAAAAAGTGGGAGGCACATATACAAACTGTTGTAATTCCTACACCGTTCACCTGATTTGGATGTAAATACCCTCAAATTAAAGCTGAAAGTCTGCAGTTAAAGCACATCTTGTTAGTTTCATTTCAAATCCATAGTGGTGGTGTATAGAGACAAAAAGATTAGAATTGTGTCGATGTCCCAATATTTATGGACCTGACTGTATATATGAATTTTTTTTTATATTTTATTTATTATGGACATTTAATGTTTATATTTTCCACTGTGTTTAGAAAGGTTTATTTGAAAAATCACTTGAGAGTGGGCAGCGCTGCATTATTTATACAATAGATACTTATTAGTCAGCGTTTAGGACCGAGAATAGCGCCGTTTTGATGGGTTAATGGCTGATAGAGATTATTTACTCATCCACATTTATAATTTTTTTGTATTAAGTGGCTGCTGAGAGATATCTCATTTGAAACAGGTGACATCAGGTCAAATCACTGCGGTTTAATAGTTTCCATCTTCATATACCGAATATCCTTAAGCGCTGAGATAGGAGGATTGTAGTAGGGCATATTGTCTCCTTTTTGTTTGTTTATACAATAGTACAATAGATACTGTCTAATGTCTCTATCCCCAAAGAGTTCAGCAAGTTCTGGGCCCTGATCTTGAGATGCGATAGAGCGGGGGGGGAGTAGAGTCACTTACCATCAAGGGAGATGGAATGGGAGATGTGGCAACTTAAGATTCCAAAGATCTCAAACAACATTAGCTTGCTATATACTGTAGGGAAGCTATTAGAATGTATGCCCTCAATATGGTTTGCTCTGGCGCCATCTTGGATTTCCCACTCTGCTGCAGCTGGCTCTCAGGGAAGAAAGATTCCAGTGAGCCCCAGACAAGTTTGGCCATATCTGTGCGGCTGTAAGGATACCCCCTGGCGTTGGGACATAGCCAGTAGCTTCATGGAGGAGAAGTCCCCCCTGTAGCTGGAGTTTTAGCTGCGGTATGGACAGAGCTGCAGAGCGGCACGTCCTCACTCCTCCATAGTCAGACCACACCCCTATCTCCTTTTTTTGATACAGACTAAGAAATTGTTGATATATAGTATATGGATGGATGATTATACTGTTTTGGAGATCTTGTCAAAGCACTTATTAGAATAAAATTTTGTAGCACTGTTCTGTCATTGGGACTATATAGGGTAACAGTGTGAACTCTTAGAGCTCATGCACACAGGACGTTTAAAAAACTCCAGCGCTGCTGCTAGGAAAAAGCAGCTGTAAAAACGCGCTTTTAGTTGTGTTTTTGACTAGCATTTATGGGCGTTTATGCACGTTTTGAGGTGTTAGCATTTTTGGGCGTTTTTACAGTAAAAACACTCACTATATTGTAACAACATCTAAAGCCTTGTTACAACATTTAGCTGTGTTTATCAGCTTTTTTGGCGTTTTGCATTTTACAGCTCAACAGCCTCTGCTGCTGGATGCACAGGCTGTAGTTTTTTCCTACTGCCCCTAAACGCTTATGCCTTTAAACACCTCTGAAAGTTTGTATGCATGGACACATAGGCTAACATGCTGGAGTGTTTAGAGGCAGTAAAAAAAATGTGTACTAGCCCATTATGCTTTTAATTTGCAGGCCTCGTGGGGAGCAAAAGAGGAAGTAAACCCCATCAGGGTTTACTTCCTCTTTAAAAATGTCCTGTGTGCATGAGCTCTTATACACAATATATGTGCCTCCTCTAGGGAATCCTGGTAAAAAATGTATTGCAAACTAAGTTGGCAACACTGCACTGCCATCAAGTATTTACGTGGAAAAAAAATCATAGCCTATAGTAATATAAAAAAAGGCAAATCTTGTTAAAAATTATTCATAAGCATCGAAAATTGAAAGCAAGACATACAATTGGGCAAAAAAGTAGAACTGTATATGAGAAACTAAAGCAAGTTGATATTAATGGGATGAACCATATTGAGGGCATACATTCTAATAGCTTCCCTATGTTTGAGGTCTTTGGAATCTTAAGCCTCATTTTTATTCATGAATTTCAAGAGGCTCAAAAAAGGGGTGTCGATCCCAAATGCAGAAATTCTATCAAATATGGTGGTGTTCCACAATTATCATTCTGCTTGTGAGGGGAGCACAATAGTCTTACTAGATAAACTGTCTCATATTCATGCTAAGAATTGTTGTTCAGAACTTTGATAGATTGAAGTGTATATAAATAATATATATAATTGTATATTACTGTAATTTGAGCACTGGTTGATTGTATATGTATATTTTATGTCCAAGGAAACCATGCAGTATTTACTTAAAGCTGAAATCCAGGTATAATCTTCATTGCAATTGGTATTGGTCTAGCTTGTCACAGTATAAATATGTACAGTATAGCTCTCACCTCATGGGCCACTGGGGAAGCTGACAATCGATGTAGTAGTCTGAGCTATAACCATAATCCCTACGATCTTTCTGGGTGAGCAGCTTCCTCTCTGAACACTGTCCAAAGTGGGTCGCTCACTTGGCACTGTCGCCGATTATAAAATGCCTTGTATTTTTGTGATTGGAAGAGGAGGAGATTTTGGTGTCACCACCTCTCCACCTTGTCCAGTCAGAGAACACCTTGCATAATTTGAAAAAAAATACAAGGCAGTCTGTGAATGCTGGTAGTGCTGAGCAAGCAACACGCTGCAACCAGTGTGCACAGGTAAACATGCTCACACAAGTCTTGGAAAATCGCAGTTATCACTGTAATAGTGCAGACTACTGCAGTGATTGTTAACTTCTATAGTGGCCCATCAGGTATGAGATATGCATACTTACATTGCGCCAGTTGTCTGTATTTTGGTACTTATTGGCTTTTGGTTGTTATATGGTTAGGCTCTTTTCTTTCACAATATCTTACATTTTCTGTGCCATCCATTACTTTTTTTCAGATTTTTATTGTATCGCGCTGAGAAATTTTAAAAGTCATTAAGGGGCTGTCAGGAGCATAAATGTGGAAGAATTGGACTATAGTCTTTAGTTTTTTCACTTAATTTCTGGAAAATGTATTTCGCCCATGCCCCAACATAGGAGGATTGTATATTTAATTTGTTACACACTTGAAGGATTTGCATTTTACATATATACTGTATATAAGTGTCTGTGCACTTATATACAGGTGTAGCACTGGTCACTTTTAATTGTATATCAATTTAGCACGTGGAAGAACTGATTTGCAAAGGGGCTGTAATAGCCGTGATCTCTAGCAGTCTCATGTAACATGCCTCCAGTCTGACTGTTCAGTCTCCAACCATATCCGATAGCATGTTGGCATTTCTTGACCATCTCTTATAGCATGCTCATAGTCTCTAACCATCTCCTGTTGCATGACTGCAGTCTTTTGATTGCTTTGTGTAGATAACATTCACCAAATATACAGTGGGGATGGAAAGTATTCAGACCCCCTTAAAATTTTCACTTTTGTTATATTGCAGCCATTTGCTAAAATCATTTAAGTTCATATTTTTTCCTCATTAATGTACACACGGTACCCCATATTGACAGAAAAACACAGAATTGTTGAAATTTTTGCAGATTTATTAAAAAATAAAAACTGAAATATCACATGATCCTAAGTATTCAGACCCTTTGCTGCAAAACTCATATATTTAACTCAGGTGCTGTCCATTTCTTCTAATCATCCTTGAGATGGTTCTACACCTTCATTTGAGTCCAGCTGTGTTTGATTATACCGATTGGACTTGATTAGGAAAGCCACACACCTGTCTATATAAGACCTTACAGCTCACAGTGCTTGTCAGAGCAAATGAGAATCATGAGGTCAAAGGAACTGCCTGAAGAGCTCAGAGACAGAATTGTGGCAAGGCACAGATCTGGCCAACGTTACAAAAAAATTCTGCTGCACTTAAGGTTCCTAAGAGCACAGTGGCCTCCATAATCCTTAAATGGAAGATGTTTGGGACAACCAGAACCCTTCCTAGAGCTGGCCGTCCGGCCAAACTGAGCTATCGGGGGAGAAGAGCCTTGGTGAGAGAGGTAAAAAAAGAACCCAAAGATCACTCTGGCTGAGCTCCAGAGATGCAGTCGGGAGATGGGTGAAAGTTGTAAAAAGTCAACCATCACTGCAGCCCTCCACCAGTCGGGGCTTTATGGCAGATTGGCCTGACGGAAGGCTCTCCTCAGTGAATATAAAAAAAGTAAGATTCTCTGGTCTGATGAGACCAAGATAGAACTTTTTGGCCTTAATTCTAAGCGGTTTGTGTGGAGAAAACCAGGCACTGCTCATCAACTGTCCAATACAGTCCCAACAGTGAAGCATGGTGGTGGCAGCATCATGCTGTGGGGGGGTTTTTCAGCTGCAGGGACAGGACGACTGGTTGCAATCGAGGGAAAGATGAATGCGGCCAAGTACAGGGATATCCTGGACGAAAACCTTCTCCAGAGTGCTCAGGACCTCAGACTGTGCTGAAGGTTTACCTTCCAACAAGACAATGACCCTAAGCACACAGCTAAAATAACGAAGGATTGGCTTCACAACAACTCTGTGACTGTTCTTAAATGGCCCAGCCAGAGCCCTGACTTAAACCCAATTGAGCATCTCTGGAGAGACCTAAAAATGGCTGTCCACCAACGTTTACCATCCAACCTGACAGAACTGGAGAGGATCTGCAAGGAGGAATGACAGAGGATCCCCAAATCCAGGTGTGAAAAACATGTTGCATCTTTCCCAAAAAGACTCATGGCTGTATTAGATCAAAAGGGTGCTTCTAATAAATACTGAGCAAAGGGTCTGAATACTTAGGACAATGTGATATTTCAGTTTTTCTTTTTTAATAAATCTGCAAAAATGTCAACAATTCTGTGTTTTTCTGTGAATATGGGGTGCTGTGTGTACATTAATGAGGAAAAAAATGAACTTAAATGAATTTAGCAAATGGCTGCAATATAACAAAGAGTGAAAAATGTAAGGGGGTCTGAATACTTTCCGTCCCCACTATATGTGTGACCTTTTGGTTGTGTAAGGGGCCACACTTGAGGCTTCTTATATAAATTAAGGTGACCACCACTGAGATAAAATATAAAATGAAAATTGACAACATAAAATGTAACCATTATTAAAAAAATTGAAACAAAATATTGTGGACAATGTCTTCAGTAGCTACACCTATGTTAGTATAAAGTAGGTAATATTATGTGATTGTATTATGTAAGCAGTCTTCGATATGTCTCACTAACAAATCTATTTGCTTCAAAAATGCTTGCTAATCGAAGTTTCAGATTCCTTTGCTATGTAATTATATATGTGTTACCTTTCTTTAGTAATTATAGCTTCAGTCAACAGTATTTCACACCTGTAGGGTGTAGTCTGTTTGCAAGGGAAAACATTTTTCATGTGAAGATAAAAAGTCAGTAATAGTACTTTGAACTTGATCTTAATGTAAAAACATATTGCTTACATGCTGTGGAATGTTAAATAAAAAATCTTCATTCAAATAGCCTTTAGGAACTGCTTGCATGTTCTTGCTAATATTACATCACATACTGTGAGGTGTATCGTGGATTTGATTATTACATTCTAGATTGTAACAATAAATCAGTAATGCATAAAGTATATATTTTATCTCTACCAGGATATGTTAGTTTTGTAAGTCATTCTGATCAGCAGTGACAGTGCAGCAGTTTATACAACTTGCATAATTTCCAGAGTGGCTGCTGTTTCCAGCAAAGATTAGGATGTTAGGGCTAACCAGTGTGGCACCCAACGCAAATTAAGCATATTGCGCTTGCTGCTTCTCCAATTTGTCATTTCTATGACTAAATGATTGTGGTCAGTGATGATTAAAGCAGAACTCTAGCCAAACATAACAAGATAACTGACCATTATAGCATTTCTTAGGTAAAACTAGGGTTATAACTAGGAATGCAAAAACCCAGGGCACCCTTGGACAAACGCAGGAGAATAATGATGCGTAGCATGGTGAATGGTGCATATGGTCTAATCATGCTAACAGTGGGAGGGGCTTAAAGGGGTATGCTTAAAGCAGAAGTACAGCCAAAGTTTGTTTGGCTGTACTTCTCCTATGGATCACAGAAGTGCAGTTCCTTCTGCACTCTTGTGACGCGTTTTCAGCAGACAGCAAGAGAGAATAAATTCAGTTCAGCCAATCTTTCCTCATAGCTGAGCTACTCCATGCCTCTTATCAATT
Source organism: Lithobates clamitans (assembly GCA_037952925.1). NCBI lineage: Eukaryota > Metazoa > Chordata > Amphibia > Anura > Ranidae > Lithobates > Lithobates clamitans. The sequence continues at coordinate 3,828,083 of JBBGZY010001009.1, forward strand.
TTGGTTACCCTACTCTGCACTTTCTCCAAGTCCCCAATATCCTTTTTGTGAGCTGGTGCCCATAATTGATTGCCATCTTCCAGATAAGGTCTGATCTGGTTTGTTCCTGGGCAAAATGATATCTTTCTCTCTGGCGTCTATACCTCTTTTAGTTTAGGAAAGTATATTGCTAGCTTTAAAAACTGCAACTTGGCATTGCACGCTAAGTTACTGAGTTTATGAGCTACCAGAACACTGAGATTTAGGAGCATACTCCTAGAATGTATAATGCATGCATGTTTTTAGCCCCCAAGTGCATAACTTTACATTTATCAACACTAAACTTCATTTTTTACATAGTTGCCCAATTAAATAGTGCATTAAGGTTGGCTGGTAAGTTGGAGACATCCTGTAAGAATGTAATTCCACTGCATAGCTTGGTGTCATCTGCAAACACTGAAATGGTATTTTTAATCCTCCAGACCCTATATCTTTTAGAAATATTTTAAAAAGTAATAATCCCAACACAGAGACTTGGGGTACACCAGTAATAACCTTAGACTACTCAAAGTATGAATCATTAATCAATAATTTCTGAATACAATCTTTTAACCTTTGGGTGAGGAGCACTCCACTCCCTCACTAAGTATCTCTCATTAGTGTCCATTTGTGTCATGGGTGGAGACCTTAAGATTCTCCCATTTAGAAGAGTGTAGCTCTCATGGTTCAGAGATGCAGGCTCTCCCAGTCCATGGATAGTGTAGGACCCACTGACAAATATATCCAAAAAATTTCCGGAGGGAAGAGTTCTCTACATTCTATGAAGAAAAGCACCAGGCATCCTTCGTTAAAAACATCTCCTCAATGTCTCAGCGCCAAGGCAGTTCCGCCGCCAACAGGGTGCTAGGGCAAAAAAAAAGCCCTGGGTCCAAAATTCTTCTAAACCCAGCACCAAGCCCTCCTTTTGAGGGGATGTCCCCACTCCATCAGGTGGGGGGAAGGCTGCTGCACTTTTCAGACATTTGGAGAACAATAATTTAGGACGAATTGGTCACCTCAACTATATCCCGTGGTTACAAGCTGGAGTTGCAAGGGGTTCCTGTTATGGAAATTTGGTTGTACGCAGAGCACACAGCCAAATCTCCTGTTTCTCATAATAATAACAATTTCGTCTAATGTTATAAATGCATCTCACCTTTTGATCGTATTCATCCTCTGGTGTGTGCCCCATCCATCCAACTAGACAAAACACATGCTTACGGTACTAGCTCCAACCTTTCTCTGCCAGCCAGCCACCCTGCTTCAGCTGTCTGAGTGAGCAACTTTATTAGCATATCAATAGGAAGTCCCAAAGCTTGAGGGTTGGGCTTCCAACAGCCGAACACCTCTTACAAAGCTTGTGACCTCACAAGAAATGAACACAGGATGTGAATGACCATATAAGGATTTAACAACAGAACACAAAACAACCACCAATTACTACAGGACATGATACAATATACAATAACTAAATGACGATGACTAAAGTTCCTCGTGCATGGGATATTATCTGCAGTTGTATGTCATGGCACCCCAAACATGTTGATTAGGCATACCAGGGGTGACAAGAGCAAACCGCCGCTAAACCGATAATGTCTTTGCAGAGCGAACGCATCCCCACCTGACGATCGTTCTGTGCATTGCACAGGGGCCCTTTGCTGGCGGACATGTCCTCTCTCCGCAAACACCTCTCTCCAAACACCAGGAAGTTTTCCACTACCTAACAGGTCTCCCCAGTCAGCTCTTTAGAGCGGGCTGCGATTGAACAGACACTGGGAGACTCTTATGACAATACATTAATATAAAATTTTCCACAACAGTTCCCTCTCAGAGGTTTTTAAGATCTTCGATCCTCAAAAAAGAAACTTATTGCTTCAGGCACTACATCATTTAGAGCATCAAGGAGTGATTGTAGAGGTTCCTGTGTCCCAAAAGGCACAGGGTTTTACTCAAACCTGTTTACGGTTTAAAAACCAAACAGGGACACAAGGCTCATTTTGGACCTAAGATCCCTGAACCAGTATCTACTGATCAAGTCCTTTCGGATGGAGTCTGTCCGCTCAGTAGTAGCCTCACTCCAGATGGGAGACTTTCTAGCTTCCATTGATATAAAAGACGCGTATTTACACGTACCTATCTTTCAGCCTCATCAGAGGTTCCTGCAATTTGCAGTAGAGGAACGTCATTTTCAGTTTGTGGCTCTACCCTTCGGGCTTGCTACTGCTCCCCGCGGTGTTCACAAAGGTCCTAGCACCAGTACTGGGTTTTTTAAGGGCCCAAGGGATCTTGGCGCTCGGGTATCTGGATGACCTCCTGCTCAGAGATCACTCACTACAGGCTCTAGAACAGAGCATAACATGCACAGTGCAGTATATGGAAAGCTTAGGCTGGATCATAAATACAGAAAAGTCAACCTTGAGACCAGCTCAAAGTCTAAAGTATTTAGGTCTGATCCTAGATACAGTCCAAGCAAAAGTATTCTTGCCACCCGCTAAGGTTTGTGCCCTGAAGTATCAGGTGCGTCAGATAAGGGGCACCAGACAACCCTCCATTCGGCTCTGTATGAGTCTTCTAGGGAGGATGGTATCCTCCTTTGAGGCGGTGCCCTATGCCCAGTTCCATTCCAGGCCTCTACAACAAGACATCTTGTTGGCTTGGAACAGGAGAGGACAAGCCCTGGATTATCCAATGTTCTTATCTCCTCAGGCACGCTTAAGCCTATACTAGTGGTTGCAGGATCAGAACCTGTGAAAGGAAAGATCCTTTCTCCCGGTAACTTGGAGAGTACTGACTACAGATACCAGTCTCTCAGGCTGGGGAGTGACCCTAGAAGAGCTCACAGCTCAGGGGAAATGGTCAAGGACAGAACAGATCTTGCCCATCAATGTCCTGAAATTACGGGCAGTACGACTGACCCTACGGTCCTGGACGGTGAAGCTTCAGGACTACCCTATCAAGGTTCAGTCCGACAATGCCACTGCAGTGTCCTATATAAACCACCGGAGCGGAGGATGCAGAGTCCTAAGCAGAAGTGCTGGCAACAGGGCAGAGTGTTACCAACTTCTGCCCAGCACCGGCAACAACTACAGAGTTCCAGGGAGGCGGGGCAGTCGGCCTCCCTCCCCAACAGTTAGCCGGAGCAGATGGTGTGGGGTTTCCAGCAGAAGGGCTGGCAACAGGGCCGAGGACTGCTGGACTCTGCCCTCAACTAACAGAGGATGGATTTCCTGTGAAGGTGGATGGGACTTCAGTCTCCACCTGTATACCCCAGGGATGCTGGGCAGTCGGCCCAGATCCCCAACAGCATGACGGAGTGAGCCCAGTCACCCTGTCTTCTCTCCAGCGGCAGAAAGGAGTCCAGGGAGAAGGGCCAGTCCAGGTCTCTCCCCAGCGGCAGATTTGTTCTCTGAGAGAGGCAGAGGTTGGCTGGGTGAGTAATGCTTTGTTTGGAACAACTTATTTGGGGTACTGTGTGGGTACAGGCATTTGAGGACTGGAACTACTGACTAACTTCAGAGTCAACCCGTCTGGGGTCTCCTCCTGTGTTAGTCTTCTGCCAAAAGGGGAGAGATGTGACGGGAGGGCCTGTGGAACTCAGAATCAATTGAAAAGTAGGGGATGCCCTTGTTCCAGCTCCCCATACACCTCTTATGTCTAAGTCACCCTGTGCTATCCTGGCACAGGGTGAGTGAGAGAATATATCTTGGACTACTTAAAATGGGACAGTAATATTTGTCCACAATATCTCCCAGGATGTATGTAGAGACTATTCTTGGTTTGTTTGGTTCTGAACTCGACATGTTGATTGAGTGAGCTGATCACATTGGCCTCCAGGACTGGCTAGGAGACGAACAGTCTAGCTTACCACAGGTTCTAAGGGTATTCCACACATTGTTGTTTGTTCTAATTAACCCTGTGTTGATGTTTATGGTAATGTGTATTGAATAGTCACCTAGTCTGAGTAAATGATTTAGTAAACTAGCTCATGTTAATTAGGTTACAATTGTATTGTTAGAGGAGGTTCCAACGACATATAAAGTCTTGTAATTTTGATTCTAAATAAAAATAGTCGATGTTAACATCTAAGCAAGTCTCGCCTTGTTTTATGCTTGAGAGTGGTTGGAATATCTGATATGTGTATCCAGACTACAAGGAAGTGGTATACTAACGGAAGCACTCAAGTGGAGTGTGGGACGTTCCATGACAAGTGCTTTCTACAAAACTGAAGTAGTTCCTGTATGGGAGGCGTTATATAGAGTATCACTTCCTGTCTAAAGACCTTTGGTCTACTAGTTGTCAGGGCTGGGCTCAGCCCTTCCTTCTCTGAGCTGGCCGCTCAGCTGTTGGCTGATTGCTAGGTTCTTTTCTTTCCACAGTGACTCAGCTGTTGATGATCTGCTCCTCAGTCCTGCCTACTTAAAGCTATCCAGCTCACTTCATCTCTGCCTTCACCTTTGGTCACATCTCAGAGACTTTCTCCTGCGTTCCTTTTGAAGACTTGCTTGGCTGACGTCCCTTCTGGCTCCTGATCCTGCTTGCTGTACTACTACGTTGATTTCTGGATCTCTGACATTAGCATTGGCTGACTACCCGATCTGGTTACTGAACTCTGAACTCTGTATTGACTACGCTTATTCTGTTTACCTTTCTATTAATATTAAACAAGTGTGATTAACTGTACTTCTGTCTCGGTCTGATTCATGGTTTCTGACAGTAGGCGAAGGCCATGAATTCAGAAGATGCAGTCAGTCCACTTTTTGGTAATATTTTTTTTCAGATTGGACGACCAGGATCACATATGGATCAGTTTGCCTTGGCATTACAAACGCTCCTGAGTCACACAGGGGACCTGGAAACTTCCACTATGGTTGCTCCAGTACAACCTTTGTTGCAGGCCGTCCCTGCTGCTGCTCCTGTCTCTGTGCAGGCACCCGCCTCGAGTATTACCTCTATAAGAGGCATGTCTGGTTCCGCTCCGCTTCCCCAGCGATTTGGGGGGATCCAGTTCAATGCAGAAGGTTTCTCAACTAGGTTGAGATATACTTTGAGATGCTGCCCCAGGCATTTCCCACGGACAGAAGCAAAGTAGGTTTTGTGATATCTTTGCTTTCTGAGAGAGCCTTGGCCTAGGCAAACCCTCTATGGGAGACGCAAAAACCCATGGTCCTGAGTTACCCAGAATTTGTGGCTTCCTTCAAAAGGGTATTTGACGTTCCCTCCGCTTCTGCTGCCAAGAGTCTTATGTCCATCAAACAGAGTACGGGAACTGTTGCCGATTACGCCATTGAATCCGTACTCTGGCAGCAGAGGTTACTTGGAACAATGAGGCCCTTGTGGCTGCCTTCTCTCATGGTCTCTCGGATAACATCAAGGATGAGATAGCAGCCCGAGATATACCCACTGAGCTGGAAAGGTTGATCACATTTGCCATCCTCATTGACTCCAGACTCAGAGAAAGACTCTCTTTTAAGGAGCGCTGGCACAAGCCTCATGTACATTTGTCTCAGAGCTTTGCAGTCCCACCCTTGCCTCCCTCACCTCCCATGCCTCCTGGTACCAAGTCGGTCTGTGAAGATGAACCCATGCACTTGGGCTTTACGCGTCTCTCTGCGGATGAGAGAGCCTTTAGGAGGAGGGAGAGATTGTGCCTTTATTGTGGCCAGGCTGGTCAGTTTTTGGAGTCTTGTCCTACTCGTCCAGGGAACACCCGAACCTTGAGGTCCTGTCACAGACAGACCTTAGGTGGCATTGTTTCGTCTCCAGTTTCCCAGAAAGATAAGCCCCTGGTTTCGGTTACCCTGTTATGGGCTGAGTCATCCGTCGAGATACAGGCTCTAATCGACTATGGGGCTGCAGGCCTGTTCATTGATGCTGCCTTTGTATCGAAGCACTCGATTCCGCTGCAGCTGCGTGACACTCCACTTGCCATTGAGGCTCTTGACGGGAGACCTCTACAGCCTGTGACCACTTACAATAGGTTTTCTCCCCTTAGGAGTTCATGTGATTATTAATCTGACCTGAGAGACATCCATGAACAATCACCTTACGGGTATAATCAAACTAATCCCAATGCAAATGGTGGTCGTTTTTTTTTCACGTGGATCCACCTCTGCGAGAAAGGGGTCCAGACCCAAGAGAGGCACAAAAGGGGGGAGGAGAATACAGAGGAGAAAAAAGAAAGTGAACTTGACGGGCCAAGGTGTTTTTAATTTGAGCACTAAATCTTTCACACAATAAGAAATGCCTGTTTTGGATAAGGGTCTTAAATTCGCCCCACCCAAAAAACTAGACAAGTTTAGTACATTTATTGATGGTAATAAATACATCCGTAAAGTCTATATACAACGCTACCTCATCTCTAACTCATATAGAAGTGGTGGTAGCGCCACCACTTCTGGAACTGTACACTTGGGATTATCAAACCCGTCATTGTTTAATCTGCCTGTTACAGTGGCACCCGCCATCAATATTTTTAAGGACCTCGTACTTAAGGATTTGGCCCAATTACCTGAAAAACGTATATGTCACCAACCTGTGTCTAGCATCGGCCTCAAGTCCTTATGTCAACAGAAGGACTTGGTAATACGTCTGGCCGATAAAGGTGGGGGCATTGTTGTTTTAGACAAGAAGGATTATGAACAAGAGATGTATAGGATCTTAAATGAACCTAATACTTATAAAGAATTGCCTAACAATCCTACTTTTTTGTATAAAAACTAACTCCAGAGTATTGTTACGAAAGGTTATGATAACAAGATTTTGAACAAAAAAGAGAGAGAGTATTTAGTACCTTTAGTTCCCAGAATTCCCACAATGTATTATTTGCCCAAGATTTATAAAGACCCTCTTTTCCCTCCTGGGTGGCCTATCGTGAGTAGCATCAATTCTGTCGCCTCTCGTATAGGCCACTACATAAATTTTTATTTACAGCCTTTAGTTAGACAGACACCATCCTATCTTAAGGACACCGGAGCCGCTATTAGGTTATTGGAAGGTTTGGACGTGCAGGGTGATTACATCTGGTCACTGCTGATGTGGCCTCCCTTTATACGTGCATACCACATGAAAGGGGTATTGAGGCTGTCCAACATTTTCTGGATAAGGAACCATCTCTTGTTCCTTTCCAGTGTAAATTCATTATTGAGTTATTGGAGTTTGCAACCAAACATAGTTATTTTTGGCTTAACCAACAGTTTTACCTTCAACTTCATGGAGTGGCTATGGGGGCCAAATTAGCCCCAAGCCTTGATAATTTGTTCATGGCCAAATGGGAGGAGGATGTCGCCTATCCCTTGGGACCCCTTCCCTAGTCTTATGGGCACGTTACATTGACGACATCCTCCTCCTATGGAATGGCAGCACAGAATCACTGCGGGCATTCTATGACCATTTGAACAAAAATGACAGAGGCATTTCCCTGACCTATATTGCAAGTACTGACAAGATCAATTTCTTAGACCTTGAAATCCAAATTAAAAACACGGTTTGAATTTCAAACATATTTCAAACCAACGGATAGAAATGGCTTTATTCCAATGGACAGCTGCCATCATCCGTTGAGGCTTCAATCTGTTCCACGTAGCCAGAAACGAAGAAACTGCGGATGTGGAAACTTTTAAAGTACAGGCCAACATATTGAAAACTAGGCTACTTGACAAAGGTTACGATCCTAATAAGGTAGATTGTGAACTTCGACGTATATTAGAAGTGAACATAGAGTCTTTATTGGCAGCCAAACCCAAACAAGATTCTGATAATAGTTTTAAGTGGGCTATCATGACCTCGTTCTCCACTCAACATCGTCATATTAAGGCCATTTTTGCCAAACATTGGAACATTCTCAAGAATGACCGCGTTCTTAATTCGTCCTTGCCAGATCAAGCAAGAGTTATCTTTTTTTTTTTTTTTACAATCTTTATTTATCAAACATTTTTACAAAATTTTTATATAAAACATATACACATACATACATACATCTACACAAAAAAAAATAAATCATGGTGTATAGGGGCATTCACAATTAATATTCAGATCATTTTATATATCCCCATGATCTATACTAGCATCATCTGTATACATTTCTGGATATAATTCGTTACTCTATCTTTGCACGGCCCCTATATCTACCACACAATACTATCCCAGTACCCCCCATCCATACCCATCATACACCCTCAACCAATCCTCTTACACAACACCACTCAGCTAACCGAAAAGCAAACAAAAAAAAAAAAAAAAAAAAAAAAATTTCTCCAATTCAGAAGAACTCTCCCCCCTTCTCCAACTCTTCATCACAGTATTTGCTCTATCTTTATCCCCTTTTTCTCGTTCCCCTATCGCGGCGAGGTTCTAGACTCTTCCCACGCTCTTCCTGTACCTACTCATCTCCTTCCCTCTAATATCATCCTCTCCTCTAAGGATCGCATCACTCCCATTTCACATTCCCATTCTTTTATGGAGGGGGCTTTTTTATTTTTCCAATTTCTAGCTATGACGATACGTGCCGCAGTTATATAGTACTTCAAAGTTCCCTTTTTTATATTTTTTATTGATCCAGGGATCATTGACAATATCGCCACATATATATCTGATTGTATCTTTACCCCGGTTGTAGCCCTGTATATTTTAAATACCTTTTCCCAAAATGCTTGAATTTCTGGACAAAAATACCAGATATGCGACATTGAGCCTTTTGCTACTTCACATCTCCAACATCTGTCTGTATTATCTGAATTTATTTTGTTCATATCAACTGGGCATTTATACCACCTGGCTAGTATTTTGTAATTTCTTTCTTGATGCCTAGTAGAGATTGATAATTTATGAGTTACTGTAATTGCTTTTTCCCATTTAGCTCTAGGGATAACCATCCCTAGTTCCTCCTCCCATTTTTTTATGTATTGTAACCCTTCCTCCTTGTTTTCTGAAATTAAATATTTATACACAACAGATAAGATATGTGTGGGTCTATGTTTCTGTAACAGTATTTTTTCTAACCCTAACAATGGTCTATTCATTATGGACTCCTTCGTCAAAGATGAAATGAATTGCTGGAGTTGTCCATGCTGAAACCATTTCTTTCTATATTCGGTACCAAGGGCCTCCAATGGGGGGAGTTTATTTTCTTCCATTATTTCCACTATCCTTGTATCATCCCTCCTTTGCCACTTTAGGAAGGTCTTGGCTTTAAAAGCAAGTGGGAATTCCGGGTTGCTAAAGAGGGGGGTCATTGGACCTCTCAATGTAGATCCTATCCCCCTTTTTATCAAATCGTCCCACGCTTTCAAGGTTGATACGACCAAGGAGGGCATATCCCCTTCCCGGGGTCTATATTCCCTCTTAATCCAAGGTAATGATTTCAGTTTTATGTCTGTGACTTCTTCCTCCAGTTTCACCCATTGTTTGTTGTCCATATTATGGAACCAATCCACAATCCTGGTTATAAATATTGATCTGAGGTACAACGAAATGTCTGGGAGAGCCAGTCCACCATCCTTTTTTAGTCTATATAATGTTTTCCTATTTATTCTGGCGCTCTTTTTTGCCCAAATGAAACTTCCTATAGCCTTACGGATTTGATTCATTATGGTTCTAGGGATATATAGGTATCGTTTGGAGTATATAAATGATTTTAGGCAGTATATCCATTTTTACAATGTTTATCCTTCCCATCCAGGAAAAGGTCCCTCTATCATAAAGTTGTAGTGTCTTTGTTATTTTACGTATTAGCGGAAGATAGTTAAGTTCCTGTATCTTATTCATCTCTCTAGGGATAAAAATTCCGAGGTATTTAATTGCCTCCTCCTGCCATTTAAATGAAAAGTTTTTTTTTAGGAGCTCAACCAAAGAGTTAGACAGAGAAATATTTAAGGCCTCAGATTTATTATAATTCACCTTAAAATTACTCAAATCTCCAAATCTTTTAAATTCTGCTATTAGATTTGGTATTGTCACCACCGGATTTGTTATGTACAATAACAAGTCATCTGCATATACTGACATTTTATAGTCAATCTGCCCTACCTTGATGCCTTTAATGTCATTATTCTTCTGAATCGCTATTAAGAGGTGTTCCATAACTAATACAAATAAAATTGGGGACAATGGACATCCTTGACGAGTTCCATTGGTGATATTTACTGTATCCGATAACTCCCCATTTGCCCGTATTCTGGCCATTGGATTATGATAAAGGGCCATTATTTTATCCTGCAGTAGGGGACCAATCCCCCACTGCTTTAATGTCTCCCTGAGAAAGCTCCATCCCACCCTGTCAAATGCTTTTTCGGCGTCCACTGCCAACAGGCAGGATGGGATGGAGCGTCTCCGGGCATATTCCACCAGTGTTAATGTTTTAAGCGTATTATCTCTCGCCTCTCGCCCCTTTATAAAACCCACCTGGTTTAGATGTATATGTGCCGGTATTATTGGGGTAAGTCTGTTAGCGATAATCTTTGAATACAATCTAATATCAATATTAGTCAAGGATATTGGCCTATAATTACCACAGAAAGAGGGATCCTTTTCCGGTTTAGGTATGAGTGAGATATATGCCTGTAGGCTATGCGGGACAAACGGTTGAGAGGTAGATACAGAGTTAAACGTTCTTTTAATAATAGGGATTAAGACGTCTTTAAATGTTTTATAAAACCGTGGGGTAAAACCATCCGGGCCTGGGCTTTTCCCTATCACTAATGAATCTATTACTTTTTGTATTTCTATCTCTGAAAATTCTTGTTCTAACTGTTCTATATCTGTTGTTGCTAGTGATGGTAATGCTGTGTCTTTGATATATTGTTGTATATTTTCTTGATATCTTATCGGATCTGTATTTGCTAATTGGTTTGGTAAATTATATAGATTATTATAAAAAGTATGGAATGCTTTCAAGATACCTTTTGGATCATATATCATTTCATCATTATCTGCTTTGATTTTAACAATGGATGAGGCGTTAATTCGCTGACGTAAAGCTCTTGCCAGTAATTTACCCGGTTTATTGCCATGTTGGTAAAATAACGTACGATTTTTATCCCTAATTTGTAATGTCTGCTCATTAAGTAGATTTTGCAGTTCCGTTTTCTTTTCTATTAATTCTAATAATACTTCTCCAAGAGGATTTTGCTTATGCTGAGTTTCCAGTTTAGATATTTCCTTCAGGAGGTGGGTCGTTCTATTCCTTTTTGCCTTTTTTAGTCTAGCCCCATGCTTTATGAATAGGCCCCGAACTACGCATTTCAACGCTTCCCATTGGATCAAAAGGGAGGTAGTATCGCTTATATGATCTTTAGAAAAGTTTATTATTGCCCTCTTTATTTCTGAAACGCATACCTCATCAAATAGCAAATTATCATTCAATTTCCAGGTACCTCTTGAGCTCCTCTCCCTGGAAATATCTAATACTAGAAATATCGGTGCATGATCTGACCATATGGCACTGCCAATTTCAGAGGAGGAAGTCACAGCTACTCCCAGCTGATTCATCAGAAAGAAATCGATTCTGTGATAAGTACCATGAACCTTGGAGTGGAACGTATAGTCTCTTTCCAGGGGATGGAGCGCCCTCCATATATCGACCAGATGATGCTTAGCCATTACTTCCCTAAATTTGACTTTATCCTTAGCCTTCTGCATTATTAATGTTGCTGAAGTATCCCTATCATTATCCAATATAAAATTAAAGTCTCCCCCAATTATCGTAATCCCTTCCGCTTTTTCCATAAGATCTGTGATCAATTGTGCTCCTACTTTAGATTGTCCCTGGTTAGGTAAATATACATTAATAAATGTATCTTTCTTACCAAATATTAGGAGCTTAAGAAATATTGCCCTACCGTCTCTATTTCTCCATTCTTCCAAAACCTGATGTGGTAATGACTTATGTATCGCTATAGAGGCTCCTCTCGATTTTGAATATGCGAAGGAGTCATGATACCAAGCGTTATAATATCCCTTTTGCAACTTGGGTATATGGTCCGCCCGAAAATGGGTCTCTTGAAAAAAAATCACATTTACTTTTTGTCTGTGGAAAGAGTACAGAACCTGCGCCCTCTTTGCCGCTGAATTTAAACCTCTAACATTATAAGAGCATATTTTAATTGAGTCCATACGGAAAAGGAGAGAGAAAGAAAAGAAAAAAAAAAAAAAAGCCACAAATCTGTTACCACTCACCCCAATCAACCCAGCCACACAACCTACTTCTACTCACTATCTATTCGACTCCTTCGAGTCTAACCTTACCAAGTAAGTTCCCTAGATTGGGGAATAAAAGGATATCCTCCCCAGGATTGAACGTGCCTAGCCCAGGCTATATTTTTATTATTCCAAAAAAAAAAAAAAAAAAATACCCCACGGTATCAGTTAAAAAAAAAAAAAAAAAAAAAACTCCTCTAATCAGGCATATTATATAAACAGTTATAGCCCATATATCCTTAAAGAAAAAAGATAGAATGAAAAAAAAAAAAAAAATATAGAAAAAATTATATAAAAAAAAATAGATTAATAAATAAATTCTGTATCCATTACAAAATTTAGTGGGAGAGGGAAAAAAAAAAAAAAAAAAAACCATGAACCCCCAAAATAGTCCCCCTATCCCACCCAGTAAGTTAAAGAACCTCAACCGGATCAACTATCTAGTGTGATATACAAAATAGTGCACATATAGGAACAACATTTTCATTTTTCTTGCCATAACCCCTACCCCAATATATATCAAGCCTTGTACGAATACCTTCAGTGAAAAAAAAAAAAAAAAGGGAAAAAAAAATCCCCCAACCCCCACGCCCTCCCCACGTCAAATACCAATCAAACCTTGTGCATCACTGGTGCCTAGTGAGTTATAGTGGAATATTGCCAAACATAAAAGAAAAACATGAAAACCCTAAAAAAAAAAAAAACCCTGTCCCACCCAGTAAAGTGTAAACTTGAGGACAGTCAGCCATATCTACTGTCCAGTGTAGGAAAAACATGAACCCTCAAAATGGTCCCCCTATCCCACCCAGTGGGTTAAAAAACCCTCAACCGCATCAGCTATCTAAAGTGATACACAAAATACTGCACATATAGGAACACCATTCTCATTTTTCTTGCCTTAACCCCTTCCGCCATATACATCAAACCATGTACCAATACCTTTAGTGAGAAGAGATGGAAAAAAAAAAAAAAAAAAAAAAAAAAAGAAAAAGGGGGGGGGGGGCGAAATCTCCCGACCCCCACGCCCAAAAAAAAAAAAAAAAAAAAAAACACAAAACCCCACCGACCAAACATGATAAAGATAATGTGCATTTAAAAAACTCTGAAAAACTATCAGGAACATATTTTGACTTATAACAAATAATCCATGTCAATCATTTGCAATAAAAAAAAAAAAAAATTAGATACCCCACCCACCACCCTACCCTTGTAATTTAATGTGCCTTAATTCTCTCAATATTGGACATGAATAAACCTGTCTTATCTTCTAAATCCACAATACTAAAAAAAAACAAAAAAAATAACCAGAACCAAAAACAAAAAAAAACAAAAAAACAAAAAACAAAACCCCACCGATCAAACATGATAAAGATAATGTGCATTTAAAAAACTCTGAAAAACTATCAGGAACATATTTTGACTTATAACAAATAATCCATTTCAATCGTTAGCAAAAAAAAAAAAAAAAAAAAAAAAAAAAAAGATCCTCACCAACCCAACCTAACAAAATAATGTACAATTTTACTCTAAGAAATTATCAGAAACATATTTTGACTTATAACATATAGTCCATCTCAATCATAATACTAACTAACAAATAAAAAGCAAAAAAAAAAACCAACAAAAAAAAAAAACAACATTTTAATTTTTCTTCACTTAAACCCTGCCCCAGTATACACCAAAACGTATTCCAATACCTTAAGTGGGAAAAACAAAAAAAAAAAACAAACAAAAAAACAAACAAAAAAAAAAAAAACAACAACAACAAGGACCCCCCCCCACCCATCCACCACTAAAGCTCTCTATCTTCCTCTATATTGTCACCAATCCAATCCCTGATATGAATGTGGCCAGTCCGGCAAATGAATCAGGGGTAATTGCAGAAGTCTAGAAAATTCAGGGAGATCATTAATGTCCTGAAAAATAACCCTTCGGCCGCCTTGATGAACAATGACCTGGAAAGGAAAACCCCATCTAAATAGGATTTCCCTTTCCCTCAACACATCCAACAATGGTTTCACTGCTTTTCTTCTTATTAGCGTGTATTTTGACAGGTCCTGCAAAAATATAATCTGCGCACCCTCATATTCAAAATCCCGGTGCCGCCGTGCCGCCATCATAATTTTTTCCTTAACCTGAAAAAAATGTATTCTACAAATCACATCTCTAGGTTTTCCTGAATCATTGACTTTAGGGCCTTGGATTCTGTGGACTCTGTCGATCTCTATTTCTGTCTCCCCTGGACGCTCCAGCAATGAATTAAATATATTTTGGAGAGTTTTCCCAAGGTTCTCTACATTCACAGTCTCAGGAAGTCCTCTGACTCTTATATTGTTTCGTCTACTTCTATTTTCGAGGTTGTCTGTGATATTTATTATGTAGCTCAAGTATCGATCGTGTTCTATCTTTTTCTCTTCTAATAAAATCATTTTTTGATCCAGATTTACAATTTTTTAGTGTCCATGTCCATGATCTTATTTTGCATATCAGTCAGAGATGTTTTCAACGTTTGTATTTCAGATTTATAAGAGGATTCTAATCTGTGTATGTATTTATCCATATCTTCCCTGGTTGGTAGAGCTTTTATATATGTCTGTAAATTCCACATGGGGCCTCCTTCTGCTCCCTCCATATCCATCATAAGAAGCTGTGTGTGCTCACTAGGGCTAATACTTGTTCCATGCTCTACTTTTCCAGCTGGAGATGAGAAATTTAGCTCAGTTAGAATAGAGCTATTTTGTTGATCCTGTGGTTGTTGAAAAAAACCTTTAATATCTGACTTTTGTGCTGATGCGGGTTTAGGGGGATATTTAGCTGACCCCCCCAATGATCCCCTTTTTGTTTTCTGGGAATGCGTGCTTTTAGGAGGCATGCTATATTTAAGGTAAACAGCTATAAGGGAGTAAAGCTCTCACTTGAACCCAAATTTTACCGCCCTTATTTCACTATGTATACTGTCTCTTTTAGAGTTCGTTTCAACAAATGTAATATTCCTTTACCTCATTTAACAGAACCAAATCAGGTAATGTTCATCAGATCAGATATTAATAAATAAAAAGGCACTTTTTACCTTGCCATATCCGACTTCTTATAGTCTCTAGTAGAGTACCTTGTATATATCTGGAATAACACTATTCCCCACTGCTGTTATGGAGACTCTTGAGAAAAAATCATCCAGGGTTATATCAGTAACACTGTTACCTCTGCACTCCGTGGGGATTAGTTTTTCCCTTTTCTTTTCCTCCTTTTTCTTTCCTTTTTCTTCTGTCTCCACTCCTTCCTTCCTCTCTCAACAAAAAAATAGAAGAGAACTTTCTGCACACGCGGACTCTCCCTCCACCCGGTCTGTGGGATCCCTCTCTCCGAGCGGTTGAATGAACGCGGTGGAGCTCGAATCGGAAGGACTCGGCGGGACTCAGTTTAGCTCGTGCTTTCACATTGGGACTCGGATCTAGCCGCTCATTCTCACCACTTCCTCCTTCCACAACACCTCGTCCTCGATCGTCCGTGGATCCAATAGCCTAACACCAGGGCTTGAGAGCAGGAAAGGGCACAAAGACAGGCAGCTGGCTTGGAGAATTGTTTGTTCAGCAGTGTGCTGTATGGGAGGACTGGGGAGGTCTATGGAATCATTAAAGACATGCAACAGCTGATTGCCTGGGCTAGTGGAGCGAACTCACTGCACGTCCATCCTGGTCAGTTCCTCCTCCCCCCGTCTTTTTTCATTTATATCAGCAAGAGTTATCTTTAGAGGAGCTTCTACTCTACAAAGTAGAATAGCTCCTAATATTATCAATTTCTGTACGCCAGTCCTTTTTTCATGAACTGACTGTTTTTTCTCCTGCAGATAATGCGTTGTGTGTCAGCACAACTCAGGAGTGGGACGTAGAACGGTTGATTTTACATCCTCTGTCACCAACAAGCAATATTCCATCAAACAGTTTTGCACATGTGCCACCCAGTATGTAGTATATCTGATTACCTGCCCATGCGGGAAACAGTATGTAGGCCATACCATCCGCACTTTCCATTTGAGTTGCCGATCACATTTCTCTGATTAAAAGTAGAGATACAAAACATACTGTACCTCGGCATTACAAATTACATCACAACCGTAACCCTAAAGGCACAACATTTTTGGTGATAGACAGGTACATCCCCCCTTGGAGGGGTGGTGCCAAGACCAGAGGTGTCTCCCAATTAGAGACCTTCTGGATTTATGAGTTGCAATCCTGCTCTTCGTTCGGTCTGAACGTGGAGTAGGATATCAACTCTTTCACCAGCAAAGAATAGGAATCTTATCAGTGTTTAGGTCTTCTTTATCTTTTGTCACCTCATTATTATTTTTTATATTAATATTTTCTTTTTTTTTTTCCTTTTTTCTCTCTCTTTTATATTGTTATATTACAATTTGGTTATGTGCATAGGATCCCACATGAGAGTCCATTCCATGGGTGTATATATAAACATAATTTCACTTTTGTATTTTTACTATTTTGTGCATTCCTAATTTTAGATTACTTTTATACTAGGTTATCATTATTACATGGTTATCTATTTTATATATTACATTCACTATACTGTGATCCGGGTTCATGATGTTATGTGCCCCTTCTTTTTATTTGGGAGGTCATATTCATTATAAATATGTGGAGGGCAGCAGTGGAAGGACACCCCAGACGATTTCCTTGGAGACAAAACACGCTGGGAAGGTCTCCACTGCCGCCATTTGATTTTAAAAAGCACTGATTTTACCTGCCAAATGTGAGTTTTCCTACTTTCATTAAATATACATTTTTTACTCAACAGAATTACGCTATGTGGCCCCTTTTTGTTTTTCCTTCCTTAAATATTCTCATTACATCCATGGACATCTGAGCACTGTCCTTTATGAGACAAACCCGTACAGACATCTTCACTTTGATGAGAGTCGGGAGTTTCCATTCCAGGCAATTGATGGTTCCAGTGTCCATCTCTGTTGGTTGTTTTACAACACAAGCTTATTTGACTCACAGAACTGTTCTTGTGTGTTCAAACGTTCTGGTAAGCCTCCCTTTTATATGGTGGTGGTTCCCTTCACTTCAACTACACATCCCCGTTCACTGTGAGGATATCTATAGTGAAGCTTGTCACAAGAAAGCTTTATTCATCCACATGAAGTTTATGAACTGTTTGTTGAACATTGCTAGTTTTGCTTTCTTTTGGACATTCACTATATGTTTTTGCTTATCGCTTATATATGAACTTCTGTTCAATTTCATTTTATGTGTTATTTGGGTTCACTGCCCCTATTTGGCCTATGTGTCACGTTATCTTTTAAGCGCTACACTATCTGTTTTCCACATTTGCCATCCTCATTGACTCCAGACTCAGAGAAAGACTCTCTTTTAAAGCATCCTGTACATTTGTCTCTGAGCTTTGCAGATTTGATTTGAGAGGGGCATACAATCTCGTCAGGATTAAGGAGGGTGACGAGTGGAAAACTGCATTTAATACCAGATCAGGTCATTATGAGTATCTCGTAATGCCTTTTGGCCTTTGTAACGCTCCGGCAGTTTTCCAGGAATTCATTAATGATGTCCTCCAAGATTAGTTGCAGTTTTGTGTGGTGGTTTATCTGGACGATATCCTCATATTTTCCAAGTCCCTGGAGAGCCACCACACAGATGTCTGTCGTGTGCTTCAGAGACTGCGAGAAAACAATCTGTATTGTAAATTTGAAAAGTGCAAATTCCATTGTGAACAGGTGAAATTCCTGGGCTATGTCAATTCCACTGCTGGTTTTTCGATGGACCCAGAGAAACTTCCAGCGGTCCCACAGTGGCCTCGACCAGTGGGTTTACATCCTCTGTAGAGTTTTCTTGGCTTTGCCAACTATTATCAGAAGTTTATTCGTAACTTCTCGTCTCTGGTCAAGCCCCTGACTGATATGATCAGGAAAGACGGCAACCCACAGAGTTGGTCTCCGGAGTCCATTAAGGCCTTTGAGAGTCTCAAGGTTGCCTTTGTTTCTGCTCCTGTGTTGGCACATCCTGATCCTACGTTGCCTTTTATCCTAGAAGTTGATGCTTCCGAGACTGGAGTTGGCGCCCTTCTGTCTCAACGTCCTATCTCTGAGTGCGCTATGCATCCGTGTGGGTACTTTTCCAAGAAATTGTCACCGGCAGAGAGCAATTACGAGATTGGTGACAGAGAGCTATTGGTGATCATTTTAGCCCTGAAAGAATGGAGACATCTCCTTGAAAGTACCACTGTGCCTGTTCTCATTCGTGTGACCATAAGAATCTCACATTCTTGTCTGAGGCTAAGCACCTCTCTCCCAGAAGGGCGCGATGGGCTCTTTTCTTGTCGAGGTTTAATTACACTGTCTCATTCTTACGCCTTGTCACAACAGTTTTCCTCCACTTCCAAGATGGAGTCAGTTCCGGTTCCTGTGATTCCTCCTGATTGTATTCTGGCTATGGTTCGCACCAGTCTTACTTACCAGTCTTACCTTGTGACCGCTGCTTTGTTCTCGAGAGTCTCCGTACTGCCATGCTCCGGACTTACCATTCTCCCAAGGCTGCTGGCCACCCTGGGAAGAATCAACTCTTTTGGGCCATTTCCCAACAATTCTGGTGGCCTAGTCTATGTGCTGATGTAACCGCCTTCGTAGCTGCCTGTTCCGTGTGTGCTCAGAATAAGACTCCACGACATCTTCCAGTGGGCCTCCTACAACCCATACCCAATGGAGGGAGGCCCTGGACCCACATGTCTTTGGATTTCAGTGTGGAGTTACCCAACTCCCAGGGCAACACAGTTATCCTTATGGTGGTTGACCGGTTCTCGAAAATGTCGCATTGTATTCCACTCAAGAAGTTGCCTACTTCTAAGGAACTGGCTTCTATTTCTGCTCGGGAGATCTTCCGCTTACATGAGCTACCCAAGGTGATTGTCTCAGACAGGGGTAGTCAGTTTGTGTCCCGGTTCTGGTGAACCTTTTGTGCACAGTTGGGTATTCAGCTTGCTTTCTCCTCTGCGTGTCACCCGCAGTCTAATGGGGCTGTAGAATGAGCCAATCAGTCCTAGGAGCAATTCTTACGTTGCTATATTTCTGCCCATCATAACAACTGGTCAGACTTCTTACCGTGGGCGGAGTTTGCTCACAATAGTGCCTTGAATTCAACTTCCCGTTTGTCCCCGTTTATGGCGAACTATGGTTTCCAACCTTCCATGTTGCCTGCCTCATTTGTCCCGCAGAGTATTCCTGCATTAGAGGAGTATCTCCGTGGTCTTCATTCCACTTGGGTACAAGTCCAGGAGGCTTTGCGACATGCTGACGATAGGTACAGACTCCATGCTGACCGCAGACGCCTGCCTGCACCTTCCTACCAGGTTGGGGACAGAGTCTGGCTGTCGTCTCGCAACCTCCGATTTCGTGTTCCTTCTTTGAAGTTCGCACCTCAGTTTATTGGGCATTTCCGTATCCTTCTCAGGATTAACCCAGTGGCTTACACGTTGGACCTTCCTCCTAGTATGTGCATCTCTAATGTGTTTCATGTCTCCTTATTGAAACCTTTGGTCTGCAACCGCTTTACCACCTCGGTGCCCCGTCCTCACCCTATACAGGTTGAGAACCATGAGGAGTATGAAGTACAATCCATTGTTGACTCCCGTAGCTTCCGTGGGTGCATACAGTACCTGGTGCATTGGAAGGGGAGGAACGCTCTTGAGTCTCATCCTCGGACGTGCATGCCCCTGTCCTCCTCCGTGATTTCCATAGACGCTTTCCCCTCAAGCCCGGTGGTCCTCCGAGGGGGAGGGGTCGTTAAGGAGGGGGTACTGTTAGGGCTGGGCTCAGTCCTTCCTTCTCTGAGCTGGCCATTCAGCTGTCGGTTAATTGCCAGCTCCTTTCTTTCCACAGTGACTCAGCTGTTAATGATCTGCTCGTCAGTCCTGCCTACTTAAAGCCGTCCAGAACATATCTCTGCCATCGCCTTTGGTCACATCTCAGAGACTTTCTCCTGCGTTCCTGTTGAAGACTTGCTTGGCTGATGTCCCTTCTGGCTCCTGATCCTGCTTGCTGTACATTGATCTCGGGATTTCTGACATTGGCATTGGCTGAGTACCTGATCTGGTTACTGAACTCTGGCTATGTATTGACTATGCTTACTCTGTTTACCTTTTTATTATTATTAAACAAGTGTGATTAACTGTACTTCTGTCTCGGTCTGATTCATGGTTTCTGACACCAGTGTCCATTCACCTGGAGATGAAGTATAACCAGCAGGTAATGAATATTAGCCTAACTCTGTGTCCCATGATGTACTCAAAGAAAAGGATTTTAGAGGTAGGTATGACAAAAAAATCCTATTTTTGTTTTTTTCTTTTTAAAGTAAAAAGTTGGTGTAGGGGGCGTGGCTTGGCGCGCAGTAGAGATGGACGCCTAACACAGGAGCTCTGGCGGTACAGCAGCCTTAGCCTGTCTGTTTTCACCCAGAGCGCTCGATAATGAGCAGGAGGAACCTAGGCACACCCTGCACGAGATCCCGCCGCTTATCGGCAGCCTACAAGGGGAGAAACATTACAGATCTATTCCGAAACTCTCCGGCGGCACGGAGCGGCATGTCGGGGTCCAAGATGGCGATGCCGCGTGTGGAGGAAGATTACAGCGAAGACTCCCAGTCCACAGCAGAGGACAACGGTAGGGGTACCCCTCACCCAGACCTTCCCCTCACGTATGCCGCTATGTCAGGCTTTGCAGCCAATATCAAAGCCACCTCTCTGCTGCAATAACGGACTTAAAATCTAACATGCTTGTCCTCACAGACAAGATGGCCACTGCAGAAGAAGCAGAAAGATGCAGGGACAAGGCAATACACCGCTTAGAAAGTATAACCTCCTCACAGTCCCAACACCTTATTGAAATCAACAAACACCTCGAGGACTTAGACAACAGAGGGAGGAGGAACAATATTAGGGTCAGGCGGATCCCAGAGACTATGGAGGCTGAACACATCACCCCAGCATTACAGAGGGTTTTCAACAGCCTGCTAGAGAGACCGGAGGACACAGCCATAGAATTTGTGAGAGCACTCAGAGCCAGAGGGCCAGATAACATGCCTCCACGTGACATCATCTGTTGCTTGCAAAACTTCTCCCTAAAAGAGGATATCATGCCTAAAGCACGCAGAAATGATCAGATCATCTTCAATGGCGAGACTATTATGCTCTTTCATGATCTCTCACAGATCACCCTAAAGAATCGTAGAGCTCTCCGGCCATTGCTTGACAAACTAAGAGAGAAGGCCATACGTTACACATGGCGCTTCCAGTTTGCACTCCTGGTGAACCACAGCGGGAGACAGCATACGCTCCGTTCGCCAGAAGATCTTCCGGATTTTTGTCAGGCACTTCAACTAGAACAAGTAGAATGACCGGAATGGTACCGAGAATTCACGCTGCCTCCTTTGGAAAGGTCACAACCCAGAATGCCATTTGCCTCACCAGATAAGCGTCATCCTAAAAAGATGAAACCATCACGTTCTAGTGGCTCTCAAGCAAGAACACCAAACAATAGATCTCATTCCTCCAGGGGCTCTGAAGATGCCCAAGGGCAATCCCTGTGATTCCCACATTCCCTGTGAGACTGTAAGTAACCCATATCTAAGACACCATCTTACTTGCTGGTCCCAAATCATTTTCTTACAACAAATCTAAAGACTATCCGGATGGAGATGTCTTGGTGAGCCCAGACTTTCCCCACTTTAAACTCATCGCATACGGAAATACTGTTCTATTGACTCTTCCGATCCGGATTGAGATCATACGTATCGGGACAATCACTTTTATTACTTTTACAGGTTACTGTCAACCATATTGGCTGCGATCTAAAGCTATAATGGAACCACAGTCATTAGGATGACAGTAGGAACAGATGGACTATAGATAATAGAGAAAACTTAACCTGAATACCGACAAGTGCAGATTAAAGCGACATTAGCGATAAGCGTGGGTTAACTGCAAAATCCTAGGTCCACCCATACCTCTGCATGGAGATAGCTAGGTTTGTAGCCCCACACGGAGGGGGGCCTTGCGGTTTCCATCCAGGGCAGCGGTATCTCCACCTAAGCTAACGTTATCATATACTGTTTAAGTTCAGTTCTCCAATGTTAAAGTTTATAGTTTCCTTCTTTAGGTACCATGGGTGCATAGATGACTAACTTAGCTTATATATTGCCGATACAGGCTGCTGCTGGTTTTGGCTCGCGTCTCAGGTGTTTCATTACTAATATATTTAACTTGGCTGATTTGACCGAGTAGGCAGCCGCTCACTACGCCCCAACAAAGTGCTCCTTAGCGGGAGAAAATTACCCTGGTAAAGAGCACTTACTTACTTACCT
Organism: Lithobates clamitans; assembly: GCA_037952925.1. Taxonomy (NCBI): domain Eukaryota; kingdom Metazoa; phylum Chordata; class Amphibia; order Anura; family Ranidae; genus Lithobates; species Lithobates clamitans. Next base: position 3,850,675 of record JBBGZY010001009.1, read on the forward strand.
TGGACCTGTTTTGGTACCCAAGGAGATTACAGTATCTCTTTTTCATTCTTCCCTTACTCTTTTCTTATATCTCCCCTATATACTACTAGTTCTCTCTTTCTTACAAGTTTAACAAGGTGTATATATTGTTTGTAGTAAGCAATACAGATCCTAACGGCTATCAAAGCTCTATTTCCAGGTCCCAGTTCGTCAGCTCTCTCTGAATCCACACTATGGCCTACTCATCCCTGGGACACGAACCCACGGTAATCTCACACAACACAAAGGGATTGAACATCCCTGAAAAACGCAATGCTCTCCTAAAAGAATTTAAAAAATGGTAAGCCCCGTTTTCTATTTTTTACAAGAGACCCACTTCAAGACTCAACACGTTCCCAGGCTCACTGATTCCTTTTTCACGCAGGCCTACCATGCAACCAATGACCTAGCCAAATCCAAGGGAGTGTCTGTACTCATTAGTAGAGATGCCTCCTTCTAACTCACTGACAAACTTATTGACCCGGAGGGCAGGTTCCTCTTTGTGAAGGGAAAATGCTGTGGAACGCCATCCCGTTAGCAAATGTTTATTTTCCAAACACAGCACACTTAACCTTCTGCCAACGCACACTTGACAAACTCAAAGAATTCAGCTAAGGATGCCTTATCATGGGAGGTGACTTCAATGTACCATTGAACCCTCTTAATGATACGTCCACAGGCAAAACCTATATTACGTACAAAATTCTTAAACGAATCAAAACACTGTTGAATTTCCTACAATTAGTTGATACTTGGCGCTTCATTCACCCTGACGAAAGGGATTACACTTTTTATTTTATACCCAATTGTGGGTACTCGAGAATCGACTATATCTTTGTTTCACAAAGAGATCTTGACAAGATTTCAGGAGCAAGTATAGGGATTCAAACCCTATCGGATCATGCCCCTATCTCCCTAACTCTAAATTTGTCAGAACCTCCACCAAAAACCAATACATGCAGATTGAATTCCGCCCTATTGACTGACCCAATTTTACTCCCTCAAATAGCTGCATCGCTGACAGACTACTTCACATGCAATACTACACCAGAGATTAACCCCTTAACAATCTGGGAGGCCCATAAATGCACGATTAGGGGAGAACTCATTAGACTGGGAACCCAACGTAAAAAAGACAGAACAAAAAATCAAAAACTTGACAGAGAAGATCCATTCCCTGGAAACCCTACATATAAAATCCCTGACAGAACAATCTGCAATAGAACTTTTAGAAAACAGAAAAGCACTCCAACAGATTTTTGACGTGAGTTCTAAAAGATTCCTATTCTTTAAGAAAAAAAATTATTACGAACACGGCAACAAAACAGGCAAATTTCTAGCGAGAGCCCTGAAAAATGCAAGAACACAACAAAACATTTCAGGCATACGAGCGAAAGAAGGGAAAATGGACATTACCACCAAACATATCGCCCGCCACTTCCACGAATATTACACGGCCTTATATAATCTACCTGACTCACAAAAACCTAGTACAATTCAGGGAACAAGGCAACAAGCTATTCAACGATATCTAAAAGAATCCAACTTGCCCACTCTGACTGGAGATGACATATCCCAATTAGAGAAACCCATAGAAGCTATAGAACTACAACAAACAATCAAAGACCTTAAGACAGGGAAAAGTCCAGGACCGGACGGCTTCACAGCCATATACTGCAAAACCTTCCAAACCACCTTGCATGGGCCGCTGCTGAGAGCTCTGAATTCTATGTCAAAACCCAGGGAGATCCCACCAACTTTTCTTGCAGCACATATAACAATTTTTCCCAAGCCAAACAAGGATCCAGCAGAGTGTGCCAGCTACAGGCCAATATCACTACTTAATCTAGGTGTGAAGTTGATGTCAAAAATCATTGCCAATAGATTGAAGCCCCTGCTTCACAGCCTGATAGGCTCTGAACAAGCAGGATTCATGCCGGGCAGAGAAACAAGAGACAATGTTATAAAAGCACTCAATTTGATACATGTTACCCGGGCGCAGAACATTGAGGGCCTTCTTCTGTCAACTGATGCGGAGAAGGCCTTCGATCGCGTGGCCTGGGACTTTATGCTGGAGACCTGTAGGTACATTGGCTTGGAAAATCATATGCTGACATGGATCTCCTCGCTTTACAAAAATCCTACTGTACAACTCAAGATTAATGGTTCCCTTTCAAATACAGTAAAAATTAACAATGGAACGAGACAGGGTTGTCCCCTCTCGCACCTTTTACTATTCATCAGACGAATTGTAGCAGAAAGCACAATACAGGGGTTCAAAATAGCTGGAAAGGAGTTCAAAGTGGCGGCCTACGCAGATGACTTACTATTTTTCATAACCAATCCACACATTTCACTTCCCCTCCTTAATGAAAGAATTTTCCATATTTGGATATGTCTCTAACCTAAAAATCAATTATTCCAAGTCCGAAGCAATGAACATCTCTATTCCCATAAATAAGATTGAAACCATCAAATCCAACTGCCCCTTCAAATGGGAGGGCTCAGCGCTTAAATATCTGGGGATATGGCTGACTCCCAAGCCTTCTCAAATTTATGAACGTAACTTTATTCCCTTACTGAAAACAATCTGTACAGACCTCCAAACCTGGCACCCAAAGTGCTTCTCCTGGTTTGGGCGTGTTGCGATTTGTTTTTACATGACCATTCTACCAAGAGTCCTCTATTTATTTAGAAACCTACCAATAAAAATCCCCCAGAGTTTCTTTAAAGCCCTGAATTCAACTCAAATGTAATTTATATGGGCCCACAAAAAACCCAGAGTCCGATTCACCTTACTCACACAACCCAAAGAAAGAGGAGGGATGGGCCTTTCGGACTTCCGAACTTACTATTTTGCCTCACATTTTACCAGGATAGTTGACTGGCACTGTCATCACAAACATAAAGATTGGGTAGAACTGGAAGAGGTGCTGAGTCATACCTCCATCAGGTTCTCTCCATGTATCCCATGGACAAGCCATTCGGCAGCCGTGAAGTCACACCCCTTTATAGGCACCACTTTAGCAATTTTCCATAAACTAACTAGACTCACAAACTTCTCTTCTCACCTAAGCCCACTCACCCCATTGCAGAATAACCCTGACTTCCTACCGGGAATGGGAAACCGTTCCTTACAGTCCAATAACGCAAACAAACCCCTACTAGCTATGCACTGTTTCCACAATCAAGCGTTCAGAGACTTCACAGACATTAAAGCAGAAAACCACCTCCCAGACCTGCCTTTGTGGACATATTTTCAATGCCGTTGCTACCTTAACCAAACAACAACAAAAAACTAACTTCAGTAGATCACTGACAGAACTAAAATTAGTTTGCAATGCAGAGGAACGTATCCCCAAAGCGACTTCACTTGCTTACAGATGGATTCAGAATGGAGGCGATGCAGTTGGGAGCGGACTCAGAGAGAGCTGGTCAACATCATTAGGTGTCTCACTTTCGGATAAACAGTGCAGAAAAGCATGCATTTTTGCTCATAAATGCTCTCTGAGCACAAGAACTCAGGAAACAGCATATAAGCTGCTTACTCAATGGTATGCCACACCAGTAAAGTTACATTCTTGGTTTCCCGATTATCCAGACACTTGCTGGCGTTGTCATAATGATAGGGGTTCCTTACTACACATATGGTGTCAATGCCCTGTGCTGAAACCTTTCTGGTCTGAGGTCAGGGAGAAAGTGTTTCAGATCACAGAGACAAAACTAACACTAGACGCGGCGGGCTGTCTCCTCCATGTCACAGAGTTCCCTATTAAAAAATACAAACAGTCCTTCTCCAAACACCTACTGAATGCTGCAAAAGCGCTTATTCCACTTTATTGGAAGCCCACAAAAATCCCAACCATTCAGGAATGGCTTTGTAAAATAACTGAGATATGTGAGATGGAGGAGACCATGGCCCAGGCAGGTGACAACATGGAACGCTTCCACAAGACCTGGTCACCCTGGTTTTTATACAAATACTCTCAGGTATATTTGAATCTATTAAATTCACGCTAAGGTCGTTTGCCTCTACATGTATGCTCTCTACAGAGGACTTATTTACTTAACAGGTTTAGAAAATGGATATTGCTGTCCACTTTTGTCTGAATTATTGATACGATAAAACTTACTCTGGAAAATAGCAAAAAAGGTTGGCGATGTATTGGTTGACCCAAAATTACTATCTATACACTACTATTTTCTTTCTAACCTTTCTCTTTTCAAACTATTTCTTTCCCCCTTTCTTGAAGACAACCCTTATAATACAAAGTTCTTCGATACATTTTTAATGTGTTAACATACACAGAAGCTAAGATTTCAAAGTAGACAATAATTTACTACAATAAATATTAATACAGCTAACCATAAGTTTACTTGCATATTCAATTTATGTATTTTCATTGAGTGGAGCTGCGACTCCACAGTTGTATTTCTTTTACCTCAATAAACTTTGATGTTAAAAAAAAAAAAAAAAGTTGGTGTAATGATGGGCATCCATTTTGCAAAAACTAGAAACATACAAGAATACATTTTTAAACTGGCAATAATTCAGCTCAGGGAGTTTTGGGGTATGTGTAATCATAACAGCATAGTTTTATTTCTAATTTTGTTTACAAAAGTCATGCTATGTCTCAGCTGAGGCTGATAATTTTAGAAAAGCTAATTCTAATCTGGTATAGTCATCTCTGAGGTATGAAAAATAAGAGCCAGCCTGCTCTGGCAAATTACAGAAGAATGGAATACAACCAACTTGGTGGAAAATATCTGTGCTGTGCAAGCAAGTCCAAATGTTTGTGAAGATAGGACAGTCACTGTACAGTACATACACGATAGTCACCCCTAGGTCCGATCACAGACAACCATGCATCTCTGAAAATTCTTGTGATATTCAAGTTTTCATTATAACAAAACAAATAGCCACTGCTCTTACCTATAACTGGCCTTTGCAGAAAGTAGCACATGGAAGGGCAACACATGCAAAACAAAACCAAAGAAATTCCCTGCTCAACTTCTACAGTATTTCACAAAAGTGAGTACACCCCTCATATTTTTGTTAATATTTTATTATATCTTTTCATGCGACAACACTGAAGAGAAGACACTTTGCTACAATGTCAAGTAGTGAGTGTACAGCTTGTATAACAGTGTAAATTTGCTGTCCCCTCAAAATAACTCAGCACACAGCCAATGATGTCTAAACTGCTGGCAACAAAAGTGAGTACACCCCTAAGTGCAAATGTCCAAATTGGTCCCAATTAGCCATTTTCCCTCCCCTATGTCATGTGACTCGTTAGTGTTACAAGGTCTCAGGTGTGAATGGGGAGCAGGTGTGTTGAATCTGGTGTTAACAACTCTCACTCTCTCATACTGGTCACTGGAAGTTCAACATGGCACCTCATGGCAAAGAACTCTCTGAGGATCTAAAAAAAAAGAATTGTAGTACATAAAGATGGTCTAGGTTATAAGAAGATTGCCAAGACCCTGAAACTGAGCTGCAGCACGGTGGCCAAGACCATACAGCGGTTAAACAGGACAGGTTCCATTCAGAACAGGCCCCGCCATGGTTGACCAAAGAGTTTGAGTGCACGTGCTCAGCTTCATATCCAGAGGTTGTCTTTGGGAAATAGACGTATGAGTGCTGCCAGCATTGCTGCAGAGGTTGAAGGGGTGGGGGTGGGGGGTCAGCCTGTCAGTGCTCAGACCATACGCCGCACACTGCATCAAATTGGTCTGCATGGCTGTCGTCCCAGAAGGAAGCCTCCTCTAAAGATGATGCACAAGAAAGCCTGCAGTTTGCTGAAGACAAGCAGACTAAGGACATGAATTACTGGAACCATGTCCTGTGGTCTGATCAGACCAAGATAAACTTATTTGGTTCAGATGATGTCAAGCATGTGTGGTGGCAACCAGGTGAGGAGTACAAAGACAAGTGTGTCTTGCATACATTCAACCATGGTGGTAGGACTGTCATGGTCTGGGGCTGCATGAGTGCTGCCTGCACTGGGGAGCTACAGTTCATTGAGGGAACCATGAATGCTAACATGTACTGTGACATACTGAAGCAGAGCATGACCCCCCCCCTACCTTCGGAGACTGGGCTGCAGGGCATTATTCCAACATGATAACGACCCCAAACACACCTCCAAGATGACCACTGCCTTGCTAAAGAAGCTGAGGGTAAAGGTGATGGACTGGCCAAGCATGTTTCCAGACCTAAACCCTATTGAGCATCTGTGGGGCACCCTCAAATGGAAGGTGGAGGAGTGCAAGGTCTCTAACATCCACCAGCTCCATGATGTCATCATGGAAGAGGACTCCAGTGGCAACCTGTGAAGCTCTGGTGAACTCCATGCCCAAGAGGGTTAAGGCAGTGCTGGGAAATAATGGTGGCCACACAAAATATTAACACTTTGGGCCCAATTTGGACATTTTCACTTAGGGGTGTACTCACTTTTGTTGCCAGCGGTTTAGACATTAATGGCTGTGTGTTGAGTTATTTTGAGGGGACAGCAATTTTACACTGTTAAACAAGCTGTCCACTCACTACTTTACATTGTAGCAAAGTTTCATTTCTTCAGTGTTGTCACATGAAAAGATATAATAAAATATTTACAAAAATGTGAGGGGTGTATACGCTTTTGTGAGATACTGTATGTGCTCCTTGCTGCAAAGGCCAGTTTTAGGTGAGGGCAGTAGCCACTTGATTGTACTGTTGCAATATTGGTGAGGGGACACACTGGATACCTTTGCTGTCATGGTGCTATATACTGGGTGTCAGTGTGCCCTTGTGTCTTTAACCACTTCTGACATTTATAAAATGTGGAGCAATCAGCGCAAACAATACAAAGACTAAAATAAATGCAAGCTGGACACTTTAGGTAATCACATATGCCTAAAAACGATATAAAAAAGATGAGGTAAGTGCAGCGCAAATGATCATAAAACTAAAGCAGATAAACCAATGAAAAAAGTCCCATGCTCATCTAGGATATATTGCTGTCAGATAGCCTTACGACAGAGTGACGATGTATTAGCTCCAATGGTGTAATCTGTCATAATCAACTTCACCCAAATATACAAGAGTGCGTTTACCAGATTACCATACGAACATCCAGGGCGACAGTGATAGATGTAAGCGGGGTAAAGATCGTTCCCATATGTGTATAAAAAATGAAGGTACAATCTAAGTGCACTCCATAAATAACTCCATAAGTTTATTGAAAAAATGTTGTAGACATAAAAAGTGCTCATGAGCACATAGCGTGTAGATTCACAACACCGCGATCGCAGATCGAGTGAGCTCCGAGCAGAGGATGACAGCGGGTGACGTCCGTGTATAAGCTCCTCCCCCCGTACGCGGCGTTACATCCTGATTGGACTTTGTCAGCGAGGAATGGGATTCCAAAGGGGTTAAACGTGGAATTCGACCTCAACTGTTTTATAGCCAACAGGTAGTTCATATTATATATTTCTTAATAGAGATGGTTTTTAGTGAATATAGGTGTATTTGATATGTATGTTATTTGTTTATTGCAGAGATGGCAGCGGGATTAGACTTCCGCTTTGATTTGATTTTATTATTATTTTACATGTAAGGTTTTAGATTTATGCACTTATCCACATTGAAGTGTATTATGTTTTTTACTACAGTAGCTGGCAGGTAGATAGTACTGGGAGGTGTCTCCATTTATTTAGTGAGACATAGAGATACATTGGACTTCCGGTCCAGTTTCCGTTTGTAGGGATATTTCCCACATTCAGGTGTGGATAGGAGTAAGTTCAGCAGCGTTTGGTTACCATGGAAGTTCCTCTGACTTCCTGTTGTTTGTAGCCCTTGCTGACACTCTCCGTTAGCTTAAAAGCCGCTGGGTGACTGTCAGGCTCCACCTCTCGCTGATGAAGTCCAATCAGGACGTAATGCCGCGTACTGGGGGAGGAGCTTACACACGGACGTCACCCGCTGCCATCCTCTGCTCGGAGCTCACCCGATCTGTGACCCCGGTGTTGTGCATCTACATGAGCACTTTTTAGGTCTACAACGTTTTTTCAATAAACTTATGGAGTTATTTATGGAGTGCACTTAGATTGTACCTTAATTTTTATAAACACATGGGAACGATCTTCACCCCGCTTACATCTATCACTGTTGCCCTGGATGTTCGTATCTGTGATTTCTTTCTGTGGGACTACGTTATCTGGCTCCACTGAGGACCCTTCAGATACCATCTGGAATTGCCATCATCCCTGTGGGGACACACGTGAGTTTGACCTTCTGTTTACAGAGGTCCACATTATCTGGTAAGCGCACTCTTGTATATTTGGGTGAAGTTGATTATGACAGATTACACCCTTGGAGCTAATACATCGTCACTCTGCCGTAAGGATATCTGACAGAAATATATCCTAGATGAGCATGAAACTTTTTTCATTGGTTTATCTGATTTAGTTTTATGATCATTTGCGCTGCACTTACCCCATCTTTTTTATATCAATTCTGACATTTCTCTCCTACATGTAAAAATCAAATTTTTTTGCTAGAAAATTACATAGAACGCCCAAACATTAATTATGTTTTTTTTTAGCAAAGACCCCAGAAAATGTTGGCTCAAGAGAGACTGGAAAAACCTTATCTGCCCTATACTTGGATCTGTTAAAGACCGACTCCACTAAGGTAGACAGACTTTGGGATCAGTGGCAGATATACCTGACCTAGATAGAGAGGATTGGAATGACTGTTTGGCGGATAGTACTGCTTTATTGATATCCTCCAAAGAAAGGCTGATACAATTTAAATTCTTACACAGGGTTTATTATACTCCCCAGAGGCTCCACAAGGTCTATCCACAACGTTCACAGGACTGCCCTCGGTGCCAAAACAGTGTAGGCACATATTTCCATATGTTTTGGAGCTGCCCAAAAATCGCTAGATATTGGGCTGAGGTGGTGGACTCTGTCAATGGGCGCCTGCAGCTGAGCCTCTCTGTATCCCCAGATTTAGTACTTCTGGGCATCCAAGACGATGACCAAAGGCCTAGATACACCAAATTACTACTAACCTACCTTTTCTTCTATGCGAAGAGGGAAATTGTATTGCTTTGGAATGCCCCCTCTCCCCCCACGGTTAGATCATGGGAGAAGTCAATAAATGCTGTACTCCCACTCTACAAATTAACATACCTTAACAGGAATTGCCCTAAAAAATTTAATAAAATATGGCAGCTATGGACGGCGTAGACAGGGGTAATCCTGAGGGAAGAAAACTGACATAAGGGAAAGCAGTACCTAATCTGCCCTTGCTTATGTGATTTAGATGGTTTCCTGCTGTATAGTTATGAAATACCATAAAGTGATGTACATCTCTTCTATTTCTCCTTGTATGGAAAACTCACCTGTACTGTGTCTTTTTGATTTGGTCCATTTTGGACAATTGTTGTAACATGCTTTGACTTCTTTGTCTCAATAAAGGAACATTTTGAAGTTAAAAAAAAGACCCCAGAGAATACGACGGTCATTGCTTTTTATCTTGCACGGTATTTGCGCAGCAATTTTTCGAACGAGTTTTTTTTTTTTAAACTGTTTTGTGCTTTAAAAAAACAGTAAAGTTAGCTAAATTTTTTTTGCATAATGTGAAAGATGAAGTTATGCCGAGTAAATAGATACCTAACATTTCACACTTCAAAATTGCACACGCTCGTGGAATAGTGCCAAACTTCGGTACTTAAAAATCCCCATAGGCGATGCTTTAAAATGTTTTACTGGTTACATGCTTTGAGTTACAGAGGTGGTCTAGGGCTAGAATTATTGCACTCGCTCTAACGTTCCCGGCGATACCTCACATGTTTGGTTTTAACACCGTTTTCATATGTGGGCGTAACTTACGCATGCGTTCGCTTCTGCGTGCGAACACACGGGAACAGGGGCGCTTTAAAAAAAAAAATTTTATTGTTAACTTTGGTTTTTTTTTTTTTTTGGTTTGACACTTTTAAAAAAAATATTTTTTTTTGATTACTTTTATTGCTATATGGCATGATCGGTCCTCTTTACAGTAAGATATGGGGTCATTAAGACCCCACATCTCACCTCTAGGCTGGGAAGCCTGAAAAAAAAAAATAAGATAAAACGATCTGGGCTTCCCAGCCGAGTCGTCACCATTTGTTTGAATGCAGAGGCCTGGCATGACATCATAACATTGCTCCCGGCCTCCGAATGATCATAGAGACTCCGGCGACCATCTGATCTGCCGGAAATCTCTATGGTCACCATCCGGGGCCAGCGGATCCTGTCTCCAGCTCACTGATGGAAGCGGTAAGTCAGTAGAAGCACCGGAGGGCAGTGGGAGGGGAGATGTCCCCCCTCGCCGCCCGTAAGATTGATCAAGCAATGGAAGAGCCGCTATGATCATTCTTATGGTGTAGGGAATCGCCGGCTGTAAAAGCCAATATCTGAATGATGCCTGTAGCTGCAGGCATCATTCAGATATACCCGCTCAAATTCAAGAACGTCATATGACGTATGGCGAGCAGGAAGGGGTTAAGGGGGAGCGGGCTCCCTCCAGGCTCACCTGCCCTCTGTCTATCCATTATAATGCATGTGCTTCCACTGTGGAGGCTCTTAACATTTTAAGTTAGGACAACAGAAAATACTGGGGTGCCTTGTCAGGGCTCTGTAACTTACGCATGTATTTGCAAATGTGTGCAAACGAAACCCCTGATTTTAAAACATACTGTTAGACAGGATAATTCAGGTGGTTGCATTCTGATCAGTAATGCCCTGTACACACGTTTGGATTTTCCGTCGGAAAATGTGTGATAGGACCTTGTTGTCGGAAATTCCGACCGTGTGTGGGCTCCATCACACATTTTCCATCGGAATTTCCAACACACAAAGTTTGAGAGCTTGCTAAAAAATTTTCCAACAACAAAATCCGTTGTAAGAAATTCTGATTGTGTGTACACAAATCCGACGACAAAGTGCCACGCATGCTCAGAATAAATTAAGAGACAAAAGCTATTGGCTACTGCCCCGTTTATAGTCCCGACGTACGTGTTTTACGTCACCGCGTTCAGAACGATGGGATTTTCCGACAACTTCATGTGACCGTGTGTATGCAAGACAAGTTTGAGCCAACATCCGTCTGAAAAAATCCATGGATTTTGTTGTTGGAATGTCCGATCAATGTCCGACCGTGTGTACAGGGCATTAGTTGAGCCGGGAATTTCTTTGTCTTTGTTTTGCAAGTTTTTATTATAGGCTTTTGAAAGGTTATTTGTGTGTAGAAAATATAAAAATGCTCCATACTGTGTTCAATCCCCCCCCCCCCCCCATTACGACCTCAGCATGGTCTACGTGAAAATATATAGGAATTTTCCTAAGGACAATTGCTAAATTTAAATGTTCTTTTTCAACAGTAAACAGCATCAGGGTAAAGGCATAATGGGTAGAGTATTATTAATTTATGAATTAAAGTGGAACTAAACCCACGGAACTAAACCCACTAGTCTAATTGTCTCCTAAGACAATTACATTCAAGGCATTCCATGAATAATAACTGCTACATTGGCTTATACAGTAAAAGCTCTCAACTGAACCATCAAGCCATAAAATGGCTAGTGTCAGAACTGATTGCATGTGCAGTACCATGGCAGCTTCCTTGGCTGTAAAGGATAGGAGGGTTTAATTTTGCTTTAATGGACTACAGACCTAAGACTGGGTAGAGAGCAAGAATGAAAAGAAGAAATTTAAATAAAAACACATCCAGGAGACATTCAATTTATCACTGTTAGATATAAATCCTGTATGTTACTAATAGTATACATGAACGTACACTAAGGTGCACTGTCCATTTAACTATAAGAGTGCCCAACCTCAGCATTGACAAGTCCAGGCTCCAGTCAACATTCTGTCATCTACCATCTTCCTCGCCGCTTCTTCTCGGTCATCAAATGCTCTTCTTTGACCATTGGAGTACCAATGATGATATAACTCCTTACATGTGCACATATTCTCGACATGCCGAGACACTGTGCCACAAAGTGTATAAAATGTAAATTAGGAGCATGGGGCAAATAGTTTTTATATGTCTATTTAGCCAAAAACAACTTGTAGCAATTTTTAACTGTTGAATTTTTGTTCCACTTTGCAGCACAACCCCTATTTCAATACTCATACCATCCAACAATGCTTACTACACTTTAGTTCTGTGTGTTGCAATTCCAATAGCTTTTACAATGTTTTTTGCAGATTTTTTTTTTTTTTCCAAATGCTTTGCTTCAGAAACAATTTTAGGGCCTTATATAGGTCACAAAAATATCAGAATAAAATTTGCATTTTTGGAGAGTTTTGTTCCCAGATGAAAGAATACGCTTGGGCTACAAAAATGTTATGATGATAATAATATTAGTAATAAAATCCTAGCTGTTTTAACATGCTAATAATGGCTAAATCACATATATTGACCCATGTCACAGTACCTCCCTCATCCTATTTAGTTGTCTTTAACCTAAATTTGTTAAACCATTTCTACGCTCTGGGTCATGTGGATCTGCCTGAAGAGTGTGTACAGGCCGGGTCTGTGCCAGAACAGACCAAGGCCCAAATCCAAAAAGCTGGAGTAACCAGGGAAAATCCATTGTGCGGGATGCAAATACCACACAGCTATTAGTGGGAATGCAGTGTGTTGATTTTAGTGCATTTAATGTGTTTCTACCACACTGACCAAGTGTAAAATCAAAGTTAAGTTATGAGTAACATCTTCTACATATAAAACTCAAATGTGTCCACAAAAAAAAAAAAAAAAGAAGCATGGCAGGCACATCATATACATGATCGAGATGCTCAAAAGCAAGTGTTATTGTTTGTGCATTTTGCTTGCTTTTAAGTGTCTTAACAGCACAAATAATATCTAAAGTTCACTACAACCAATATAGCCAGGGAATTATTTCTGTCACTGCAGATGACAAGGTCTAGCTCCAAGTGCACTCATGAAATAGCAACAGCTTTGCTTTTGTGATGCTTTTAAAAGGGGACTATGTTTGATCGTGGATGACACTTCTTCACCTGACTAGCTTTGGAAACGTGGGGTGGTCTGGGTAAGGAGAAAATGTTATACAGGGCAGAATGTTGGAGCCCCCTTAACATCACCTGTAAAGCTGGCCATGCACCATACAATTTTCTTGTTCAATTTTCTTTAGATTTACCTTCAACTATGTAGTGCAATGACCTGCCTTATTGCATACAAATCGAAAGTGTAAAGGTTAGACCTCCTATTATATGGTTTTGGTAAATCTAAAGGAAAGTTGTACAAGAAAATTGTATAATGTATGGCCAGCCTAAGATAATAGGAGAATACAAATTCAGTTTGACTGGTCCTTCTCCCCATTCGCTAATGTTATATGCTCTGCAAGGTTGTGATCCATCAATTGTTTGGTAATTTAGCCAAAATAGTGCCCATGTTTTAAAATGGATGCTTAGTGATTTGTTCATCCTTAACCATATGTCTATATAGCAGTGCTAAAATATGATGTAACGAAGCTGTAAATGCTAACTGAATGACATTATGTTTGTTAAACCATGCGTGTCAAAACTATTTTCCATTGTTTTTAAATCAAATATCAGTTTGTTTGTTTTTTCCACTCTTTGTTGCATGTGCGATACGAGCATGGGCCCCACATCTCTTGCAGGATGCCCTGGGTCATGAGGCTGTGACCACCTGACAATTTTTTGGTGGCACTTGGGTGCCTATGCCACTTACACTGTAGCCGCTGGCTTCTGACGTCTGTCAGACCTCAGATACAGGCAGCAACAGATAAGATTTGAGAACAGCTCTCATTAGGCCCTCTGCAACTCTGGTCACTTGAGGGGAGAATTTTCTCTATCACTAGACCTCTATCTGAGGTCTAGTGAGTGGGTTTCAGGGAAGGACAGGAGCTGTACTTGAAGAAGATTTGTTTTGGATGGAAGGGATATCTGTACTGGGGGAATCTGTACTATGGGGGGGGAGGGGCTGGGGTGGGTAGGGATGTGGTTAATTTTGCTGAGGGAGAGATCTGTACTGGGGGAATTTAGGCTTGGGGAGTGGGGGAATTTTTGTTTGTACACTGTCTGCCGGCCTGTGCATTATTTTTTCCTGACTCCTACACTCTGTGTTACATATACTTGACACCTGCACTCTGCGTTATACATCCCTGGCCCCTGCAGCCACCCTGTGTGGTATGTACCTCTATCACCCACACGCTGTGTGTTTCACTCTCCTTACCCCTGAACTTCTTGCATCACATACTCCTGTCCCCTGCATTCTGTGTGTTACACATTTCTTGGTACACTGTGCTGTATTTGACAAACTCCGGATCCCTGCACTATTTTTGCTATATTGTACAACAATTGTTTGCTGCTAAGTAGTTGCTATGTTAATAACATTTTCGTTCATGGTAGGCTGTGTGCAGAAAAGCATATGTAATGCATCATATACTAGCCCATTATGTGGCACTCACCTGCAAACGAAGCCTACGCTGTCCCCACTGCAGGCCGCATCCATGTTCGCCCCTATTCCTTCCAGGGCCACGGACTCCGGCTCTGTGACTTGCCGGAGTCGTGTGACGTCACTCCTGTGCGCGGGAGCTGCCAATCACGGCACTCGCTAGTGAAGAAACGACTCGGTGGTCCGTTTTTCTTCACAGCGCATGTGCCGATGGTAAATATCTCCTAAATGGCGCACATATTTACTGTACCTATAGGTAAGCCTTATTATAGATTTACCTATAGGTACAAATTGAAAATGGAGATTTACAACCACTTTAAAGTTTGTATGTTTGTTTTTTCACAGAAATTAAAAGCATATTTTTACAAGGATTGTGGCATATACACTGTGAGTAGGCTTAAGTTTTAAGCCCCTCCTACTGTCAGCGCAATCTTGAAAAATCCGCAATTTTCCATGGCGCACTAAGTATGTCCCCCTATACTTCTTCTCTGGGTTACCATAGAGGGGAGGGGGCTCGGACAGGTAGATTGTATGAGTCCCCATGATTTCTAATGGTGGACCACATTAGAAATCATGTGGACCACCAAAAGAAGCCTCATAAAGTAAACAAAGAAGCCAAATCCTCCTCCATTTGTGTCGCACTTACTCCCTGCCAGGCGTCAACAGTTGGACCTGGAGTCAGTGGTCCTTGGGAAGAAATTACCCTGGGATCAGTGGTTGCCAGGAAAAGAAAAAAATGCTTTGTATAGTGGGAGGAACAAATGCCCAGTATTGGTGGCCAGGGAAAGAAAAAATGTCTGATATAGCGGGAGGAAACAATGCCTAGTACTGGTGGTCAGTGAGAGGAAGAAAATGCTTGTTGGTGGTGGTCAGGGAAAAGAATAAAAATGCCAGCATTATGTCCATGGGAAAAATATTATCTGAGGTCGGTGATTAGTGGGGGAAAAGGAGAAAATAAGATGCATTTGATAGGGGGCATTTGTGCTGGGTAGGGGACAGCATTGATGATCCAGGGGTTAGGGGCGCAAGCATGCTCAGCAGGGGGTGGGGCGGATAGTTATGCTGAGCAGGTGGGGAGGATGATGGAGTCATGGGGTGGGGGTGGGGTGGAAACAGTAATGCCCAAGCGGGGGTTGAAGGGGGAAAAAGTAGTGCCCATCCAAGGTTGTGGGGGAAACAGTAGTGCCCGTCTGAGGCAGGGACCAGTAGTGCCTAGTGCCCAGCCAAGCGTGGCAAAAGAGCAGTAGTTTCCAGCAGAGGGGAAAATAGTGCCTGTGGGGACAAACAATAGTACAATAGAGACAAGCGGAATAGAAGAACAATGGTCCCCTGGGGGGGGGGGACTATAGTGCACAGTAGAGGATGGGGTGAGCATTGATGGACAAATACAACACTTCTGTCTTTATTTTATCCCTCACTGCTATGCTTTCTTTCTCCCTCCTGTCTGCTGAACTATACACTCTTTATAGTGCCGCAGGAGATCACTACACTGCACAGCTCTGCATAGAGCTGGAGCAGGGTCCTGGAACATGCGCTCCAGCACTGGGCTTTACGACACCACCCCACGCCACTCTACCACCACATAATTCCTATGACTCGGTTGTAGATACTGCTTATTGATAAAGGAAAAGTTATGGTTCTGCATGGGAATTCTATCTTACATATCCACACTGTGATGTGACTCCAAAGGTTTAGGGAAAACTATTATTACTGTGCAAAAATAAAAGCACACTCTAATTTATAAAGCAAACATGATTAGAGTTCGGTTCTGTTGCTGATAGCAATGAATTACAGTTCTACTATTCCCAAACTGTTTCTACTATTCCCTAAATTGTTTGTTGTAGGTAACAACTCCAGTTTTTCTAATTCCCAGGTTTTCCAATACTACTTCAATAAGTGCATTCTCAGTATAGGTAATATGACTACATGGAACTCTTTTTGTCAGGGAATGGCACTGACTTTTCATTAAAAGCAGAACTCCAAACAAAAATACAAAGATTAAAATGAATAGCACATTATACGTCAAAGTAAAAAAAAAAAAAAAAAAAAACTGATTCTGCTGAAATATTCACCTTCAGTCCTGAGATTTCCTCCACAGTACTTTTTTCTGCCACCAGATGTCTTTAGCCTGATGACCAGCCTAATTTAACTCACTTCCTCTGATCCCAGATTCCTCCCAGACGCGCTCTACATCTCTGCCTGTTGTCTCAGCTCTTGATTGGATAGATTGATAGCAGCGCAGCCATTGTCTCCCGCTGCTGTCAATTAAATCCAATAAAGTGGTCTGGCATTCTGTGTCTATGGACGCAAAAGCCGGACTCGGGAGCATGCCCACACGGGGACCCCCAAGGAGAGCACTTCTCCTAGGTGGTTTCCCAATGCAGGAGGAGCTGATAGCGCCGCCGGGGGACCCCAGAAGAGGTGGATCATGGCCAATCTGTGCAAAAAAAAACTACACAGTGGAGGTAAGTATGACATGTTTGTTATTAAAAAAAAAAAACACAGAGGTTTACAACCCTTTTAAGCTTGTATGTGACACATGGAGACCTGTGTCACTGCGTGACTGTAATGGAGGGGTTACAAACTCTTAGTGAAGTTGAAGATCTGACATGTGATCATGAGAAATGTGGCACCAGGGTGTTTTTTCATGCAAAACATGCTGCACAGAAGCATCAAACTGTAGTCATCAAGAGCCCTGATACTGATGTGGCAATGATTGGCTTTAAGTCTTCAGCAGGATTTACCATGTAGGTTGTATTTTTTCACAGGGGTTGGCAACAAAACAAGGATCTTTCACTTAGCTAAGGTGTCATCAGCTTTTGCCACCAGTGTGTGTTGGCACTTATTGGGATCCATACCTTTTCAGGTTGTGACTCTACAAGCGCCTTTTATGGCAAAGGCAAAAGACATTTTCTGTTGGCTTGCGAGAACGAGGAATACCTGACTGCATTTACAAATCTGCGTAGCAGTTTTAACCTGGCCCAGTCTATCTTTGAACTACATTGCAAATACAGTGGGGACGGAAAGTATTCAGATCCCCTTAAATTTTTCACTCTGTTATTTTGCAGCCATTTGCTAAAATCATTTAAGTTCATTTTTTTCCTCATTAATGTACACACAGCACCCCACATCACATGGTCCTAAGTATTCAGACCCTTTGCTGTGACACTCGTATATTAAACTTAGGTGCTGTCCATTTCTTCTGATCATCCTTGAGATGGTTCTACACCTTTATTTGAGTCCAGCTGTGTTTGATTATACTGATTGGACTTGATTAGGAAAGCCACACACTGTCCGTATAAGACCTTACAGCTCACATTGCATGTCAGAGCAAATGAGAATCATGAGGACAAAGGAACTGCCTGAAGAGCTCAGAGACAGAATTGTGGCAAGGCACAGATCTGGCCAAGGTTACAAAAAATTTCTGCTGCACTTAAGGTTCCTAAGAGCACAGTGGCCTCCATAATCCTTAAATGGAAGATGTTTGGGACAACCAGAACCCTTCCTAGAGCTATCAGGGGAGAAGAGCCTTGGTGAAAGAGGTAAAGAAGAACCCAAAGATCACTGTGGCTGAGCTCCAGAGTTGCAGTCGGGAGATGGGAGAAGCCTCTCCTCAGTGCAAGACACATGAAAGCCTGCATAGAGTTTGCTAAAAAACACCTGTAGGACTCCAAGATGGTGAGAAATAAGATTCTCTGGTCTGATGAGACCAAGATAGAACTTTTTGGTCTTAATTCTAAGCAGTATGTGTGGAGAAAACTAGGCACTGCTCATCACCTGTCCAATACAGTCTCAACAGCGAAGCATGGTGGTGGCAGCATCATGCTGTGGGGGTGTTTTTCAACTACAGGGACAGGATGACTGGTTGCAATTGAGGGAAAGATGAATGCGGCCAAGTATAGGGATATCCTGGACGAAAACCTTCTCCAGAGTGCTCAGGACCTCAGACTGTTACCTTCTAACAAGACAATGACCCTAAGCACACAGCTAAAATAACGAAGGAGTGGCTTCACAACAACTCTGTGACTGTTCTTGAATGGCCCAGCCAGAGCCCTGACTTAAACCCAATTGAGCATCTCTGGAGAGACCTAAAAATGGCTGTCCACCAACGTTTACCATCCAACCTGACAGAACTGGGGAGGATCTGCAAGGAGGAATGGCATAGGATCCCCAAATCCAGGTGTGAAAAACTTGTTGCATCTTTCCCAAAAAGACTCATCGCTATATTAGATCAAAAGGGTGCTTCTACTAAATACTGAGCAAAGGGTCTGAATACTTAGGACCATGTGATATTTCAGTTTTTCTTTTTTTATAAATCTGCAAAAATGTCAACAATTCTGTGTTTTTCTGTCAATATGGGGTGCTGTGTGTACATTAATGAGGAAAAAAATGAACTTAAACGATTTTAGCAAATGGCTGCAATATAACAAAGAGTGAAAAATTTAAGGGGGTCTGAATACTTTCTGGCCCCACTGTATGTGTTCCACCTATATGGCCAGTCATCTGCAAAAAATGTGAATGATGCAAGATACAAAGCATTCTGCATGGCATTGTCAGCTTTGCCAGAAGTATCCATGCCTCTGACAAGTGATGCCCTTTACCAACACTGTAAAAAAGGCAAGCTACCAAGCAGCCATAATGAGATCTTCTCTGAAAGGTATAATGTGTGTCCCATCACTCATTGGCAATGGATGGCACGTAGAGGATGAGAAGTTAACAGTGACCTTAATGACTAGAAATCCTGCCCCTGAATGTGTGTTGCAGGTAGTCCACTGCAGTTGCGAAGCAAGGAAAATGTGAGACTGGAAGATGTTCCTGTATGTCTGCAAGACTGTCTTGTACCGAGTTATGTCGGTGCGAGAATTGTGCAAATGTTTCCCAAGAAAAAGATTAAAGAGCTACATTGGACGATAGCTCTGATGACAGAGATAGGGATGAGACTGATGGAAGACACTGCTTCATATTTTAAGCAGATTTTTGAGCTGTAATCAATCTATTGTAGAATTGTCAATTTTTTTGCTTTATTTGGCATTAAGGAGGGGTTGCATTTTGAGTCATTTCAACCAACTTGTGGCAAAGTGTGCTGCTTTTTTAACTTTCTTTGATTACACAGTGCCTACTGAAACTTTTGATGAATACAACATCTCAGTTTTGATACATTTACAATGTGTATGTTTAATTTTGCTTGGTGCCAATCTGTGAAGTTGAAGTGTATTTTCTTCAACTTTGCCATGTTTCATGGTCTACATTCACTCTTGAGTATTCTAATGCACCAATACCTGTCTCAAATGTTATGCGCATGTGTCAATGTCAAATTGAGAGATATTTTGTGTTGTTAAAATTAATAGAAATAAAGTTACAAGCAAAACCAGCACCATAAGATTTTCATTTTTTCATGACAAAAAACTGCAGGATGTTTTGTGGAGAACTTTTAACATAAAGTCCATATTGGTGTTGTCTATGCAAAAATGCATTTAAAAAGTAGTGCCCAAGTGTTGGAACAAAAATAATTTTCTAGACACTTTTTCCTAGTTCACCTTA
The DNA here is from genome assembly GCA_037952925.1 of Lithobates clamitans. Taxonomy (NCBI): domain Eukaryota; kingdom Metazoa; phylum Chordata; class Amphibia; order Anura; family Ranidae; genus Lithobates; species Lithobates clamitans. Next base: position 3,870,713 of record JBBGZY010001009.1, read on the forward strand.
TGGCCTAATAGGGTAACATAGTGGGGCGTTTAGAGCCAAAATGAAAAGCACCTCTAACAGCTGTGGTTTTAACACCATGTGTGTGGGAGCCCAAAAACACATTTATTGATCTATGAATGATTACAGAGCTGCATTAATGTATTATATCTTTTCATGTCACAATTACACTTTGCTACAATGTAAAGTAGTGAGTGTACAGCTTGTATAACAGTTTAAATTTGCTGTCCCCTCAAAACAACTCAACACACAGTAATTAATGTCTAAATCACTGGCAAAAAGTGAGTACACCTCTAAGTGAAAATGTCCAAATTAGGCCCAATTAGCCATTTTCCCTCCTTGATGTCATGTGACTCATTAGTGTTACAAGGTCTGAGATGTGAATGGGGAGCAGGTGTGTTAAATTTGGTGTTATCGCTCTCACTCTCTCATACTGGTCACTGGAAGTTCAGCATGGCACCTCCTGGCAAAGGACTCTCTGAGGATATGAAAAAAAGAATTGTTGCTCTACATAAAGATGGCCTAGGCTATAAGAAGATTGCCAAGACCCTGAAAGTGAGCTGCAGCACGATGACCAAGACCATACAGCGGTTTAACTGAACAGGTTCCACTCACCATGATCGACCAAAGAAGTTGAGTGCACGTGCTAAGCGTCATATCCAGAGGTTGTCTTTGGGAAATAAACATCTGAGTGCTGCCAGCATTGCTGCAGAGGTTGAAGGGGTGGGGGGGTCAGCCTGTCAGTGCTCAGACCATACGCTGCACACTGCATCAAATTGGTCTGCATGGCTATCATCCCAAAAGGAAGCCTCTTCTGAGGATGATGCACAAAAAAACCCGTAAACAAATTGCTGAAGACAAGCACACTAAGGACATGGATTACTGGAACCATGTCCTGTGGTCTGTTAAGAGCAAGATAAACCTATTTGGTTCAGATGGTGTCAAGCATGTGTGGCGGCAACCAGGTGAGGAGTACAAAGACAAGTGTGTCTTGCCTACAGTCAAGCAAGGTGGTGGGAGTGTCATGGTCTGGGGCTGCATGAGTGCTACCGACACTGGGGAGCTACAGTTCATTAAGGGAACCATGAATGCCAACATGTACTGTGACATACTAAAGCAGAGCATGATCCCTTGCCGTCAGAGACTGGGCCGCAGGGCAGTATTCCAACATGATAACGACCCCAAACACACCTCCAAGATGACCACTGCCTTGCTAAAGAAGCTGAGGGTAAAGGTGATGGACTGGCCAAGCATGTTTCCAGACTTGAACCCTATTGAGCATCTGTGGGGCATCCTCAAATGGTAGGTGGAGGAGCACAAGGTCTCTAACATCCACCAGCTTCGTAAAGTCGTCATGGAGGAGTGGAAGAGGACTCCAGTGGCAACCTGTGAAGCTCTGGTGAACTCAATGCCCAAGAGGGTAAAGGCAGTATCGGAAAATAATGCTGGCCACACAAAATATTGACACTTTTGGCCCTTTTTAGACATTTTCACTTAGGGGTGTACTCAACTTTTGTTGCCAGCGTTTTAGACATTAATAGCTTGTACACTCACTACTTTACATTGTAGCAAAGTGTCATTTCTTCAGTGTTGTCACATGAAAAGATATAATAAAATATGTACGAAAATGTGAGGAGTGTACTCACTTTTGTGATATACTGTATCTACCTAGAGCATAGAGTACAGTGTAAAACCCTCTACGGCAGTTATGTGAACATTGTGGAGGCTGAATTGTTGTTTAGGTTCTATAACTGTATTAGAGCTCTTTCATATAATTAATTTACATTATTTAGTTTTATATTGACTGTTTTTTCTAACTGCTTTTATCTTCTCTTTAATCTTTGTAGGCAACCAGATAAAGTTGTGATTGTATGGACACGAAGGAACAGAAGAGTTTGCTCCAAGGTATAATTGTTTGGCAATTGGCTAAAACTTCAGAATGTCATTCCCTCTGTTATATTTTAATCTGCTTCTGAATTTCCTCCAAAAATGATAGCAGTGATGACTTGTACTTGTAAAAGCTGATAAAGTGCCTTGCAAAAAGTATTCATACTCCTTGAAAGTTTCCGCATTTTGTCATGTTACAACTAAAAAAGTAAATTTATTTTATTGGGATTTTATGTGATAGACCAACACAAAGTGGCAGATAATTGTGAAGTGGAAGGAAAATGATAAATGGTTTTCAATTTTTTTTATAAATAAATATTTAAAAAAATGTGGCGTGCATTTGTATTCAGCTCCCTTTACTCTGATACCCCTAACTAAAATCTAGTGGAAGCAATTGCCTTCAGAAGTCACCCAATTAGTGTGTAATTTAATCTCAGTATAAATACAGCTGTATGTTGTGGGGATGCTTTTCTTCTGCAGGGACAGGGAAGCTGGTCAGAGTTGATGGGAAGATGGAGCCAAATACAGGGCAATCTTAGAAGAAAACCTGTTATGCCATGTACACACGGGTGGACTTTTCAGCATCAAACGTCCGACGGTCTTTCCGACGGACTTACGACGGAATTACTGCGGACTTTCGAACGACCGGACTTGCCCACACACTAACGGACTAAAGTCCGTTCGAAAGTCCGTTGTTTGAACGTGATGACGTAGAATCAGGAAGTTCATAGCCAGTAGCCCTTGCATCCTTTTTTGTTCGTCGGGGTAGCATACAGACAAACAGATTTTTCGACCGGACTCGAGTCCGTCGGAAAGATTTGAAACATGTTCCATATCTAAAGTCCGTCTGATTTTCGACAGAAAAGGTCCGCTGAAGGTCCAATGAAGCCCTCACACGGTCAGATTGTCCGACAGATTTGTTCCGTTGGACCAGTCCGGTCGAAAAGTCCGGTCCTGTGTACACGGCATAAGCCAGGGCTACAATGGAATGGTTTAGATTAAAGCATATTCATGTGTTAGAATCGCCCAGTCAAAGTTCACATAGTCAGGGATAAAGTTGTTGAGAAGTTTAAAGCAGGGTTAGGTTATAAAAAAATATCCCAAGCTTTGAATATTTCATGGAGGACTGTTTAATTCATCATCCAAAAATGGAAAAAGTATGGCACAACTGCAAACCTACCAAGACATGGCCGTCCACCTAAACTGACAGGGCAAGGAGAACATTAATCAGAGAAGCAGTCAAGAGGCCCATGGTCGCTCTGGAGGAGCTGCACAGCTCAGGTGGGAGAATCTGTCCACGGGACAACTATTAGTCGTGCACTCCACAAATCTGGCCTTTATGGAAGAGTGGCAAGAAGAAAGCCAAAGGAAGTCCCGTTTGCAGTTTGCAAGAAGCCATGTGGGGGACAAAGCAAACATGTGGACGAAGGTGCTCTGGTCAAATGAGACCAAAATTAAACTTTTTGGCCTAAAAGCAAAATGTTTGGCGGTATGTATGGCGGAAAACTAACACTGCACATCAACCTGAACACACCATCCCCACTGAGAAACATGGTGGTGGCAGCATCATGTTATTGGGATGCCACTCAGTGGTAGTCTGGTGGGTTAACACTCCACTACTAGTGATATTTTGACAAGTTAAAGTAGAAGTTCAGCCTAAAACTAACATACCTTTTCTTTAGCCGATCTGGTCCGGTCCCACACTGAGCTGTCAACGGTGGCTTCTCTGTGTAGGCGCGTGCAGGAGACAAAGCCAACAACAGGAGCACCGTAGTAAGTCTATGGTTGATGTCACTTCCCAGGCATTTTGTTGTCGGCTGTCTCTTCTTCACAGCACCCGCCACTTGAGACCGGACCAGATCGTCTGCAGAAAAGATATGTATAGTGATTTTTGCTTTACAGCGTTCGATAGATTAATCGTAGAATGTGGCTGCCAGTACAATTAGAGTTTGTTGGTTTTAGGCTGAACTTCTACTTTAAAATCGCTTTGTATATACTGTACATCCACAGCCTGGACTGAATGAATGAATGAATGAATGATTTGTAAAGCGCAGCAAATGCGAACTGAATCGCCTCAAGGCGATTCAGGACTCAAGCAATCAGCTGTACCACTGTCAGGGCTGGGCTCAGCCCTTCCTTCTCTGAGCTGGCCGCTCAGCTGTCGGCTAATTGCCAGCTCCCATCTCTCTCCATAGTTACCCAGTTGTTCTTGATTCTGCTCGGCAGTCCTGCCTACTTAAAGTTGTCCAGCTCACTTGATCTCTGCCTTTGCCTTTGTCAACATCACAGAGACTTTCTCCTGCGTTCCTGTTGAAGACTTGCTCGGCTGACGTTGCTTTTGGCTCCTGATCCTGCTTGCTGTACTACTACATTTATCTCTGGCTCTCTGACATTTGCTTGGCTGACTACCTGATCCGATTACTGAACTCTGGCTTGTTTTGACTATGCTTACTCTGTTCACCTTATTATTATTATTATTATTAATAAACAAGTGTGATTTAACTATACTTCTGTCTTGGTCTGATTCATGGTCCCTGATAGTAGGTGAAGGCCATGAATTCAGAAGATACAGTCAATCCACTTGTTGGTAATATTTTTTCGAGATTGGATGAGCAAGATCACCGCATGGATCAGTTTGCCATAGCGTTACAATCGATTCACACAGCTCACCCGGAGTCTCCCACTGTGGCTGCTCCGGTACAACCTGAGTTGCAGGCCGTCAATGCTGCTGCGCCAGTCTCTTTGCAGGCACCCACTATAAGAGGCATGTCTGATCCAGTTCAATGCAGAGGGTTTCTCAACCAGGTTGAGATTTACTTTGAGATGCTGCCCCAGGCATTTCCCACGGACAGAAGCAAAGTAGGTTTTGTGATATCTGCTTTCTGAGAGAGCCTTGGCCTGGGCAAACCTTCTATGGGAGACTCAAAAACCTGTTACCTTGAGTTACCCTTTGTGGCCTCCTTTAAAAGGGTATTTGACGTTCCTGCACGCTCCGCTTCTGCTGCCAAGTGCCTCATGTCCATCAAACAGAGTTCAAGAACTGTTGCTGACTACGCCATTGAATTCCGCACTCTGGCAGCAGAGGTTGCTTGGAACAATGAGGCCCTCGTGGCTGCTTTTTCTCATGGTCTCTCGGATTCCATCAAGGATGAGATAGCAACCCGAGATATACCCACTGAGCTGGATAGGATGATCACGTTTGCCATCCTCATTGACTCCAGACTCAGAGAAAGACTCTTTTAAAGGGGGGTTCCGGCCGCAATTTTTTTTTTTTTTTTAAAAGTCAGCAGCTACAAACACTGTAGCTGCTGACTTTTAATAAGGACACTTACCTGTCCAGCGAGCCTGCGATGTCGGCCCCCCGAGGCCGATCCATCCATCAGATTGGCCGCCGGTGCCTCCATCTTAACAAAGGGAAACAGGGAGTGGAGCCTTGCGGCTTCACTGCCCGTTTTCTACTGCGCATGCGCGAGTTGAGCGGCGCTTTGTGACTGGCCCCGTGGTTTTCCGGGACACACACAGTTCCCAAAAGGCAACGGGGCTGCTCGCTGAAGAGGTGGAAACACCGCGGAATAGAAAGAAGCAGATTAGGAAGACTGTCTAGCAACAAGGGTTTCAGGTAAGTTAAATTTTTTTTTTTTCAAATTTTTTTTTTTTCAAAATTTTTTATGCAATTTTTTATTTTAGTGTGGCCCTCCACTTTAAGGAGCACTTGCAGAAGCCTCCTGTATGTTTGCCTCCAAGCTTTGCAGTCCCACCCGTGCCTCCCTCACCTCCCATGCCTCCTGGTACCTCAGTCGGTCAGTGAAGATGAACCCATGCACTTGGGCTTCACGCGTCTCTCTGCGGATGAGAGAGCCTTTAGGAGCAGGGAGAGATTGTTCCTTTATTGTGGCCAGGCAGGTCACTTTTTGAAGTCTTGTCCTACTCGTCCAGGGAACCCCCGAACCTTGAGGTCCTGTCATGGACAGACCTTAGGTGGCATTGTTTCGTCCCCAGTTATCCAGAAGGATAAGCCCCTGGTTTCGGTCACCCTTTCTTGGGCTGAGTCGTCCATCGAGATACAGGCTCTAATCGACTCTGGGGCTGCAGGCCTGTTCATTGATGCTGCCTTTGTATTGCTGCACTCGATTCTGCTGCAGTTGCGTGACACTCCACTTGCCATTGAGGCTCTTGACAGGAGACCTCTACAGCCTGCCCATGTGACTCATGAGACTGTTCCGTTGTCCATGGCCGTAGGGGCTCTTCACCATGAGATAATCCAATTCCAAGTTATTTCCTCACCTAGGTTTCTGCTGGTTATTGGTTATCCTTGGCTACAGAGGCACAACACCTCTTTTGATTGGCTCCATGCTGAGGTTCTCTCCTGGTCACCACAATGCAGTGAGACATGCTTCCAGAAGGTAGCTAAGGTCATTTGCACCTCTTCACTCTCCTCCCTGCCGGAGGAGTACCGCGATGTAAGTGATGTCTTTGACAAAAGTCAAGCCGATAGTTTGGCTTCACACCGGCCTTATGATTGTGCAATTGACCTTCAACCTGGTGCCATACCCCATCGTGGCCGGGTTTACCCTTTGTCGGTCTTGGAGGATAAGGCCATGGAGGAGTATGTTGCAGACGCACTTTCTCGAGGTTTCATCCGCAAATCCTCATCTCCTGCTGGTGCTGGTTTTTTCTTTGTGAAGAAGGGGAGCAGTGAACTGAGACCTTGTATTAATTATAGAGGTCTCAATCATTTCACGATTAAGAATGCCTACTCAATTCCATTGATTACAGAGTTATTTGACCGCCTCAAGGGAGCAACGGTTTTCACGAAGCTTGATTTGAGAGGGGCATACAATCCCGTGCGGATTAAGGAGGGCGAAGAGTGGAAAACTGCGTTTAATACCAGAACAGGCCATTATGAGTACCTCGTAATGCCTTTTGGCCTTTGTAATGCCCCCGGCAGTTTTCCAGAAATTTATTAACAATGTCCTCGGAGGTTTGTTGCAGCTATGTGTGGTGGTTTATCTCGATGATATTCACATATTTTCCAAGTCCCAGGAGAGCAACCACACAGATGTCTGTCGTGTGCTTCAGAAACTAAGAGAAAACAATCTCTATTGTAAACTGGAGAAGTGCGAGTTCCATAGTGTACAGGTTAAATTTCTGGGCTATGTCATTTCCACTGCTGGTTTTTCGATGGACCCAGAGAAACTTTCGGCAGTCCTACAGTGGCCCCGACCCATGGGTTTACGTCCTCTGCAGCGTTTCCTGAGCTTTGCCAACTATTATCGGAAAATTGTTCGTAAGTTCTCATCTCTGGTCAAGCCCCTGACTGATATGACCAGAAAGGATGGTAACCCACAGAGTTGATCTCCGGAGTCCATTAAGGCTTTTGAGAGTCTCAAGGCTGCATTTGTTTCTGCTCTTGTGTTGGCACATCCTGATCCTATGTTGCCTTTTATCCTAGAAGTTGATGCTTCTGAGACTGGAGTTGGCGCCCTTCTGTCTCAACATCCTAACTCTATGCGCTATGCATCCATGTGGCTACTTTTCCAAGAAATTGTCACCTGCAGAGCGCAATTATGAGATTAGTGTCAGAGAGCTGTTGGCGATCATTTTAGCCCTGAAAGAATGGAGACATCTCCTTGAAGGTAGCACTGTGCCGGTTCAAATTCTTACTGACCATAAGAATCTCACATTCTTGTCTGAGGCTAAGCGCCTCTCTCCCAGAAGGGCTCAATGGGCTCTTTTCTTGTCGAGTTTTAATTACATTGTCTCATTCTTACCCGGTACTAAGAATGTAAGGGCTGATGCCTTGTCATGACAATTTTTCTCCACTTCCAAGTTGGAGTTGGAGTCGGTTCCGGTTCCTGTGATTCCTCCTGATCGTATTCTGGCTATGATTTGCACCAGTTTTACTTCTCATTTGGGTGACAAAATTCTTGCTGCTCAGGTCCATGCTCCTCCTGAGAAACCTTGTGACCGCTGCTTTGTCCCAGAGAGTCTCCGTACTGCCATGCTTCGGACTTACCATTCTCCCAAGGCAGCTGGCCACCCTGGGAAGAATCAACTCATTTGGGTAATTTCCCAACAGTTCTGGTGGCCTAGTCTACGGGCTGATGTAACTGCCTTCGTAGCTGCCTGTTTCATGTGTGCTCAGAGTAAGACTCCACTTCCAGTGGGCCTCCTACAACCCATACCCAATGGAGAGAGGCCCTGGACCCACCTGTCTATGTATTTCATTGTGGAGTTACCCAACTCCCAAGGCAACACTGTTATCCTTATGGTGGTTGACCGGTTCTCAAAGTTGTGCCATTGTATTCCTCTTATGAAGTTGCCCACTTCTAAGGAACTGGCTTCCATTTTTGCTCAGATCTTTCGCTTACATGGGCTACCCAAGGTGATTGTCTCGGACAGGGGTAGTCAGTTTGTCTCCCGGTTCTGGCAAGCCTTTTGTGCACAGTTGGATATTCAGCTTGCTTTCTCCTCTGCGTATCACCGGCAGTCTAATGGGGCCGCAGAAGGAGCCAATCAGTCCTTGGAGCAATCCTTATGTTGCTATATTTCTGACCATCATAACAACTGGTCAGACCTATTACCGTGGGCAGAATTTGCTCACAACAGTGCCTTGAATTCTGCTTCCCGATTGTCCCCATTTATGGCGAATTATGGTTTCCAACCTTCCATGTTTCCTGACTCGTTTGTTCCGCAGAGTATTCCTGCGTTAGAGAAGCATCTCCCTGGTCTTCGTTCCACTTGGGCACAAGTTCAGGAGGCTTTGCAACATGCTAACGATACAGGTACAGACTCCATGCTGACCGCAGATGCCTGCCTGCACCTTCCTACCAGGTTGGGTAGAGAAGGTGCAGGCAAGTAGGGGTTGAGTCTGGCTGTCGTCTCGCAACCTCCGACTTCGTGTTCCTTCTTTGAAGTTCGCACCTTGGTGTATTGGGCTTTTCCATATCCTTCGCAGGATTAACCCAGTGGCATATGCCTGGGACCTTCCTCCTAGTATGCGCATCTCAAATGTGCTTCATGTCTCCTTATTAAAACCTTTGGTCTGCAATTGCTTTACCACCTCGGTGCCACATCCTCACCCTATACAGGTTGAGAACCATGAGGAGTATGAAGTACAATCCATTGTTGACTCCCGTAGGTTCCGTGGGCGCATACAGTACCTGGTACATTGGAAGGGGTACGGTCTGGAGGAACGCTCTTGGGTCTCATCCTCAGACGTGCATGCCCCTGTCCTCTGTGATTTCCATAGACGTTTTCCCCTCAAGCCCGGTGGTCCTCCGAGGGGGTACTGTCAGGGATGGGCTCAGCCCTTCATGAAATATAACGTTAACAATTCTCCTAGTAGCATCTGAGGTTTGTCTCCCCTTCAGAAAGCCCATCTTATCGTGTTGGATAATAGTAGGAATGATATTCATTAATCTTTTGGCCAGGAGTTTTGCATAGACTTTGATGTCTGAGTTTAGGAGGGAAATTGGTCTAAAATTGGCTGGCGTATTGGGGTCTTTACCCGGTTTGGGCAGAGTTACTATATGAGCTCTCAGCATCTCTTGTGGAAAAGTCGAGGATTCCGCTGCTCGTGCAAACACAAGCCTAGGTTTGCTGAGAATATAGTTTTGAAGGATTTTAACATTCATTGGAGAACCCATCAGGTCCTGGCGATTTACCAATGGGTAGTGTGTTGATGATTTTTGAAATTTCTGTGGTTGTGAATGGAGCGTTTAGGTTTTCTAAGTCAGTGGTAGAGAGAGAGGAAAGTTTTAGTCCTTGTAAGAATTTTTGTATTTTCTCCGTGGTTGGTTGTGGCGAGGAACTATCTTCGTGTATGTTATATAATGCACAGTAAAATTCGGCAAAGTGCTTCACTATGTCTTGTGGGTTAGTTATTTTGAAGTTTTGAGTGGGGTGTATTAAGTGTGCTATTTTGGTTTTTGTACGCTGCCTTTAACCTTCTGGCCAGATACTTGCTAGCTCTGTTTGCGTTAGCATAGTGATTTAGTTTCAATCGTCTCAGATGCATCTCATATTTTTGAGAGAGATGTTCTCTAAGATTTTCCCTGAGTTTGGAGAGGGTGTTAGTTAACGTGACTGTGAGGGAACATTTATTTTGGGATTCAGTAGTACGCAATTCGGAAAGTAATGTGTTGAGTGTGGACGTGTAGCGTTTCTTTTCCCTGGCCCTCAGTCGTATGAATATGCCCCTCATGACAGCTTTGTGTGCATTCCATAAAATGTGAGGGTCAGTTACTGACGTCTCATTGGTGATGAAGAAGTTTTGGAGATGCTTAGAGACAATCGAGTGGGTTTTTTGGTTCTTGTAGGAGTCTAGTATTACAGCGCCAGATAGGGGAGGAAGGGGATACACCCTTCTCTTCAGACCACGTGATATCATGGATTTGAGCACTTATTACTTGTTGTAAGAGCCATTTGTCTGTCAAAAACATGTCAATATGTGAGTATGAGCAGTGCCTATTTGAAAAAGAAATATAGTCTTTTACGATGGCATGGAGGCATCTCTACGCATCAAATAGATCTTCTCTCTGTAGTGTTTCATGGAGACCGCTTTTTTAGGTACTTTACCTATAAAACGTATTTGGTGAGAGTTCGGGGCGTACAGTGACACTAGTGTATAAGGTTTGGAATTCAAGTTATAATCCAGTTATAATAATGTATCTACCTCTGTCGTCCAATAGAGCTTCCTTGAGTTGAAAGAAGATGGTATTTTTTATGGCAAGGAGCACTCCCCCTTTTTTATGGTTGGGCATGCAAGCAAGGAATACGTTCGGGAAGTCTTTGTGTGAACAAGGTGGGGTTTTGGAAAGTTGGAAATGGGTTTCTTGTACACAGAGTATGTCCACACCCTGGTTGCAGGCCTCTTGCCACATGGAAAAATGTTTAGCGGGATGGTTAAGACCCCTAGCATTAAGTGAAAGACAGTTGATGGTCATAGCAGGTTTGAAGTGGTATGTCATAGTGTTTTGTGGTATAGGTACTCACTGCGGTCACACAGATTCCTGTGGGGTGCCATGTTAGATGTGGATAGGAAGCGTTGATCTCTATATCCTCATTAGATGAGCAGTGGTCATTTTGGATATAGCTGTGTGTATCAAACAAATAACAAAAAGAACAAAAAACATGGATCATCATACAACTGATCCTTGGACAGATGTAACTGCGGCTGAACTAGGGGGAAAAAGGAGATAATAGATATTAGCTCCTAAACCGGAGATTCTGGTTTATTGAAGACTTTCACTTATGAGCTTCACCGTTGTTTTTTTGTTATACCCCATTGACGTAAGGCAATCTTTGAAGAAGGGATCGCTGCCTTACGTCAATGGGTTATAACAAGAAAACCAATGGTGAAGCTTACAAGTGAAAGTCTTCAATAAACCAGAATCTCCGGTTTAGGAGCTAATATCTATTATCTCCTATTTTTGTGAACCCTTGTGTGTAATGGACAAAGTTGTGGGATATTTCCTCTTGTGGAGGACTTTATGATTCCTTAAGGCTTTTGTAATTGTTGCCAGGTTGCGGCTGCGTTGCAGCGTGTGCCTGAAGAGGTCAGAGAGCAGCCTTATAGTAGTATATTGTGGTGGGATGTTGTCGGGTTTTCTTGATGCCTGTAGGATCTGATCTTTAATGTGGTAATAATGTACCCATAATAAGACATCCCTGGAGGTCTCCTCAGGGAGAAAGGAGGGTTTGGGGATCCTGTGGATCCTATCCACTATAAGGTCTTGCGCTGTCAGAGACGGGACTAGCGTGGAGAACAGGGTTTGGGCATATTGGAGAAGCAGATTTGGTGTGACAGACTCTGGGATGCCCCTGATTTTAATGTTGTTCCTTCTGGACCTGTCCTCTAAGTCTGCGATCTTGTCTTTCATCCATGATATGTCTTCCCCCTGGCCAGTGTGTGCTTCCACCATTACATTGTATGAGGATGTATATTCTTCCATCTATTTCTCCACGTGGTCTACTCTGAGGCCTAGAGCTTGTACCTCCCTTGTACACTTATTAATGCCTGTAATCATATTAGCCTGATGGGATGAGCGCAACAACACAGCATCTCTTTTAACATTGTATCTGATATGGGTCTATCAGAAGTGGGGAAGTCAGCTATAGGGTCCCCCTCCAGAGCCTCTTCCTCCTGAGCCCTTTGATTTGTGTTATTAGTGAGCGGCCCACTTACCTCCATCCCTGGATCAAGCTGCGGCCTAGCTAGAGAGTCCCTCCTGGGCCTCGACTTTACTGGGCTCCTTGTGTAGGGGCTGGATGTCCCAGAGGACGATTCGCTGGGCATCTTGTAGAGATGTGAGGCGGTGGATGATGATCCGGGACCTCCGTTGTGCGCCGCAGCCTTGTCTGTGTGCCGCTCTTCCTGGGCGCCGCCGTCATTTTGGCGTGACCTGCGCGCGCGGGCATAGTAAAGAAATCCATCAGTTTTAAGTGGATTCTTTCTCCGCCTCGTCATCTCCGCGGTGTGCAGCGATCCGATGGGTCTGTTTTGGGCTCTGTATGGTGCCGGTGTGCTCGGATGCCGATGGATTCTCAACAGCTGGCTGTGGAGCTCCTGAACTACGCATCCATCTTAGAGCACGGTAGCCACGCCCCCTCAAAGCTGGTCAAAGTTGATGGGAAGATGGATGGAGCCAAATACAGGACAATCTTAGAAGAAAACCTGTTAGAGTCTGCAAAAGACTAGAGACTGGGGCGAAGGTTCACCTTCCAGCAGGACAACAACAAATGGTGATAAATGGGGAGTACTCAGAATGGTCAGGGGTGGGTAGTGGGGTTCCCCAAGGTTCTGTGCTGGGACCAATCCTATTTAATTTGTTCATAAACGACCTGGAAGATGGGATAAACAGTTCAATCTCTGTATTTGCAGACGATACTAAGCTAAGCAGGGCAATAACTTCTCCGCAGGATGTGGAAATCTTGCAAAAAGACCTGAACAAATTAATGGGGTGGGCGACTACATGGCAAATGAGGTTCAATGTAGAAAAATGTAAAATAATGCATTTGGGTGGCAAAAATATGAATGCAATCTATACACTGGGGGGAGAACCTCTGGGGGAATCTAGGATGGAAAAGGACCTGGGGGTCCTAGTGGATGATAGGCTCAGCAATGGCATGCAATGCCAAGCTGCTGCTAATAAAGCAAACAGAATATTGGCATGCATTAAAAGGGGGGTCAACTGCAGAGATAAAACGATAATTCTCCCGCTCTACAAGACTCTGGTCCGCCCGCACCTGGAGTATGCTGTCCAGTTCTGGGCACCAGTCCTCAGGAGGGACGTACTGGAAATGGAGCGAGTACAAAGAAGGGCAACAAAGCTAATAAAGGGTCTGGAGGATCCTAGTTATGAGGAAAGGTTGCGAGCACTGAACTTATTCTCTCTGGAGAAGAGACGCTTGAGAGGGGATATGATTTCAATTTACAAATACTGTACTGGTCACCCCACAATAGGGATAAAACTTTTTCGCAGAAGAGAGTTCAATAAGACTCGTGGCCACTCATTACAATTAGAAGAAAAGAGGTTTAACCTTAAACTACGTAGAGGGTTCTTTACTGTAAGAGCGGCAAGGATGTGGAATTCCCTTCCACAGGTGGTGGTCTCAGCGGGAGCATTGTTAGGTGGTTCTACAAAGTATTGACTCAGGGGGGCCGAATGCAAATGCACGCCACACTTTTCAGATCTTTATTTGTATATATTTTTGAAAACCATTTATAATTTTCCTTCTACTTTATTATTATGTGCCACTTTGTGTTGATCTATCACATAAAATCCCAATAAAATACATTTACGTTTTTAGTTGTAACATGACAAAATGTGGAAAATTTCAAGGGGTATGAATGCTTTTTCAAGGCACTGTATATGCACCGATGAAGCGTGTCCAGTGGCAGTTGGACAATGAGTAGAAACTACCATTTAAAAAAAAAAAAAGGAAGAGAGAGAAAAATAACAGTAGGATCTCGACATTCAGAAAAGTCAGAAAAGTCATGAAAATGGTTCAACTGCTAGACATGAAGAAACAGCAGCCTAAGATAAAATGAAATAAGACATCACAACTAACATTGAACAAGTAAATGGGATTAAACAACTAAAATACATATAAAATACATATATGTTGACAGCCAGCTGTAGGATCCAGCAGGCAACCTAATCGTTTGTGCCCATCATTGATCTGTAGAGTGAACAACAGAACAAAGTAATGTCAAGGTTATGGACAAAGTGTAATGTGTGTGTCAGAAGAAGAGGGGCAAAGGACTCCAAACCTTGCTCAAGTGTTACCGTGGTAGGCAAACTGGCCGTGGACCGAAGAAAAGGAAGTCCAGTGTAAAACAAGTACAAGAGACACTTAGGTGTCAAGAAAATACATGAAGTGTAGCAAGGTGCAAGGTCAGATATCTTCATCCATTCGAGTCAGCTTCGCATGTGTAGCTGGTGTATGGGAACTAGGCCCTCCATGGCGAGTGTTCCTGCTCTTTTTGTGAGGACGCTTATCAGAAGAGGCAAGCAGAGTATGTGGTGGGCTTAGAGTCAGAGGTGGTAATCTAAACTCCTGGTACCATTCCAGAACATCCACCATAGGAATCTGTAGGCCCTCACAAAAGTCTGGTAGATAATTTGGTGTCTATAGAAGATGTTGTCTGCCATTATGTGTAACACTTAGCGCAAAGGGGAAACGCCCTTGGTATCCTAAGCCCTTCTCATGAAGGGTATTCAAAAGAGGGTGGAAAGCATTCCTGTTATTCAGAGTTATCGAGGAAAGGTCTTGAATCAGCAGTATGTTATCACCATTAAAAATTATCGCATCTTTTTACCTGGCTTTGGAGTGGACTTCCTTGTTCAAAGGAAAGTTTTGGAAACAACATAGCATGTCACAGGGGAGTGCTGTATCTAGGCCTCTGGCTTTGAGGGCCTCGTGAGCTCAGACAAATTTAATAGTGGCGTTGACAGGGCACTCCAGGATGTTGTTAAATATCTTCTGCAGGGCCTGGAGAATCTGCTTTGCTGTAACAGATTCAGTGATCCCCCTCACCCACAAATTGTTTCATCTGCCTCTTTCATCTAAGTCAGTAATGGCAGCTGAGAAAGTGGATTTGATATCTGCTGCAATTGATGTCATAGCTGCATAGCTAAGAAGAATATCAGCAGCAGATTCTTCCCTTACCGGATCCTCTGAAGCAAAGAGCGAGTCCCTCGCTGTACTCTTCGTCTCTGCAAGCCGGCGCCATATTGTCTCCAGTCATGCTGCTGCGATACTATACCAGAGATTGGAAGATTTCAGAGATGTTCAGCGCTGCCAATGAGGTAGGGGGATGTGCTGTCGGGTGAGAGGAGTATGCCAATTCACCTTGTCCATTTTGTGTTGTTTGGGAAGCAGGAAAGATAGGCTGAGTGCTGTGGAAGCTGAGAAGTTCATTTAATGTGCTTCCATTCCCGCCATGAGCCAGGCCATGCCCCTCGCTGTTAGGAATTGTATGTGTATATACAAAAACATCAATGCATACTCTTTTATAATCAAAGGTGATTGTAAAAACTGGGAAAAAGTAAAATACATAGCCTGTGCTGAGGTTATTATAGTGCACCTGTTCATAAGTGAATACTGTGCCCATGGTAAGTGCATGTACTTATGCTGTTGCTTGCTCTGGCATGGTGTATTGGGACTTTTTTGATATGTTGCCTTACTTGGTGCATGCACGTTTAATAAAGCTTTAATTTTTTTAATAAACCTTTTTTAAAGCTTTTCACATTAATATTTATGTTTCTTCTATGCTCCTGCAATTTGAGTGCTCATGCAAACTGACAGTGCAAGTGTTTAATAGTGATGTATCCTTATTGTTGGATACTGGTTGGCCATATAGCAGAGTTTCTCAACTAGGGTCGTATAAACAAAAAGGATTGGGTAGTGGTGCAAACAGATAGTTAAGCAAATAATTACATGAGTCCATTAATCCTTTGAGTAGAGAGCTCGATATACTGGGAGGACAGTCTGTGTCAGGGCCAGCCTTGTGGGGGAAGTTAAAGCAAGCTCCAAACATGCAAAAAAAGAGAGAAAAAGGCGCCTCTGAGTTAAGACTGTAAATTTATTGGTACATAGGTGCATTATAAACTCCATGGAGTTTAGGGAGAATAGGCACATGTTGAGTCAGTAGGATGCTTTTATCTATCCCAGCTGTAAAAAACATTCCCACTACCCTCTCAACCTTTGGTGATGGCTATCCTGACCCACGGGATGCTCGGTGATCGTGTGGAATCGAGAATGAGGCTTGGAGAGTAGCTGGAGCTCGATGGTGAGGGCTGGAAAGCAGCAATGGGTGTGATGGCAGCATTGGCTCGCGACAACGTTTCAGAGCATGCGCACTGGACAGTTGTACACAGAGCGCACTCCTTTCTCAAGCTGATGTTGCATAAGCTAAAGACAGCATTTTAACCACTTGCTGACCAGCCGTTGTCATTATACTCTGCAGGTCGGCACGATCCTGCAAACCGTCGTAGTTGTACGTCAGCTCCTTTAAGCGGAATAGCAGGCGCGCCTGCTGCACTGCGAGGGTGCCGATGCTCATGACCGGCGATCGCGGGCACGAGAAGCAGAACAGGGATGTGTGTGTGTGTGTAAACACACAAATCCCTGTTCTGTGAGGAGAGGCAGACCCTGAGTTTTAAAAAAAAACTGGGGATATTTATTACAGCAAAAAGTACAAAATATTGTGTTTTTTTTTTCTTCAAAATTGTCGCTCTCTCTTTGTTTATAGCGCAAAAAATAAAAACCACAGAGATGATCAAATACCACCAAAAGAAAGCTCTATTTGTGGGGAAAAAAGGACGTCAATTTTGTTTGGGTATAGCGTCGCACAACAACGCAATTGTCAGTTAAAGCGACGCAGTGCTGCATTGCAAAAAATGGCCTGGTCATTGAGCAGCCAAATCTTCCGGGGCTGAAGTGGTTAAGTGCCTCAGTATACTGCCATCTTGTGGAGAGAATAGTAATCTCTCTCTCTAACATGTAAAATGTATACATTAATAGTGATATAAATGATAAAAACATGTCACATATATATGAAACGTCAATTCACATAAAAATCATATATAGGATTATGTAGTATAGCTATTAGATACAGTACTGGGCCACTATTGCATAATAATTGTTTGTTCTATATACATTTCTAATTTATTTATAATTATTTTGCAATAGTGGCCCAGTGTAATAATATATATATATATATATATATATATATATATATATATATATATATGTGACATGTTTTTATCATTTATATCACTATTAATGTATAAAGTTTACATGTTAGAGAGATTAGTATTCTCTCCACAAGATGACAGTATACTGAGGCACTTAAAAGGCTGTCTTTAGCCTATGCAACATCAGCTTGAGAAAGGAGAGCGCTCTGTGTACAACTCTCCAGTGTGCTTGCTCCGAAACGTCGTTGCAAGCAAACCAGTGATGCCATCTCGCCCATTGCTGCATTCCAGCCCTCACCAACAAGTCCCAGCTAGTCTCCAAGCCTCGTTCTCAGTTCACACGATTCCAGAGCATCCTGCAGGTTGGGATAGCCATCACCAAAGGTTGAGAGAGCCACGGGAATGTCTTTTACAGCTAGGATAGATGTCCGCATCCTACTTACTCAACGTGTGCCTATTCTCCCTAACCTCCATGTGAGTTTAAATGGACCTATGTACCAATAAATTTACAGTCTTAACTCAGACACTTTTTTTCTTAGCTAGGGTTCCTCCAGAGGTTGCAAGGGTTCCTTGAGCATTGAGCAATTTCTGCCTCTCAGATAAGTTCCTACTGATACCATTGATCATTTTAGCTATCTGTAAGGGGGTGATTCTTCCCAATGACCACAAGTATAAGGAGCATTCTTCCCAGTGACTATGAAATTAATGTATCTTGAACTGTATTTCTAGTAATTTGTAGCAGGGGTTCCCTGAGACTGGAAAGTTATTTCCAGGGTTCCTCTGTTTTGAAAGGTTGAGAAAGGCTGCCCTGTAGATTACCTGTAGATTGGGTAATTGGCCTCAGCTGACCTAGCTAGTCATGGAGATGTTTTCCCAGCAAGTTAGTGTTGCATGTTTAGGGATAATAGACTATATGTCACGTTTGTGGACATTTATTAAAATGAATAAATACTGTTTAATTGAAAATATCAAAAATACTGTTGAAGAAATAGACCCC
Source organism: Lithobates clamitans (assembly GCA_037952925.1). NCBI lineage: Eukaryota > Metazoa > Chordata > Amphibia > Anura > Ranidae > Lithobates > Lithobates clamitans. The sequence goes on from JBBGZY010001009.1 coordinate 3,888,800, forward strand.
CTCCATCAGAGGTGTCTACCCACCTGCATGGCACAGGTGCTAGTTATAAATAATGGTAAATTCTTAGAGACGTTAATGTTAAATGCTGTTGCGATGCACAGTTCAGGTGCATTACCAGTGAGTGTATGAATTGGGGTATAATGCTAAATCAATGGCACTGCAACATCCCACTGTTGTACCAGTGCCTTAGATGCTCAGTAAAAAGCATGTTTTAATACAGTATTGCGCAAAAGTTAAAGACAAGTGTAAGAAAAATGTTGTTAATTATGAAAGCTTTTAGAAATAGAATTTTTTTTTATCAATTAACAAAATGAGTAAAAAAAAAAAGTAAATGAACAGAATAGAAATCCAAATCAAATCAACATTTTGGTGTGACCGCCCTTTGCTTTAAAAAAAAACATTGATTTTTCTAGGCACACAGTTTTTGAAGGAACTCAGCAGGTAGGTTGTTCTAAACATCTTGGAGAACTAACCACAGATCTTCTGTGGCTGTAAGCTGCCTCAAATCCTTCTGTCTCTTCCTGTGACAAAGATCCCAAACATACAGCCAATGTCATTATGAACTATCTTCATCGTAAAGAAGAACTAGAAGTCCTGGAAGTGATGGCTTGGCTCCCAAAGAGCCCTAAACTCAACATCATCACGTCTGACTGGGATTACATGAAGAGACAGAAGGATTTGAGGTGACCTATGTCCACAGAAGATCTGTGGTTAGTTCTCCAAGATGTTTGCAACAACCTACCTGCCACATTCCTTCAAAAACTGTGTGCAAGTGTACCTAGAAGAATTGGTGCTGTTTAAAGCAAAGGGTGGTCATACCAAATATTGATTTGATTTCTCTTCTGTTAATTCACTTTTTTTTTTTTTTACTCATTTTGCTAAAAATAAAATATTACCACTTTGATTTTGAAAGCTTTCTTATTTAACAGCATTTTTTCACACCTGCCTTAAACTTTTGCACAATACTGTACATGTTACTGTGATGCAAAAATTTTAATGGGCTGAAAGAGAGGCTACTACACAGACAGATAATGTTTATGTTTATAGTTTATTGTTGTAGGATTGTTTTTTTTTTTTCTTATATATTTTTCTAATTTTTTCCGCAGGCTCATGGCTGGCAACCTGGAATAAAAGACCCCTTCCGTGGATCTGTTGTTTGGGCTGTGCCTGAAAATGTGGATATCACAGCAACTCTTTACAGAGTGAGTAAGAGCAAAATACATTGAGAGCAGTGTTTCTGGTTTAATTTGCGATTAGTTCATGTGGAATTAATACCAGTTATAGAATCCCATGTTAAAGTGGAACTAAACTATCCTTTAGAGCGAAGGAAGCTACCATCTTAGCCTCTGTTTGATCTTCAGTTGACATGGTGCTGCACATGTGATCAGTTATGACACCAGCCATTTGATGATTTGACAGTTAAGTTGAGAGCACAAGCAACTGTTAGTCTTCATTCATGGCATGCCTTGAATTAAATTGATGGGTTTAGTTCTACTTTAAGTGCACACATGCTAAGTAATGTGTACTTGTTACACATTACTTAGCATGTGTCTGTATCTGTTCCCTGAGGGTGAGAACCAAGCAATCAAACACCGCTGATCTCTCTGTTCTTATGTTCTTAGTGCCCCATGAGCAGAGAGCTGGTGGCTGTCAGTCACTGCTCTCTACTCTGCCCCCCCCATGCTTACTAGATTGCTGGGCTGTGAGCCTAGACCAACACTGTATGCCGAAAACGGGTCACAGTAGTGCAGAACGAACTGAAGTCCTGTGATCCACAGGAGAAGTACAGCCAAATGAGCTTTAATATTGTCTCACATAATATATTCAAGCATTTCTATATTTACATTTATGAATTTTCTTTGGTTGTTTGACTATACTCCACCTGGCAGATGAGACCTTTTCTCAGCCATGATCCACTGTGTGGATGAAAACTTCATGAACCAAAGTACACTTCTGCAGGACAGCATAAGAGGAATGTTGTATCTCCAATTTTACAAGTAGAATGTTATAAGTCATATGAAAAGTACAAATAGTGCCATATCTGACGTAACAAATACAAATACTTACATTTATCTATCAATAAGAATATGCAAAACAGACACCATTTGTTAAAAACACACAATGTCCAACACAAAATACAAACCCATATAGAGAAACCTCTAGAAATTTGCAACAAAGTTGCTACAAGACAGATCTTGCTGCTGTTAATAAGTAAAATGATTTACATGAGTTTTAAAAGCTGATTAAGGTAGTGACAAATTCTGTCCTTTTTTTTTTTTTACGTGTTGCCAAGCTATGTTAGTGCCTATAGACATTATTATAAACATTCTTGTGTATTCAATGTTTCAGTCATTTACAGATACAGTAAAACCTTGGTTTGAGAATAACTTGGTTTGAGAGCGTTTTGCAAGACAAGCAAAATTTTTTAAATAAATTATGCCTTGATAAACGAGAAATGTTTTCATATACAAGAAACGTCATGTCACAACTGAGTATAAAAGAGAGAGGTGCCTATAAGCGTAGCAATATGGTTACATTTAATGTATTCAGTATATAATTATAAAACAATACTAAAAACTTGCGTGAAAAATGTTGGAGCACTTGCAGAGTGCTAGAGCGGGTGGGAGTCCTGGGACAGACAGCGTGTGGACAGCTCCACAGTTTGACAGCCCTGGACCACTCCCACCCAGAGACACACAGCCGATGTCTCCATGAAGCTTACCGAGGCTCCAGCTGTGGCTAAAACGCGCTGCTCGTGAATCCCTCAATATCAATGGAAGGTTTGGGACTTTATATGAGGCACGGGGTAGTACCTCCATCCCGGGTTCAGAGAAACAAGAGGGGGGGTGGGACTTTAAATGAGATTCATTTAAAGTCCCACCCCCCCTCTTGTTTCTCTGAATCCCTCAATAGAGCCTTCCCGACGGTCCTCCTGTGCTCCCGTGACATTGCACGTGGAAGCTCCCACCCACTCTAGCACTCTGAAAGTGCTCCAACATTTTTCATGCAAGTTTTTAGTGTTTTATACTTCTATACTATATAGCGCTATATGGGTACCTTAAATAAAAATAGGGATAATTGTAGACACGCACCCACACTCACTCAGGTTGAACTGGATGGACTGGTGTCTTTATTCAACCTTACTAACTATGTAACTATGTATACTGATTAAATCCCTAAGCTGTTTAAAGGATTGGCTTGGTGCTTCTCTCTCCTCCTTTTGCTTTCCTTTTGTTCACAGTGATCGTGTTCCCCAGCCCACGCCTGAAGCAGCCTCGCTCCCTTTACAGTCTTCATTTAGAGACTTTTTTAGAGAATAATTTTTAGTGGTTCATCCCCCAGAACTTTCAATCCATTCACATGGTTGCACCTTTATGTATCAGCATGCAGATGCATGCCTTCTCATTTAAATTTTAAACTTTTATCTTTTTCATCAGATGGTTTAGCACTGAACATTATACCAATATTGTATATGTGTTTTCTCCTAATGTCATTATATCATATGGGTTGTTTAGCTGCTCGCCTTCAGTGATCTAGATAAATCTCTTTTACTGTTTGCAACCTTTTCCTTATTCTAAATGTTTTAATGTGTTTAAAGTGTTTATGACGGATATATATACACATACTTATAGAAATACTTGAGTCACATACTGCGATAAAAGTAGCATCTTCATGTCATTGATAGGGTGATTTAGCTACAGTGGTTTCCCATCACTATACTACTACAATTATTACTATTTACTAAGTACTGTGACAACAGTCAATACTATAAATACTTATTCTCAGAACATTATGGAAACCAACTCCCTGCATCATCTTGCAAGGGAGTCTAAATTGGCTGATATATATATAATTAAGGAACAAAGAATTAGGATACTCAACAAAAATCAAGAAGAAATTGAAGATCTCTGGACAGAACTACTTAAACTAAAAGAGCATAAAAGATATAACGAACTAGAAAACAAAATGCATAAACATGTGCAAGATAATGAGGAGAACATAATACAGAAAAAAACATTGAAGTTTGAAAGAGATATCCTTGACATCCAAACTGGGAACATCTTACTAGACATGTGCAATTCGTTTCGTAACTAATCAAAATTTGGCCGAATTATGCATCCGAATGTCCGATTAAAAAAATAACAAATTTCAACTAATACAAAAGAAATTATAGCGAATATAACGAATGAATTCAACATGATTCGGTAATTCGTTAAAGATCTAATGAAACAAAATGTCAACTCAAAGTAAATCTTACAGTCCAATCAGATGATTATTTTGTGCTGGAGGTTGGATTACTGGCATTCCTGAGAACTGAGTGAGAAGGGTGTTGTATTGTATTTGAGCAGAGAAGAGATATTGTCATTGTGTGTGTTAATAGATTCAATAAACAAACGACTTTCCAAACTACCAATCATTATCACGAATATATATACATACATAAAAATCGAATTTTAACATGTATTTAACACGTATTTAACAATACGAAAGAAATTATAGCAGATATAATGAATGAATTCGACATGATTCGAGATTTAGTATAACAAATGTCAACACCCTACGAATAATAATAAATTATCCGAAAACAAATCAACATAACATAACGAATATAACAGAACGAAATTATGTATTTTACGCATAACAACGAACCGAAACTAAACGAAATTTCCCGTTGTGCACAAGTCTACATCTTACAATTTTTTTAATTAATTAATTTCTAGCCTCCTATAATGTCATATTATCTATCTATAATGTTATGAATATGTTGTTTAAATGTTAAATTATGTTTTCAATGTATACTTGTGTTGCAGAATGTTTGCTTATTATGGATGATGCCCATTCTGTGCTTCCTTTTCATTTGTTATGGTCTGTTTGCGAGTTCCGGGGTTATGTCATCCATTGGTGATTGCTTGGCTGTGGAGTGCAGATATTGATGCGCTCCACTGACCTTATATCCACTAGGCACGTCATCCCGGTGGTTCCTACTTTAGGGATGGGCGTCAGACGTGACCATGTTGTTGGCAGTGGAGCGCAGATGCAGTGCGTGATGCGCTCCACTGACCTCATTTCCGGCCATTGTGTCATTCCGGATGTTCACTCCTCCATGATGTGCGTCATCTGTAATTCTAATTGGTGGTGGAGCGCAGGCGTGGTGTGTGATGCGGCCCGCTGATATCATTTCCATCTGGCGTTCTTTCCGGGGGTTTACCCCTCAGAGATGGACGTCATTCGTGATTCTAATAAAAGGGCGTGCTGGTGTCACATAGCCATGCCTCTGACGATATCCTATTGGATGAAACATGCCAGCGGGCTGAAAGCTGCAGCCATATGTGCATCATGATGTTCCATTCCTTGTTCTGAAATGTAAGTTACTATAATAAAAAATGTTATATTATCATACGGGCTTCACTATTTGCTGCCTTATCTTTTCATTTGGTGCCGCTGACCTTTTGGTTGGATGTCTCATCACCTTATGTTGAAGTTCGAGATTACCTGGCTGTATGTGAGTGCCTGATTGCTGAGTCCTGTATTTGGATATTACACACCTACTATTCAAGGCTGGAGAGCGGAGCTGTGGTCTCGGTCTGTTTATTACATGCCTACATTTAACAGCTGTCTGGTAAGCAGATTGGCTTTCCACGTGGTGTGCTTTTCCATACACATTGAAGCTGGTAACGGGTTTATCAACTCTCCTTTCTTGGATTATCTGTTCTTCTAGCCCCGCATGTGGACTCTAACATCTTACAATGGCCTAGGCCGAAACCCACTCACCCTCAATCAACACGATCACATACAGAAGAAAACATAGAGGAAGACCCTGTTATCTCATTGGATGATCACCCTCGAACTAGATGCATGAACAGAAAGGATGATCACTCACCCCCCAAAAATTATCATCCCAAGAAGCCGAAAAGCAACAACAGATCAGATCACCCCCATTCTGATCACACCCGCCCCAACACCAGAACATCTAGAAGTCAACAGGGAGAAAAGGTTGCTCCCCAACAATCAAGACGATCGACTACCAACCTCCAGCAACATACCCCAAGATGATCGAAAACCCACTTATCCCAGCAAGACCAACAGAAGGCTCATCATGAATCCAAAGAAAGAAACAAGAGAGCGCACCAGCCTAGCGCATTATCCTTGGCAAATTTTAATGAATTAAAAACAAGGTAAAAAGCTACTCACAAAAGTCGCAGGTAAATGAGCATATCAAACGCACAAAGGCAATAGTTCCAGTGGTAGGCAGCTGTCCAGATCCCAGGAGGGAGGCACACGGACCGCCGCTGGCCTACGCGTTTCGAAGGTTTGACCTTCTTCCTCAAAGCCTGCGACTTTTGTGAGTAGCTTTTTACCTTGTTTTTAATTCATTAAAATTTGCCAAGGATAATGCGCTAGGCTGGTGCGCTCTCTTGTTTCTTTCTTTGTTTTTCACTATTAGGATAATCCCATCCTTCGAGAGCAGCAAAGCCGAAGCCCATAGCCCCTCTTGAATTTCTTTAGCTAACACACCAGTGCGCAAGAGTACTTTTTTCGGTTTTCATCATGAATCCACTAAGGACCATACCTCTCCCAAAGGATCAGATGATATGAACAACTACATTATGAAAGGAGCCCGACCAAGAGACCAAACATCTAATGCCCTGTACACACGGGCGGACTTTTCGGCAACAAAGGTCCAACAGTCTTTCTGAAGGAATTTCGACGGACTTTCGACTGACTTTTGATGGACTTCCGATAGACTTTCGAATGAACGGACTTGCCTACACACGATCACACCAAAGTATGACGGATTCGTACGTGATGACATACGACCGGACTAAAATAAGGAAGTTCATAGCCTGTAGCCAATAGTTGCCCTAGCGACGGTTTTCGTCCGTCGGACTAGCATACAGATGAGCGGATTTTTCGATAGGAACGGGGTCCAGCAGAGTTCCGACGTAAAGATTTGAAACATGTTCCAAATCTAAAGTCCGTCAGATTTTCGACAGAAACAGTCCGCTGAAGGTCCGATGAAGCCCACACACGGTCCGATTATCCACCAGATTCGGTCCGTCGAACCAGTCTGGTCAAAAAGTCCGCTCGTGTGTACAGGGCATAAGAGGTTTTTTGGGGAGCACCCTCCTCTCACTAGCAATAGAGACAGCTAGAAAAACCAGACAAGGTTGCAGAGAGCTATAGACGACCTCACCAGCCACCTATCTGACTATGTAGATTTTTTCCTCCAACCTATTGTTCAACGACTTCCAGCTTATATACAGGATTCGAGCCACCTACTTGACACCTTGGATCAATATACTTGGGACACCTATTGAGTGAAGGAGACAGCGCTCTCAACAAAAAATTAAAATAGAAACTATCGCTGCTGTAAAAAAGTATAAGACTTGAAAAATAAAAAATAAAACGGTTACAGCGCTGATAGACGTGGCCAAACAATAAAGTGCTGAGTGCTAAATAAATAAAATTAGATAAAAAATGAACAAATTAAATCACAGATATTGAGTAATGGGTGCAATCCAAACACAACTGCTGATCATTACAATGACATATATGCAATGAAATAAATAAATACATAAGAAAACCATTAGTGCTGCCCAATTGGAAAAACAACCTAAAATACAGGCTAGCAAAAACCAATAAACTGTTTGAAATAAAAATAGAAGTGGCATCTGATCACAAGATATAGGTATACACATAAGAAATAGTCCCAAAATGACTAGCACCAGCTGGACACAGGAAACTCAGACAGACAGCTTAGTAATGACACAGCGGCTCCTCAATCAATAGTGTCAGTCCGTCTCTATATGATCAGACAAAGGTGCTTCTATAATGGATAGATGGATATATTGGCTGGCATTTCAAGACAGTGGAGCCATAGACCTTGCAATTGGTCACCCAAAATAAAGAGAAGAAAAAAATATATGGTGAAGTACTGCGGGATGTAAAAGCCACTTGCGCTACAAGCCGCTACTCACGCTCTCCTTGGTTGCAGTCAGGCATATCAGATGCTTCCGCGATCGCCGCTGGTAGCGTGCGTTCCACGGAGCCAGGAAGATAAAAAGCGTCACTTGGTTGTGTGAAGGCCGGATGTGACGACGACGCGTTTCGCCCCTCCCCCAGGGCGTCATCAAAGACTAGAAGACTACAAAGCTCAGTCATGTCCTTTGCAAAAAGTTCCTAGAGAAAGATCATCATGAAGAAGACATCAATTCAGCCTTTCAAAAATAGCTCCAAAAATATTCAATTGAGTCTCACTCTGAGGATAACATGATCGCGGAAAATCCCAAAGTAGACCCATCTCCTTCTCACAAAAGTCCCATGTTCATCACCAAATATAATAATAAGCACTGGGTCATAAAAAGACCCTTGATAAACATTGGGGGATCCTGTGAAATGATCTGAAACTAAAGACACAAATTACCTCTAAACCTAAACTGGTATTCAAACGAGCTAACAATGTTAAAAACATCACAGCCCCCAGTAAATTGCGCAATAACAAGAAACCCCTTCTGGACTCCATTCCCAAAATGTTCTCACCTGTTGCAATGTATAAGTGTCACAAAAGAAAATGCCTAGTGCACATGTGACTCATGGACAAAAGACCTTTTCCGACCAAAAAGGCAATACTTTTGCCATTGATGAATTCCTAACATGTTCGAATAACTTTGTGGTCTACCTCATCACTTGCCCATGTAAAATGTGCTATGTAGGGTGTACCATTAGATCTCTTTGTACATGATTTGGGGAACACAGGAGAAGCTTGAAAGAACTCTACCCCAAATGCAGTATTCCAAGACACTTTCTAGCTCCCCACGAAAGAAACCCTGCATTACTGAAGGTCACAGCCATTCAATATATTCCCCATTCCCTACCTGATGGAGAAAGATTTAAAAAACGGTGTGCTTATTTGATATTCAAACTCAATAGTCTCTCACCTGAAGGCCTGAATGAAGTTGGAAGTGGGCCCCATCATCTAATCTTCCTCCCTCCTATTGGATGATCCCCAGGAACCCCCCCTTCCCATTCCCCCCCCCCCCTCTCCCCAGTTTATGCTGTCCCTGAAAATAGCCCCCTAGGGCATTTTCACATGCATGCTTCTTGTTATGCACACAGGGTATCTGGTTTGCAACAGACGCACACGCAGTTGCTCCCACACATGTGTAATTTGCCATGTGCAACTATATATATATATATATATATATATATATATATATATATATATATATATATATATATATATATATATATATTTAAATCTCCTTTCATGGGTACACACTAATCGATTGATTAACATTATTATACTATAAGTCATTTTGAATAATGTTTTTCATTAAGATTATCTAGTATGTTCCTTTTCCACATTCTCATTTTTCTATTTCACTTCCAAATGTTTTATTTTTTTTTCGAAATTTCCCCTTTCCTGGTAATTTTTTATTTTTTTTGTATTTTTCAATATACCTTATAGACCCTTATGAATTCTCCAAAACCATTATTATCTTCCCATTCGAATAACAAGCCAACCTTTATTTGAATTACAGTCACAACTCATGTATACTCATTGCTGTAACCTTCTACCTATTGGTATAGTTATCCCCCAGCGGCAACGTGTGCATGTGTATTTATATGTATATGCATGTATCACTGTTGCATCTAGTTAATTTTATGCATCCTTTTCACCTTTTTTTACAACAAGGTACACACTCAGGCATTTACCCACCTAAGACCTATTCCATAAAATGTTCCTTTTATCTAAACCGACCGGTAACTTTATTTCTCATATATATATATATAAACATTTTTTTTTTACACATTTTAAATTTATGTTTCTAAGTCGTACACTTGCTTTTTAACCACTTTAGTCCCGGAAGGATTTACCCCCTTCCTGACCAGAGCACTTTTTACAATTTTGGCACTGCGCTGCTTTAACTGGTAATTGCGCAGTCATGCAATGCTGTACCCAAACAAAATTTGCGCCCTTTTTTTCCCACTAATAGAGTTTTTTTTTGGTGGCATTTGATCACCTCCTCTGCGGTTTTTATTTTTTGCAATATAAACGAAAAAAGACCGAAAATTTTGAAAAGAAATGAGATTTTCTAATTTTTGCTATAAAAAAAATACAATAAACTAAATTTTAGTCATACATTTAGGCCAAAAAAAATTCAGCCATAAAAATTCAATAAGCGTATATTTATTGGTTTTCGCAAAAGTTATAGCACCTACAAACTAGGGTACATTTTCTGGAATTTATTGAGGTGCTAAAATAGCAGGGCGGTACAATACTCCCCCCCCCCAAATGTCCCCATTTTGGAAAGTAGACACCCCAAAGAATTTGCTGAGAGGCTTGTTGAGCACATTGATTATTTTATTTTTTTGTCACAAGTAATTGAAAAATGACAACAAAAAAAATAAATACATTTTTACACAAAGTTGTCACTGAAATTATATATTGCTCAACATGCCATGGGCATTTGTGAAATTACACCCCAAAATACATTCTGCTGCTTCTCCTGAGTATGGGGATACCACATGTGTGGGACTTTTTGTCAGTCTAGCCGCGTAGAGGCCCCCGAAAAACAAGCACTGCCTTCAGGCGTAAATTCTTGTTTTCACTATACTACCTATCACAGTTTCAGAGGCCATGAAATGCTCAGATAGCACAACCCCCCCCCCCCCCCCAAAATGACCCAATTTTGGAAAGTAGACACCCCAAGGTATTTGCTGAGAGGCATGTTGAGTATTTTTTGTCACAAAGTTTTGAAAATTGAAAAAAGAAAAAAAAATACACTTTGCTTTTTTTTTCTTCTTTTTCAAAAACAAATGAGAGCTGCAAAATACTCACCATGCCTCTTAGCAAATACCTTTGGGTGTCTACTTTCCAAAATGGGGTCATTTGGGGGGGGGGGGTTTGCTTTGTGGACATTTCAGGGCCTCCGTAACTGTGATCGGTAGTGAGGAGTAAAATCACAATTTTACACCTTTAGAAAGCCTGAAGGCGGTGCCTGTTTTTTTTGGGTCCTGTACACGACTAGGCTCCCAAAAAGTCTCACACATGTGGTATCCCCATACTCAGGAGAAGCAGAAGAATGTATTTTGGTGTGTAATTCCACATATGCCCATGGCATGTTTGAGCAATATATCATTTAGTGACAACTTTGTGCAAAAAATAATAAAAATAAAAATAAATAAAAGTTTGTCGTTTTCCCGAAACTTGGGGCAAAATATAAAATATTTCATGGACTCAACATGCCTATCAGCAAATAGCTTGGGGTATCTACTTTCCAAAAAGGTGTCATTTGTGGGGGGGGGGGGGGTTGACCTGTCCTGGTATTTTATGCACAACATTAGAAGCTTATGCCACACATCACCTACTCTTCTTACCAACCACTTGAAGACAAAGCCCTTTCTGACACTTTTTGTTTACATAAACAAATATTTTTTTAGTTAGAAAATTACTCTGAACCCCCAAACATAATATATTTAAAGCAAAGGCCCTACAAATTTAAATGGTGGGTGTTGCAAAATTTTTTCACACAGTATTTGCGCAGCGATTTTTCAAATGCAATTTTTTTGGGAAAAAAAAAACTTTTTTAGAATTTTAATGCACTAAAACACACTATATTGCCCAAATGTTTAATAACATAAAAAGATGATCTTATGCCGAGTACATAGAGACCAAACATGACATGCTTTAAAATTGCGTACAACTGTGCAGCGGTGACAAACTACATACATTTTTTAAAAGCCTTTACAGGTTACCACTTTAGATTTACAGAGGAGGTCTACTGCTAAAATACTGCCCTTCGCGGTGATACCTCACATGCATGGTGCAATTGCTGTTTACATACGAGACCGACGCTTGCGCGAGCACGGGGGGACAGGGGTGCTTTTTTAAATTGTATTTATTTTTTTAATCATTTTTATTATCACAGAGAATGTAAATATCCCCTAAGATAGCAATAGGTATCTTAAAAAAATTGGGTCTATTAGACTCCAGATCTCTCCTCTGCCCTCAAAGCATCTGACCATGACCAAGAACGGTGTGATAAGATGCTTTCCCAATTTCCCAATGGCGAAACCGAAGTCAAGAAATGCTCGTAGCTTCCAGTTTTTTAGGCCAAAGAGATTATTGGAGCCGTTCTGATCTTCGATCAGCTCTATGGTCAGCTGGTGGAGCCACCAGCTGCAATATCAGGTTCCCTGGTGGGACAGGAGAGCCAGAGAAAACCAAATCACCTCCTACATCACTGGAGTCACTGATTTACGTATCGTGAGAGCAAACACTGTTGCTACCTGAAAAGCAAACATGGTAAAACATAGTAAACATAGAAAAAGAGCAGAACAATAGTGAGAGAGCAATAAAATGACATATATATATATATATATATATATATATATATATATATATATATATTTTTACACTTTTTTTTGTAAGTGTGACGGTTCCAGGTTCGGGTCTCTCAAAATGCGATGGCATCTTTGGAGACCCTGTGTAAGTGTGTCCTAGTCTGTGCAGTGCCGTACCCTACGCTAATACTCCACTAGTGTGTGGTAGCGTTCGAAACATTCACCAATGTAAAGACCAGGATGGTCAGGACAGGAGGGAAAGTAATAGCGGATATCATGCCTATATCCGCGCTTGCTACAGACACGACAACTTCTTTGCGGTGATTGTTGGGTAGGGGTACCAGGGAGGACATCCAGAAAATGCCTCCCATGCAGCTGGCTTACTGCATTTGCGTTGGGAATTTGGGGCACAGCACTGTCTGGAAACAGAAGGGCTGTGACGATCTCTACCTGGCATTTAAGAAAGGATCCAGTTCGTCCTGACGCTTTGTATAGCACATAAGCGTTCAGCAGAGTCAATTGGAATAAGTATAAGACACTTTTTTTTATACCAGCGTCTGGTCTTATGGACAATTAAGTACGACGCCATCAACTGGTCATTGAGGTCCACCTTTCCCATATTAAGGTTGTATTCGTGGACACAGAGGGGTTTCTCCACAACACCAGTCGCCGTTTGAATTTGGACTGCCGTGTCTGCGTGAAGGGAGGACAGAACGGAAACATTCTGTTAATCCCTTCACTTCACTGCAAGCAAATTATTACTTCTGAAACAGGCTCTCTCCCCCAGCCTAAAACGGGAATATACAAGCCGCTGGGGTAAGCCCCGGCGATTAGATCGCACGCTGCCACATGCGCCAATTCCATGATCAAACAAGTGACTAAAAAGTGGCACAAGCCCACATACAAGTGGTACCCCTTTCCAAATAAGGGTGATACCAAGTCCCACACAGTCTTACCAGCGCTCCCTATGTAGTTTGGGCAGTTCTCCGGCTCCATGTGACTATCTTTTCCCTCGTAAACCATAAAACTATATGTCTAGCCTGTTGCCCTGTCACAGAGCTTATACATCTTGACACCATATCTGGCACGCTTGCTGGGAAGATACTGTTTGAATGACAAGCGGCCAGAAAACTTAATCAGGGACTCATCAATGCAGACAACTTGATCAGGAGTAAACAAGGCTGCAAACTGTTGGTTGAAGTGGTTTATGAGGGGCAGAATTTTGTGATCGTATTCAGGTTTACCCTGAGGACGACAGAGTTCATTGTCGTTAAAGTGCATAAATCGCAAGATCTGCTCTTATCTAGCCCTGGTCATGGAGGCAGAGAACACGGGCATATTGGGTCAGTGGACCAATATGACCGCAACTCACTTTTTTTAGTTATGCCCATGAGGAGGGATAGGCCCAGAAAGGTCTTAAATTCGGAGACCTGATAGGTCTCCAATCTCTGGCAAGGGTCAACTGGGGATTAGCGGCAATGAATTGACCAGTATACAAATTGCTTTGGTCCGTGGGTGGGCTGGGCTGGGCTGGGCAGGTGCTAGCAGGTATCTGGGCTGATCCCACTAATGCTGCATTTTTGGGAACCCTAAACTACTGGGGACACTAGTATAGATCTGATCAGATATTGATCCGTTCAGACATTATACTACTAACGGAGGCGTATGGTGGGTGCGTGGGTGTTAGCGCTACTGACACTAATCTGACGCTGCCTAGGGCGACGCAGACCTTGACTAATGCTAAAACCTAACTGATGTCACCTGACGGGTGATCAGGGGGTTAAACCTTTATTAGGTAATATATGGCGGGTGCCCTGACGCTATAAAGAACAAACTAACCAGCGTCACCCCTGACACTAATACGATGATTACTGGTGACAGGGGGTGAAAGGGTAAACTAGGAGGCAATCAGGGGGTTAAAACCTTTATTAGGTAATACAGTCAGGTCCATAAATATTGGGACATCGACACAATTCTAATCTTTTTGGCTCTATACACCACCACAATGGATTTGAAATGAAACAAACAAGATGTGCTTTAACTGCAGAGTGTCACGGAACGTCCCACACTCCGCTTGAGTGCTTTCGTCAGTATACCGCTTCCTAAGTTCTGGAACACGAGTCCAATGGATCTGGCTATAGGAACCCCCAAGAACTAGACAACACCAGTCTTGGAGTACATCAGGACTAACTCTTTATTTGAGATCTCACACACTTTTATACACCAGGATGACTCAAAGCTAACCTAATTACCATGAGCTAATTAACTAATCATTTACCCAGACCAGATGACAGACTTGTGAGCACCCAGCTTCACACAGTAGTATAAACACAATAGCTGGAGCTAATTACAATTAACAATACAAATAACAATCTGCCCCCTCCTCAGCCTAGTCATCAACAGTTCGTCTATTAGCCATTTACAAGGAGCAGATAAAAGGTCCAGAGTTCATTTCAAGTGTGCTATTTGCATTTGGAATCTGTTGCTGTCAACTCTCAATATGAGATCCAAAGAGCTGTCACTATCAGTGAAGCAAGTTATCATTAGGCTGAAAAAACAAAACAAACCCATCAAAGAGATAGCAAAAACATTAGGTGTGGCCAAATCAACTGTTTGGAACATCCTTAAAAAGAAGGAATGCACACCAAAAGACCCAGAAGACCACAGAAAACAACTGTGGTGGATGACCGAAGAATTCTTTCCCTGGTGAAGAAAACACCCTTCACAACAGTTGGCCAGATCAAGAACACTCTCAAGGAGGTAAGTGTATGTGTGTCAAAGTCAACAATCAAGAGAAGACTTCACTAGAGTGAATACAGAGGGTTCACCACAAGATGTAAACCATTGGTGAGCCTCAAAAACAGGAAGGCCAGATTAGAGTTTGCCAAACAACATCTAAAAAAGCCTTCACAGTTCTGGAACAACATCCTATGGACAGATGAGACCAAGATCAACTTGTACCAGAGTGATGGGAAGTGAAGAGTATGGAGAAGGAAAGGAACTGCTCATGATCAAAAGCATACCACCTCATCAGTGAAGCATGTTGGTGGTAGTGTCATGGCGTGGGCATGTATGGCTGCCAATGGAACTGGTTCTCTTGTATTTATTAATGATGTGACTGCTGACAAAAGCAGCAGGATGAATTCTGAAGTGTTTCGGGCAATATTATCTGCTCATATTCAGCAAAATTCTTCAGAACTCATTGGACGGCGCTTCACAATGCAGATGGACAATGACACAAAGCATACTGCAAAAACAACCAAAGAGTTTTTTAAGGGAAAAAAGTGGAATGTTATGCAATGGTCAAGTCAATCATCTGACCTGAATCCGATTGAGCATGCATTTCACCTGCTGAAGACAAAACTGAAGGGAAAATGCCCCAAGAACAAGCAGGAACTGAAGGCAGTTGCAGTAGAGGCCTAGCAGAGCATCACTAGGGATGAAACCCAGCGTCTGGTGATGTCTATGCATTCCAGACTGCAGGCTGTAATTGACTGCAAAGGATTTGCAACCAAGTATTAAAAAGTGAAAGTTTGATGGATGATTGTTAATCTGTCCCATTACTTTTGGTCCCTTAAAAAGTGGGAGGCACATATACAAACTGTTGTAATTCCTACACCGTTCACCTGATTTGGATGTAAATATCCTCAAATTAAAGCTGAAAGTCTGCAGTTAAAGCACATCTTTTTCTTTTCATTTCAAATCCATTGTGGTGGTGTATAGAGCCGAAAAGATTAGAATTGTGTTGATGTCCCAATATTTTAGGACCTGACTGTATATGGAGGTACCTGACGCTATAAAAACCTGATGGTAAAACGAATCAACTGGCTAACTGGCGTCACATGTGACACTAATACAGCGATCAGAAAAAAAGATATATTAGTGACACTAAGACGGGGTGAAAGGGTTAACTGGGGGGCGATCAAGGGGTTAAACCTTTATTAGGGGGGTTTGGGGGGTACCATCGACCTAACAGGGCTACTACTAATTGCCCTAACACTGATTAGAGTCACAAGTGACACCAATGCAGTGATCAGTGAAAAAATCTGAAAACTGCAATTGGTGACACAGTGACAAGGAGTGAATGGGTTAACTGGGGGGGGGGGCGATCGGGGGCGACAAGTGTACCTGCATGTACTGGTGTTAGTGTAGTGTTGTGCAACTCACGGTAAGATGTTCTCTCTCCTCTCTCTGGAATGGAAAAGAATTCCAGACAGGGAGATGACATCACTTCCCCTGTCTATGTTTACACTTACAGACAGGGGAAGCATTTCCATTTGTCCTAAAATGGGTTTAGGGACCCGGGTCCTGCCCCAGGGGACATGTATCAATGCAAAAAAAAGTTTTAAAAACGGCCGTTTTTTTCGGGAGCAGTGATTTTAATGATACTTAAAGTGAAAAAATAAACGTGAAATATTCCTTTAAATATCGTACCTGGGGGGTGTCTATAGTATGCCTGTAAAGTGGCGCGTGTTTCCCGTGCTTAGAACAGTCCTGCACAAAATTACATTTATAAAGGAATAAAAGTCATTTAAAACTGCTTGCGGCTTTAATGTAATGTCGGGTCCCGGCAATATGGATGAAAATCAGTGAGACAAACGGCATGGGTACCCCCCAGTCCATTACCAGGCCCTTTGGGTCTTGTACGGGTATTAAGCGTAACCCTGCACCCAAATTAAAAAAAAGGAAAGGCGTGGGGCCCCCAGGCCCTATATACTCTGAACAGCAATATACAGGCAGTGCAAACAAGACAGGGACTGTAGGTTTGTTGTTAAGTAGAATCTGTTTGTAATTTTGAACTGGTACATTTTTAATACCAAAAGGAGAAAAGAGAACGCGGGACTTTAACGAGAAATGTCAACGCATAAATATTAATAAATTGGCCAGGCACATATAGAGTTGGGAAGATTGGGGGCGTGACCGGATGAGGGTGTGGATGTGGAAGGAGTGTGGAGTAGAACGTGTGGCGTGCTGAGAGCCTCTCCACCTTGCCGGTTATCTGCTGTTGCTGGAGGGCTGGAGCATTTGGTCGGCTATATTTCACAAGTGCCTGGATCCTGGCGTGCCGATGCGGAGTGGACAGGCAAGGAAGTGCCCTTAGACGGTGAAGCCGGCTGTCAGAATACATTAGCCGCATCGCGGGGCCGTTACTGGAGCCGGTATTGGAGCCGCGGTAGTTACTGCGCCTGCGCGCCTGGGAGTCGGTGGAGCGGCTTTCAGAGTATCGCTACGGAGCGGCGAGGTGAGGCGGACGGGTGGAACAGAAGACCAGAGGTGAACCTTGGGCCAGTCTGTTTTGGGATATCCTGTGGTGGCTGTGGAGGCTGGTAAAGGAGCTGGACGCTGGGTCCTGGGTCTGTGGGGTCCGTAGCAGGTGAGCAGGTTGTGGAAAGAGGGTTTAACCCTGTCAGTCTACTATATTTCACTGTGCCTGTGCCTGTGCTTGGTTAAAGAACAAAAGGACAGTTTTGTGATGACCCTACAGCAAGGGGACGGAGGAGTGAGCGGGCATATGTAATACAGCTGGCCAGCACAACAAAATACTTAGTCTGTTGAATAAGCAACTCGGCTGACTGCAGGGTTGTGCCTAGACCTCTGCATTAAAGGGACAGTACTTGTTTGTATAGACCTGGCTAACTTCCTCTCCTGCTCCCTGGCCTTTTATCTTTCCTTGGCTTGCTTCTCCTGATGGTATTGACTTTCTGGGTACATAAAAGAAATAAAGGTAATAAAGGTAATGTCCAGAAGGAGGGGGGAGGAGCCAGTTAACATGGAGAATCTGGGTCCCCAGTCATTACGGTCTGCAAAGGAGAAGGGGAACCAGGCGGCAGCAGCAGCAGCAAAGTTGGAGAGGTTTGCCCATACCCCTGAGCAGACCCCCACTAAAAATGGGCAACTTCCACAACCTAAGATCACTGGGGACAGGAAAAGCCAAGGACAGGCATCAACATCTGCAGTGGGAGCAGGGCATAAAAACCCGAATGTCAATAAAGGCACAGGGGCAGGGGAAAAAGTTCAGTTATCATTGCCAACTACCGTCCCTGCCACGGAGGTGGAGCCTACCCTGAGGGAAGTATTGCAAGCAATTAACTCCTGTAAAGCATCAGTGGAGGGGTTAAGCTGCCAAATTAAAGAGGTCAAAGATGAACTGTTATTAATAAAGCAGGAGTTGCAAAAGGCAGTAGATAGAATAACGGGCCTAGAGGGAAGAGTGAGTCAAGTGGAGGATGATGTTTTTCCCCTACAGCAAGATGTTAAAACCATGAAGCAGCAATTGGGTAGAATTAATGAAAAGATGGATGAAATGGAAAATCGCCTGAGAAGGGATAACATAAGAATAGTAGGTCTCCCAGAGAGATGTGAGGGGCACAGTCCCATTGCTTTTTTGGAAGGATGGCTCATAGAAATATTTGGAAGAGATGCCTTTACCGCACAGTTTGCGATTGAGAGAGCCCATCGGGTCCCCTTCAGGGCTCCACCCCCAGGAGGGCGCCCTAGGTCCTTACTAATGAAATTTTTGAATCACTCCGACAAGTTAACCCTACTTCGCAAAGCCAGAGAGAAGGGACTTATTCTTTATAACGGAACAAGGGTTTCATTTTTCGCGGACTTTTCGCCAGAGCTGCAGAGACGCAGGGAAGGGTTTGTGGAGATCAAACGCACCCTTCAAAAATTTGAAGTCAAGTACGCCTTACTGTACCCTGCGAGGCTGCGGGTTGAGGCAATTGGGGAGGTCCTCGTTTTCGATTCCCCGGAGGGGGCAACACGCTGGTATGAAGAAAACAAACAAAGACTGAACCTCAAAGAGCGGAGCCCAGAGAGTTAGGATGCTCAATAAGAAGATAAAGAAACCTGGACTATGGGATACAATTGAACTTGGTATAGAGAGGAAGAATGAGGGGGTATGATAGAGTAGGAATGGGGGAGGAGAAGGGTACTGCACGTTGTATTTGGCACATGTGGATATTTTTGGTGGAAGGAGGGGAGGGAATGTTAGGAAAGAATATTGTGAAGGGAATATATGAGCTGGTCACGAATAATGCCCCAGGGGCAAACCTGGTAAGGTGGGGGAGGGAGGGGGGAAGGGGAGGGAGGGAGGAAGGGTTGGGTGGGATTGGGGGGGAGGGAGAGGGGGGGGTGGGTGGTGGAGAGGAAGGGGGTTGCAATTTACTTTTTGAATTAAAATGTACTTAGTAGTTTCGGGGGTAGTTAGGGGGAAGGGGGGGAGGGGGGACGTAGGATTAAGTACTTGTGTGGTAAATGCAAACACTACGATGAGGAACACGGGGAAAAAGGAAAGGGGGTCACTAAAAATGTTTATTAAAAAGGGATATAATAGAAATGATGCACAGAGGGTAATTAAGGGAACACTTTTTCCTTTTTTTTTTTTTTTTTTTTTTTTTTTTTTTTTTTTTTTTTTGTACTTGCCCACTTACCTTTGTTTTTTGTTTTTTATAATGGGCAAGGAGGTGTTATTTTTTTTTGGCATAACTCAATATACCAAGCTGAAGGTGTCAACTGTCGTAGGTTCTCTGGGGCTAATACCTGCTTGTTGTCCGTTTGATGCAGCCTAAAATCCTCAAAATAGGCTCCTGGAATGTGCGGGGGATGGGGAATTCAAATAAGAGGGCCTCCATTTTCTCATTGCTAGAAATAAGGGGGGTGGGCTTGGTCTGCCTGCAGGAGACTCACTTCACAAAGGATACGATGAAATGTTTCCCAAGTAGAAGGTTCCAGGCTCAATACCACTCGGTGTACTCCTCCTATTCTAGGGGGGTGAGTATATTGGTAGCAAGAAGTGTGATGTTCTCCTGTAGGCAGACCAGGATAGATAGTTTGGGCCGCTATGTTTTTTTATACTGCTCTATTGAAAACAGGATGTTTGTTATTGCTAACATTTATATCCCCCCTCCTTTTAAATTGGAAGTGTTGTATAGTTTAATGGAGTTTA
The DNA here is from genome assembly GCA_037952925.1 of Lithobates clamitans. NCBI lineage: Eukaryota > Metazoa > Chordata > Amphibia > Anura > Ranidae > Lithobates > Lithobates clamitans. Next base: position 3,909,099 of record JBBGZY010001009.1, read on the forward strand.
TGTTGGATAAAATAGATACCCCGGTGATAGTACTAGGGGATTTCAATGAGGTGTTGAATAAGGAGCTGGATAGATTTCCACCGAGAGCCCAAGCAACCAGTGTAGCAGGGGGCCGGCTGGGTCACTTTCTGGAGGAGGCAGGTCTGTTGGATATGTGGAGGGTCCGAAACCCTGGAGTTAGGCAATACTCCTGCTTCTCTCCCTCCCACTCCACCCTCTCCAGAATTGATATGACCCTGGGGAATGCAGAGGCAGCGCCAATAATAGAGGATGTAATATACTACCCGAGAGGGGTCTCGGATCATTCCCTGATGGTGGCCTCAGTAAGTATAGGGGTCGGGGAGGCTAGAGGGCTTTGGAAGCTAAGTCCGTACTGGTTGGAATTAATGGGGGACCCAGAGAGGATAATAACAAAACTAGAAGAATTCCTAAAATTCAATGAAGGCTCAACGTCAGCAGGTGTACAGTGGGACACATTGAAGGCATTCCTCAGGGGTATTTTGATCCAGGGGGTGGCAGGAGTCAAGAGGAGGGCAAGGGAGTGGGAGGAGGGAATTAGGAGGGAACTGGAGATGGCAGAGAAGCAATTTATAGATAGGCCTACACCAGAGAGGCAGAAACTGTGGGAGGAGAAACAGGAGGCCTATAGAACAGCAGTCCTAAAGAGGGGTGTAAATAGGCAACTCTTCCAGAAACAACGGACTTTTGGGGAGGGAGAAAGTGTGGGACGTATGTTGGCCTATTTGGTGAAAACCAACTCCTCCTCCTCGGCGATCCCGGCAATCAGGACTCCAAGTGGCGAGGTATCCTCTCAGAGTTCAGAAATCACAGACACATTCGAGAGGTATTACGCAAATTTATATAGGTCACATGGGCTCGCGGGGGAGGAGGATATGGAAAATTTTTTTAAGGATATACAGGTTCCCAAAGTCTCTGAAGTAGATAGGGAGTGCATGGACGAGCCAATTACCTTAGCTGAACTACAACAAGCTGTAAATGGAATGGCAAATCAAAAATCTCCAGGGCCGGACGGCCTCCCGGTGGAGACCTATAAGCGCTACGGGAAGATTCTTCTACCTGAGCTGCTGAAAACATTAAATTGGGCTCTGCAGGGAGGGTGTTTGCCTGCCTCCATGACCGAAACAAACATTATTCTGCTTCATAAAGAAGGGGGTGACCCACTGGAACCGTCGGCATACAGGCCTATCTCTCTGTTGTGTACAGACGCTAAGATCCTGGCAAGGGTATTGGCTGCTAGACTTAATAAAATGGTGCATAAACTGATTCACGTGGATCAAACGGGATTTATCTCCCATAGGACCACGAGTATGAACATCAGAAGGGCATATATGAATTTCCAGACCCCGACGGAGAACATGGGATCAAGAGCAGTGGTATCTTTGGATATAACCAAGGCTTTTGACAGCTTGGAATGGCCCTATCTCTGGCGGGTGCTGAAGGAGTTTGGCTTGGGCCCTGTCTTTAGAAGGTGGATAAAAATACTGTATGGGGGCCCAAGTGCGAAGGTCAGGGTAAATAAGGAATTCTCAGGGAAAATATGTATGGAGAGGGGGACGAGACAGGGATGTCCCCTGTCCCCCCTGTTGTTCGCCCTCGCTATGGAGCCATTAGCAATTCATGTTAGGTCTAGCCCAATGATTGCAGGTTTTGTAAGGAAAATAGGAGAGGAGAGGATTGCCTTGTATGCCGACGATGTCCTATTGTTTCTTGGAGATACAGGTGGCTCTCTTAGGCAGGTAATGGACATAATGGAGAGGTTTGGCATTGTGTCCGGACTGGTGGTGAACTGGAGGAAGTCTGCACTACTGCCATTAGATAACCCTAGTGGGTCGGTTTTGTCAGAAATCCCACATTTAAAAGTAGTCTCAACGATCCGCTACCTGGGCATAAACATGTCAAGAGACCCCAACCAGTTTATCGTAGACAACTTAGAGCCACTGCTGGGTAAATTTAGGTGCAAAATAGACATTTGGAGCCGGTTGCCTCTATCTGTAGCAGGAAGGGGCAACCTGATCAAGATGGTCTGGTTGCCTCAACTGCTGTATTTGTTACACAATTCACCGATGTGGGTGAACAAAAAGTGGTTCCAGAAGATTGACTCTCTTTTTAGGGAGTTGTTGTGGAGAAGGGGGAAGGCTAGGATTAGCCTTCAGAACTTACAGTTGCCAGTTAGAGAGGGGGGGTTAGCCCTCCCGCATCCGAGGTGTTATTTTCTGGCAGCACAGTTGCAACATATAGGGGGGGAAAATATGGGTAGTGGTTTGTTAACCCTGGAGGCACCCCACAAAACCATAGTGGAAGCATTGGAGGCAGACTCGTTACTTGGTAAAGGCCCCACAACTAAGTTGGTCACAAAAGTTTGGAAGGCAACAAGTTATTAATGGGATATGTTGGGTTTACAGAGTATGCTCCCCTCTGGCATAACAGGAACTTACAGGAGATAGTGGCCATGGGGGAATTTAAGGAATGGGTGAGGTGGGGTATAAATAGACTATCCCAGTTGTATAGAGGGAGAGTACTGAAAACCTTCGAGGACCTCCAAAAGGAATATAGTATTCCAAGACAATCATTCTTTAGATACTTACAAATGAGAGCGGCATTGGAGGTACAGTTTAGGGTAAGTCCCCCAGCCTGGACTGATGCTGCACTATTGCAGAAAGTGATCAAGCCCGGGAAGATGAAGGGTTTTGTCTCTGGAATATATGCGCAACTGTGCAAGGCAGCATTTGTTAGACCAGAACACCTCGGCTGTAGGGAGGGGTGGGAGAAGGACGTGGGGAAGTTGACAGATACACAATGGAGGGAAATACTGGAGGCAGGACAGGAGGTCTCAGTGGCACCTGCACAGAGATTCTCCCACCTAATGTTGTTATATAGAGCATACTACACCCCCAAAAAACTATTTTGCTTTGGTGTAAGGCCCGACGCCACGTGCCCCAGGTGTGGGGAGGAGGGTGATCTGATACACATGGTATGGAGGTGCCCCAAATTAGTACGTTACTGGCTGGGGGTGGTGGGCTCTATAGAGGGTAGGTGGGAGATCTCCCTGGAGACAGACGTTAGATTCTGTATCCTTGGTTTCAGAGTTTGGAGACGGGAGGAGATGGCGGTTAAAACAGCCATTTTGAGATGCCTGTACCAGGCCCGGAAACTTATTATGCAAAGATGGCAAACAGCCTTACCCCCTGCAGTGGATGAATGGGCTAAAACAGTAAATGATGTAATATGGAAGGAGAGAGCCCTATACATTAGAAGAGGGAATCTTAAGAAGTTTGAAAAGATGTGGAACCCGTGGTTAACAAGTGTAGGGTGTCAAGAACAAAGGATGGATCTGGCTTAGGGGGGGGGGGGGAGAGTAAGGGAGGGTAGGGTGGGTTGGGGTGAAAATATCCACATGTCATTTTAAGCATACTGTATGCAGATTAGTTTGTGGACGGGTTTGTAGTTGCATTGGTTGTGGGGAGTTACGTAGGGGGGACCTACGACCTCCTCAATAGTGGAGCACGCCCACATGAACCTGTAGATGTTTTAAATATGATGTATGTAAATTAAGAATTGTTAATAAAGATTATTTAAAGAGGAGAAAAAAAGATATATTAGTGACACTAAGACGGGGTGAAAGGGTTAACTGGGGGGCGATCAAGGGGTTAAACCTTTATTAGGGGGGTTTGGGGGGTACCATCGACCTAACAGGGCTACTACTAATTGCCCTAACACTGATTAGAGTCACAAGTGACACCAATGCAGTGATCAGTGAAAAAATCTGAAAACTGCAATTGGTGACACAGTGACAAGGAGTGAATGGGTTAACTGGGGGGGGGGCGATCGGGGGCGACAAGTGTACCTGCATGTACTGGTGTTAGTGTAGTGTTGTGCAACTCACGGTAAGATGTTCTCTCTCCTCTCTCTGGAATGGAAAAGAATTCCAGACAGGGAGATGACATCACTTCCCCTGTCTATGTTTACACTTACAGACAGGGGAAGCATTTCCATTTGTCCTAAAATGGGTTTAGGGACCCGGGGTCCTGCCCCAGGGGACATGTATCAATGCAAAAAAAAGTTTTAAAAACGGCCGTTTTTTTCGGGAGCAGTGATTTTAATGATACTTAAAGTGAAAAAATAAACGTGAAATATTCCTTTAAATATCGTACCTGGGGGGTGTCTATAGTATGCCTGTAAAGTGGCGCGTGTTTCCCGTGCTTAGAACAGTCCTGCACAAAATTACATTTATAAAGGAATAAAAGTCATTTAAAACTGCTTGCGGCTTTAATGTAATGTCGGGTCCCGGCAATATGGATGAAAATCAGTGAGACAAACGGCATGGGTACCCCCCAGTCCATTACCAGGCCCTTTGGGTCTTGTACGGGTATTAAGCGTAACCCTGCACCCAAATTAAAAAAAAGGAAAGGCGTGGGGCCCCCAGGCCCTATATACTCTGAACAGCAATATACAGGCAGTGCAAACAAGACAGGGACTGTAGGTTTGTTGTTAAGTAGAATCTGTTTGTAATTTTGAACTGGTACATTTTTAATACCAAAAGGAGAAAAGAGAACGCGGGAC